>JAVJIX010000334.1:102500-222500 GCA_036785185.1 Paratrypauchen microcephalus | reverse complement strand
TAGTCCTGGTTTAGTCCTTAGTCCTGTTTTTGTCTTGGTTTAGTAGTTTGGTCCTGGTTTAGTCCTAATTTAGTCCTGGTTTAGTCCTGGTATAGTCCTAGTTTTGTCTTGGTTTAATCCTGGTTTAGTCCTGGTTTAGTCCTAGTTTAGTCTTGGTTTAATCCTAGTTTTGTCTTGGTTTAATCCTGGTTTAGTCCTAGTTTAGTCTTGGTTTAATCCTAGTCTTGGTTTAATCCTAGTTTTGTCTTGCTTTAATCCTGGTTTAGTCCTGGTTTAGTCCTAGTTTAGTCTTGGTTTAATCCTAGTTTTGTCTTGGTTTAATCCTGGTTTAGTCCTAGTTTAGTCTTGGTTTAATCCTAGTTTTGTCTTGGTTTAATCCTGGTTTAGTCCTGGTTTAGTCCTAGTTTAGTCTTGGTTTAATCCTAGTTTTGTCTTGCTTTAATCCTGGTTTAGTCCTAGTTTAGTCTTGGTTTAATCCTAGTTTTGTCTTGCTTTAATCCTGGTTTAGTCCTGGTTTAGTCCTAGTTTAGTCTTGGTTTAATCCTAGTTTTGTCTTGGTTTAATCCTGGTTTAGTCCTGGTTTAGTCCTAGTTTAGTCTTGGTTTAATCCTAGTTTTGTCTTGGTTTAATCCTGGTTTAGTCCTGGTTTAGTCCTAGTTTAGTCTTGGTTTAATCCTAGTTTTGTCTTGGTTTAATCCTGGTTTAGTCCTGGTTTAGTCCTAGTTTAGTCTTGGTTTAATCCTAGTTTTGTCTTGCTTTAATCCTGGTTTAGTCCTGGTTTAGTCCTAGTTTAGTCTTGGTTTAATCCTAGTTTTGTCTTGGTTTAATCCTGGTTTAGTCCTGGTTTAGTCCTAGTTTAGTCTTGGTTTAATCCTAGTTTTGTCTTGGTTTAATCCTGGTTTAGTCCTGGTTTAGTCCTAGTTTAGTCTTGGTTTAATCCTAGTTTTGTCTTGCTTTAATCCTGGTTTAGTCCTGGTTTAGTCCTAGTTTTGTCTTGGTTTAATCCTGGTTTAGTCCTGGTTTAGTCCTGGTTTAGACCTGGTGTAGTTCTGGTGTAGTCTCGATTTTTTAGCTGTAGCTGCACCATATAAGAAATTTAAAGTGTTTTACTGAATCAGAAAACTTTAAAATCACTAAAAGATTTTAGAATCTCAAGAGCAATTAATTTAAACAAAAAAGATTTTGATATGTTGTGATGGATTTCGATATTTTGATTATTGTTACATCCTTATTTAACACACAAACCCTGCAGAGTCCTTGTCGCAAACAGAAAACACTCTGCTCCACCTCGTGATGTCATGTGGTGACACAGGAAGTGCTCCATCATGTTTTTAAACTCCACACACCTTCACTAGAATCATCTGGATGATTTCAGCTCTGGAACTGCTGATCTCGACTGAACTAAAGGTTAAAAAAAGGGATGACATGAGATGACATCACAAGGTGGAACAGAGTGTTACGAGCTGGTTTAGACCTGGTTTATTCCTGGTTTAGTCTTGGTTTAGTCTTGGTTTAGTCTTGGTTTAGTCTTGGTTTAGACCAGGTTTACAATGGATTCAGTCCTGGTTTAATTACAGTTTAGTCCTGGTTTAGTTCTTATTTAGTCCTGGTTTAGGCCTGGACTAAACAAGGACTAAACCAGGTCTAAACCAGAACTAAACCAGGACTATAAACCAGGTCTAAACCAGGCCTAAACCAGGACTAAACCAGGACTAAACCAGATCTAAACCAGATCTAAACCAGGTGTAAACCAGGTGTAAACCAGGTCTTACCCAGGTCTAAACCAGGACTAAACCAGGACTATAAACCAGGTCTAAACCAGGACTAAACCAGGACTAAACCAGGACTAAACCAGGTCTAAACCAGGACTAAACCAGGTCTAAACCAGGACTAAACCAGGACTAAACCAGGTCTAAACCAGGACTAAACCAGGACTAAACCAGGACTAAACCAGGTCTAAACCAGGTCTAAACCAGGTCTAAACCAGGTCTAAACCAGGTCTTACCCAGGTCTTACCCAGGTCTAAACCAGGACTAAACCAGGACTAAACCAGGACTAAACCAGGTCTAAACCAGGTCTAAACCAGGACTAAACCAGGTCTAAACCAGGTCTAAACCAGGACTAAACCAGGACTAAACCAGGACTAAACCAGGTCTAAACCAGGTCTAAACCAGGTCTAAACCAGGTCTTACCCAGGTCTAAACCAGGTCTTACCCAGGTCTTACCCAGGTCTAAACCAGGACTAAACCAGGACTAAACCAGGTCTAAACCAGGTCTAAACCAGGACTAAACCAGGACTAAACCAGGTCTTACCCAGGTCTAAACCAGGTCTAAACCAGGTCTAAACCAGGACTTAACCAGGACTTAACCAGGACTAAACAAGGTCTAAATCAGGTCTAAACCAGGTTTAAACCAGGTCTAAATCAGGTCTAAACCAGGACTAAACCAGTTCTAAACCAGGTCTAAACCAGGTCTAAACCAGGTCTAAACCAGGTCTTACCCAGGTCTAAACCAGGACTAAACCAGGACTAAACCAGGACTAAACCAGGACTAAACCAGGTCTAAACCAGGTCTAAACCAGGACTAAACCAGGACTAAACCAGGACTAAACCAGGTCTAAACCAGGTCTAAACCAGGTCTAAACCAGGTCTTACCCAGGTCTTACCCAGGTCTAAACCAGGACTAAACCAGGACTAAACCAGGACTAAACCAGGTCTAAACCAGGTCTAAACCAGGACTAAACCAGGTCTAAACCAGGTCTAAACCAGGTCTAAACCAGGTCTTACCCAGGTCTTACCCAGGACTAAACCAGGACTAAACCAGGACTAAACCAGGTCTAAACCAGGTCTAAACCAGGACTAAACCAGGACTAAACCAGGACTAAACCAGGTCTAAACCAGGTCTAAACCAGGTCTTACCCAGGTCTTACCCAGGTCTAAACCAGGACTAAACCAGGACTAAACCAGGACTAAACCAGGACTAAACCAGGTCTAAACCAGGACTAAACCAGGACTAAACCAGGACACAATCACAGTGTGTTCGTCACTGGATCAGACTTCCTGAAATACTCGTTTGAATGAGTCTGAGCATTGTTCTTTGTCCAAAAAGAAGAATGTGGTTTTAAATCATAGAACTTTAAATCATTTAGTCCTGGTTCAGTCCTGGTCTAGTCCTGGTTTAGTCCTGGTCTAGTCCTGGTCTAGTCCTGGTTTAGTCCCGGTGTAGTCCCGGTGTAGTCCCGGTGTAGTCCCGGTTTAGTCCTGATGTAGTCCTGGTGTAGTCCTGGTTTAGTCCTGGTGTAGTCCTGGTCTAGTCCCGGTTTAGTCCCGGTTTAGTCCCGGTTTAGTCCCGGTTTAGTCCCAGTGTAGTCCCGGTGTAGTCCCGGTTTAGTCCTGATGTAGTCCTGGTCTAGTCCTGGTCTAGTCCTGGTGTAAGTCCTGGTGTAGTCCTGGTGTAGTCCCGGTTTAGTCCTGATGTAGTCCCGGTCTAGTCCTGGTCTAGTCCTGGTCTAGTCCTGGTCTAGTCCTGGTCTAGTCCTGGTGTAAGTCCTGGTGTAGTCCTGGTGTAGTCCTGGTCTAGTCCTGGTCTAGTCCTGGTCTAGTCCTGGTCTAGTCCTGGTTTAAACCTGGTTTAAACCTGGTTTAGAAAACCTCCTGTGACTGAATACATGTGAAGTAGAGCTGTTTAAAGTCACATTGCGGAACATTCCAGGTAGAGCAGTGACGTAACCATAGAAACGAGCAGGTGACGGACCTCCACAGAAAAGTTACACAGTAAAAGTACAAATACTGCAACCAAATACTCAAGTAAAACTAACAGTATCACATGGAAATATCTACTTAAGTAAAAGTACTTGTTGGAAAATGTACTTAGAGTAAAAAGTAAAAGTATTTGTACTCTAATAAAGTTTCAAATATCGTGAAGTAAAAGTACTTCAAAATGTACTCAAGTCAAGTACAGATACTTGAATACAGTACTTTACTTTGTTGTATTCCAGTATTGATACTT
The DNA here is from genome assembly GCA_036785185.1 of Paratrypauchen microcephalus. Taxonomy (NCBI): domain Eukaryota; kingdom Metazoa; phylum Chordata; class Actinopteri; order Gobiiformes; family Gobiidae; genus Paratrypauchen; species Paratrypauchen microcephalus. The sequence goes on along the minus strand of JAVJIX010000334.1, from coordinate 218,492 downwards.
TATGTACTCAGATACTTCTGATACAGCTCCACTTTTCAGGATCAATACCTGTGGAAAACGAGTATCTGGTATCAATACTCGTGACTCGTTTTGGTATCGATACTCGTGACTCGTTTTGGTATCGATACTCGTGACTCGTTTTGGTATCGATACTCGTGACTCGTTTTGGTATCGTTTCATGTCTGACTCTCGATTCTTCCTCGGCCGTTTCAGCAGCTTCAGTCTCAAAGCAAAAATTTAACAAGTTGCGTCTTGTTTGAGTCACCGGATCCAACCCCCAAGAACAGACCTGGTCTAGACCTGGTTTAGACCTGGTTTAGACCTGGTCTAGACCTGGTTTAGACCTGGTTTAGACCTGGTTTAGACCTGGTCTAGACCTGGTTCAGTCCTGGTTTAGACCTGGTCTAGACCTGGTTTAGACCTGGTTTAGACCTGGTTTAGACCTGGTCTAGACCTGGTTCAGTCCTGGTTTAGACCTGGTTTAGACCTGGTTTAGACCTGGTTTAGACCTGGTTTAGACCTGGTTCAGTCCTGGTTTAGACCTGGTTTAGACCTGGTTTAGACCTGGTCTAGACCTGGTTTAGACCTGGTCTAGACCTGGTTCAGTCCTGGTTTAGACCTGGTTTAGTCCTGGTTTAGACCTGGTTTAGTCCTAGTTTAGTCCTGGTCTAGTCCTGGTTTAGTCCTGGTCTAGTCCTAGTTTAGTCCTAGTTTAGTCCGGGTCTAGTCCTGGTCTAGTCCTGGCCTAGTTCTAGTTTAGTCCTGGTCTAGACCTGGTTCAGTCCTGGTTTAGTCCTGGTTTAGTCCTGGTTTAGACCTGGTTTAGACCTGGTTTAGTCTTGGTCTAGACCTGATTTATACCTGGTCTAGACCTGGTTCAGTCCTGGTCTAGACCTGGTTCAGTCCTGGTTTAGTCCTGGTTTAGACCTAGTCTAGGCCTGGTTCAGTCCTGGTTTAGACCTGGTTCAGTCCTGGTCTAGACCTGGTCTAGTCCTCGTCTAGACCTGGTTTAGTCCTGTCTTAGTCCTGCTTTAGTCCTGGTTTATTCCCGGTTTAGTTCTAGTTTAGTCCTGGTTTAGTCCTAGTTTAGTCCTGGTTTAGTCCTGGTCTAGTCCTGGTTCAGTCCTAGTTTAGTCCTAGTTTAGTCCTGGTTCAGTCCTGGTCTTGTCCTGGTCTAGTTCTGGTCTAGTCCTGGTCTAGTTCTGGTCTAGTCCTGGTTCAGTCCTGTTTTTTTTTTAAACAAACCTGTTTAACTCTTTTAAAAGTGTTAAATGTTCTGGCCGTGGACTTTATGGAAAATTGACATGGCTAACTCGCTAACGCTCCAAACAGGAAGTGAGCATGGGCGCTCTTCTGGCTCCAGTTCACTTTCTATTGAAAAACCATCTCTGTACCTGCTGCTGAAAACGTATCAAAATATGAACTTGTGGATTGTGGAAGTGGATTATTTTAGTTTGAAATGATCGTTATCGTTATTATTGATTTTTCTTTTCTGATGACGACGCTCCGGGTTGTGTTTCGTTTCAGACCCGACCTGGGGCTCCTGTTCTCTGGGCGTGTTCATCTGTCTGGAATGTTCCGGAGTCCACAGGAACCTCCCAGACACCAGCAAAGTCAAGTCCCTCAGTCTGTCGCACTGGGACGAGGACGAGATACAGGTCTGAACCAGGACTAAACCAGGACTAAACCAGGACTAGACCAGGTCTAAACCAGGACTAAACCAGGACTAGACCAGGTCTAAACCAGGACTAGACCAGGTCTAAACCAGGACTAAACCAGGACTAGACCAGGACTAGACCAGGACTAGACCAGGACTGAACCAGGACTGAACCAGGACTGAACCAGGACTAAACCAGGACTAAACCAGGACTGAACAAGGACTAAACCAGGACTAGACCAGGACTAGACCAGGACTGAACCAGGTCTGAACCAGGACTAAACCAGGACTAAACCAGGACTAGACCAGGTCTAAACCAGGACTGAACCAGGACTGAACCAGGACTAAACCAGGACTGAACCAGGACTGAACCAGGACTAAACCAGGACTGAACAAGGACTAAACCAGGACTAGACCAGGACTAGACCAGGACTGAACCAGGACTGAACCAGGACTAAACCAGGACTAGACCAGGACTAGACCAGGACTGAACCAGGACTGAACCAGGACTGAACAAGGACTAAACCAGGACTAGACCAGGACTAGACCAGGACTAGACCAGGACTGAACCAGGACTAAACCAGGACTAAACCAGGACTGAACCAGGACTGAACCAGGACTAAACCAGGACTAAACCAGGACTGAACCAGGACTAAACCAGGACTAAACCAGGACTAAACCAGGACTAGACCAGGACTAAACCAGGAGTAGACCAGGACTGAACCAGGACTGAACCAGGACTGAACCAGGACTGAACCAGGTCTGAACCAGGACTAAACCAGGACTGAACCAGGTCTGAACCAGGACTAAACCAGGACTAGACCAGGACTAGACCAGGTCTGAACCAGGACTAAACCAGGACTAAACCAGGACTAAACCAGGACTAGACCAGGTCTAAACCAGGACTGAACCAGGACTGAACCAGGACTAAACCAGGACTACACCATGTCTAAACCAGGACTAAACCAGGACTAAGCCAGGACTGAACCAGGACTAAACCAGGACTAGACCAGGTCTAAACCAGGACTGAACCAGGACTGAACCAGGACTAAACCAGGACTAGACCAGGTCTAAACCAGGACTAAACCAGGACTAAGCCAGGACTGAACCAGGACTGAACCAGGTCTAAACCAGGTCTAAACCAGGACTAGACCAGGACTGAACCAGGACTGAACCAGGTCTAAATCAGGACTAAACCAGGACTAGACCAGGACTAGACCAGGTCTAGACCAGGTCTAGTCCAGGACTGAACCAGGACTGAACCAGGACTAGACCAGGACTAGACCAGGACTAGACCAGGTCTGAACCAGGTCTAAACCAGGACTAACTTGTTTTGTCTTTCAGTTCATGGCGGCGAACGGGAATGAGAAGTTGAAGAGTAAATTCGAGGCCGAGGTCCCGATGTATTTTTACAAACCCACTCACAAAGACTGTCAGTGAGTCACCCCGGAACACTCCGGAACACTCCCAACACTCCGGAACACTCCCAACACTCCGGAACACTCCGGAACACTCCGGAACACTCCCAACACTCCCAACACTCCGGAACACTCCCAACACTCCCAACACTCCGGAACACTCCCAACACTCCGGAACACTCCGGAACACCCCGAACACTCCGGAACACTCCGGAACACTCCCAACACTCCGGAACACTTCCAACACTCCCAACACTCCGGAACACTCCCAACACTCCGGAACACTCCGGAACACCCCGAACACTCCGGAACACTCCGGAACACCCCGAACACTCCGGAACACTCCGGAACACTCCCAACACTCCGGAACACTCCGGAACACTCCGGAACACTCCGGAACACTCCGGAACACTCCGAACACTCAGGTCACAGGTTCAGACGGGTACAGCTGGTACTTCGGGGTGTTGTGTCTAAGTCTGTGGCGGAATGTCCTGCAGTTGCCATGGTGATCACCTCCAGAAGAATCACGTCCAGGTTTTATGCGGAATTAGACTGGACAATTTTATTAGTCCTGGTTTAGTCCTGGTTTAGTCCTGGTTTAGTTCTGGTTTAGTTCTGGTTTAGTCCTGGTTTAGTCCTGGTTCAGTCCTGGGTTAGTCCTGGTTTAGTTCTGGTTTAGTCCTGGTTTAGTCCTGGTTCAGTCCTGGGTTAGTCCTGGTTTAGTTCTGGTTTAGTTCTGGTTTAGTCCTGGTTTAGTCCTGGTTCAGTCCTGGGTTAGACCTGGTTTAGTTCTGCTTTAGTCCTGGTTTAGTCCTGGTTTAGTCCTGGTTTAGTTCTGGTTTAGTCCTGGTTTAGTCTTGGGTTGGGATGTCCAGAATCTGTCGTATTTACGCAGAATTTGCAGGATATTTTGTGTTTGTGGAAATGACTTTGCACATCACAGATTTTGTATTTTGTGTGTTTGGAGGGTTTTGTGTGTTTGGAGGGTTTTGTGTGTTTGGAGGGTTTTGTGTGTTTTGGAGAGTTTTGTGTGTTTAGAGGGTTGTGTGTGTTTGGAGGGTTTTGTGTGTTTGGAGGGTTTTGTGTGTTTGGAGGGTTTTGTGTGTGTTTGGAGGGTTTTGTGTGTGTTTAGAGGGTTTTGTGTGTTTGGAGGGTTTTGTGTGTTTGGAGGGTTTTGTGTGTTTTGGAGGGTTTTGTGTGTTTTGGAGGGTTTTGTGTGTTTTGGAGGGTTTTGTGTGTTTAGAGGGTTTTGTGTGTTTGGAGGGTTGTGTGTGTTTTGGAGGGTTTTGTGTGTTTGGAGGGTTTTGTGTGTTTTGGAGGGTTTTGTGTGTTTGGAGGGTTTTGTGTGTTTTGGAGGGTTTTGTGTGTTTAGAGGGTTTTGTGTGTTTGGAGAGTTTTGTGTGTTTGGAGGGTTTTGTGTGTGTTTGGAGAGTTTTGTGTGTTTGGAGAGTTTTGTGTGTTTGGAGGGTTTTGTGTGTGTTTTGGAGGGTTTTGTGTGTTTGGAGGGTTTTGTGTGTTTGGAGGGTTTTGTGTGTTTTGGAGGGTTTTGTGTGTTTGGAGGGTTTTGTGTGTTTTGGAGGGTTTTGTGTGTTTTGGAGGGTTTTGTGTGTTTGGAGGGTTTTGTGTGTTTGGAGGGTTTTGTGTGTTTTGGAGGGTTTTGTGTGTGTTTTGAGGGTTTTGTGTGTTTTGGAGGGTTTTGTGTGTTTTGGAGGGTTTTGTGTGTTTGGAGGGTTTTGTGTGTTTGGAGGGTTTTGTGTGTTTGGAGGGTTTTGTGTGTTTTGGAGGGTTTTGTGTGTTTGGAGGGTTTGTGTGTTTGGAGGGTTTTGTGTGTTTTGGAGGGTTTTGTGTGTTTGGAGGGTTTTGTGTGTTTGGAGGGTTTTGTGTGTTTTGGAGGGTTTTGTGTGTTTGGAGGGTTTTGTGTGTTTTGGAGGGTTTTGTGTGTTTGGAGGGTTTGTGTGTTTGGAGGGTTTTTGTGTGTTTGGAGGGGTTTTGTGTGTTTTGGAGGGTTTGTGTGTTTGGAGGGTTTGTGTGTTTGGAGGGTTTTGTGTGTTTTGGAGGGTTTTGTGTGTTTTGGAGGGTTTTGTGTGTTTGGAGGGTTTTGTGTGTTTGGAGGGTTTTGTGTGTTGGAGGGTTTGTGTGTTTTGGAGGGTTGTGTGTGTTTTGGAGGTTTTTGTGTGTTTGGAGGGTTTTGTGTGTTTTGGAGGGTTTTGTGTGTTTGGAGGGTTTTGTGTGTTTGGAGGGTTTTGTGTGTGTGTTTGGAGGGTTTTGTGTGTTTTGGAGGGTTTTGTGTGTTTGGAGGGTTTTGTGTGTTTGGAGGGTTTTGTGTGTTTGGAGGGTTTTGTGTGTTTGGAGGGTTTTGTGTGTTTGGAGGGTTTTGTGTGTTTTGGAGGGTTTTGTGTGTTTGGAGGGTTTTGTGTGTTTGGAGGGTTTTGTGTGTTTGGAGGGTTTTGTGTGTTTTGGAGGGTTTGTGTGTTTGGAGGGTTTTGTGTGTTTTGGAGGGTTTTGTGTGTTTGGAGGGTTTTGTGTGTTTGGAGGGTTTTGTGTGTTTGGAGGGTTTTGTGTGTTTGGAGGGTTTTGTGTGTTTTGGAGAGTTTTGTGTGTTTGGAGGGTTTTGTGTGTTTGGAGGGTTTTGTGTGTTTTGGAGGGTTTTGTGTGTTTTGGAGGGTTTTGTGTGTTTTGGAGGGTTTTGTGTGTTTGGAGGGTTTTGTGTGTTTGGAGGGTTTTGTGTGTTTGGAGGGTTTTGTGTGTTTTGGAGGGTTTTGTGTGTTTGGAGGGTTTTGTGTGTTTGGAGGGTTTTGTGTGTTTGGAGGGTTTTGTGTGTTTGGAGGGTTTTGTGTGTGTTTGGAGGGTTTTGTGTGTTTGGAGGGTTTTGTGTGTTTGGAGGGTTTTGTGTGTTTTGGAGGGTTTTGTGTGTTTGGAGGGTTTTGTGTGTGTTTGGAGGGTTTTGTGTGTTTGGAGGGTTTTGTGTGTTTTGGAGGGTTTTGTGTGTTTGGAGGGTTTTGTGTGTTTGGAGGGTTTTGTGTGTTTGGAGGGTTTTGTGTGTTTTGGAGGGTTTTGTGTGTTTTGGAGGGTTTTGTGTGTTTGGAGGGTTTTGTGTGTTTGGAGGGTTTTGTGTGTTTGGAGGGTTTTGTGTGTTTGGAGGGTTTTGTGTGTTTGGAGGGTTTTGTGTGTTTGGAGGGTTTTGTGTGTTTGGAGGGTTTTGTGTGTTTTGGAGGGTTTTGTGTGTGTTTGGAGGGTTTTGTGTGTTTGGAGGGTTTTGTGTGTTTTGGAGGGTTTTGTGTGTTTTGGAGGGTTTTGTGTGTTTGGAGGGTTTTGTGTGTTTTGGAGGGTTTTGTGTGTTTGGAGGGTTTTGTGTGTTTTGGAGGGTTTTGTGCTTGTTTGGATGGATTTGTGTGTTTGGAGGGTTTTGTGTGTTTGTGGGGTTTTTTGTGTTTAGGAGGGTTTTGTGTGTTTGCAGGGTTTTGTGTGTTTGGAGGGTTTTGTGTGTGTTTGGAGGGTTTTGTGTGTTTTGGAGGGTTTTGTGTGTTTGGAGGGTTTTGTGTGTTTTGGAGGGTTTTGTGTGTTTTGGAGGGTTTTGTGTGTTTGGAGGGTTTTGTGTGTTTGGAGGGTTTTGTGTTTGTTTGGAGGGTTTTGTGTGTTTGGAGGGTTTTGTGTGTATGGAGGGTTTTGTGTGTTTTGGAGGTTTTTGTGTGTTTGGAGGGTTTTGTGTGTTTTGGAGGGTTTTGTGTGTTTTGGAGGGTTTTGTGTGTTTGGAGGGTTTTGTGTGTTTTGGAGGGTTTTGTGTGTTTGGAGGGTTTTGTGTGGTGAATCACAGTTTTGTGTTTGTGTTTTGGAGGGTTTTGTGTGGTGAATCACAGTTTTGTGTTTGTGTTTTGGAGGGTTTTGTGTGGTGAATCACAGTTTTGTGTTTGTGTTTTGGAGGGTTCTGAGGGAGCAGTGGATCAGAGCCAAATACGAGAGGAAAGAGTTTTCAGAACCAGGAAAACCCTTCGCCTACGAGGACGGTACGGCCCAGAACAAACACTCGAGATTTACTGAAAATCTGAGACGAAACTCTGAACCAGAAACTTCCAGAAACTTCCAGACTGAGAGGACGCTCGGGTCTCACTGTCTCCTTATCTCCTTCAGAGGGAGGGGATGCTGATGTTTCCTTGTCTCCTTGTCTCCTTCAGGTCTGAGGGAGGGGATGCTGATGTTTCCTTGTCTCCTTGTCTCCTTCAGGTCTGAGGGAGGGGATGCTGATGTTTCCTTGTCTCCTTGTCTCCTTCAGGTCTGAGGGAGGGGATGCTGATGTTTCCTTGTCTCCTTCAGGTCTGAGGGAGGGGATGCTGATGTTTCCTTGTCTCCTTCAGGTCTGAGGGAGGGGATGCTGATGTTTCCTTGTCTCCTTGTCTCCTTCAGGTCTGAGGGAGGGGATGCTGATGTTTCCTTGTCTCCTTGTCTCCTCCAGGTCTGAGGGAGGGGATGCTGATGTTTCCTTGTCTCCTTGTCTCCTTCAGGTCTGAGGGAGGGGATGCTGATGTTTCCTTGTCTCCTTCAGGTCTGAGGGAGGGGATGCTGATGTTTCCTTGTCTCCTTGTCTCCTCCAGGTCTGAGGGAGGGGATGCTGATGTTTCCTTGTCTCCTTGTCTCCTCCAGGTCTGAGGGAGGGGATGCTGATGTTTCCTTGTCTCCTTGTCTCCTTCAGGTCTGAGGGAGGGGATGCTGATGTTTCCTTGTCTCCTTGTCTCCTCCAGGTCTGAGGGAGGGGATGCTGATGTTTCCTTGTCTCCTTGTCTCCTTCAGGTCTGAGGGAGGGGATGCTGATGTTTCCTTGTCTCCTTGTCTCCTCCAGGTCTGAGGGAGGGGATGCTGATGTTTCCTTGTCTCCTTGTCTCCTCCAGGTCTGAGGGAGGGGATGCTGATGAAACGTGGCAGAGATAACGGTCAGTTCTTGAGTCGGAGATTTGTTCTGTCGGAGCGAGAGGGGACTCTCAAGTACTTCACCAAACACGACGTAAGCACCTGTTAAACAGGACTAAACATGGACTAAACCAGGACTAAACCAGGACTAAACCAGGACTAAACCAGGACTAAACCAGGACTAGACCAGGACTAAACCAGGACTAAACCAGGACTAAACCAGGACTGAACCAGGACTAAACCAGGACTAAACCAGGACTAAACCAGGACTAGACCAGGACTAAACCAGGACTAAACCAGGACTAGACCAGGACTAAACTGGGACTAAACCGGGACTAAACCGGGACTAAACCAGGACTAAACCAGGACTAAACCAGGTGTAAACCTGGACTAGACCAGGACTTGACCAGGACTAGACCAGGACTAAACCGGGTCTAAACTGGGTCTAAACCGGGTCTAAACCAGGACTAGACCAGGACTAAACTGGGACTAAACCGGGACTAAACATGGACTAAACCAGGACTAAACCAGGACTAAACCCGGACTAAACCAGGAGTAAACCAGGCCTAAACCGGCACTAAACCAGGACTAAACTGGGTCTAAATCAGGTCTAAACCAGGTCTAAACTAGGACTAAACCAGGTGTAAACCAGGACTAAACCGGGTCTAAACCGGGACTAGACCAGGATTAAACCGGGTCTAATCCAGGAATAAACCGGGACTAATCCAGGACTAAACCAGGTCTAAACTAGGACTAAACCGGGTCTAAACCGGGACTAAACCAGGACTAGACCAGGTCTAAACCGGGACTAAACCAGGACTAGACCAGGACTAAACCGGGACTAAACCAGGTCTAAACTAGGACTAAACCAAGTCTAAACCAGGACTAAACCAGGACTAAACCAGGACTAAACCAGGTGTAAACCTGGACTAGACCAGGACTTGACCAGGACTAGACCAGGACTAGACCAGGACTAAACCGGGTCTAAACTGGGTCTAAACCGGGTCTAAACCAGGACTAGACCAGGACTAAACCAGGTCTAAACGAGGACTAAACCAGGTCTAAACTAGGACTAAACCAGGTCTAAACTAGGACTAAACTAGGACTAAACCAGGTCTAAACTAGGACTAAACCAGGACTAAACCAGGCCTAGACCAGGACCATAGGTGAGAGGAGGAGGAGTTGAAGAGGCTGGTGGTTCTGGAGGACGGGGTGGAGCTAACACTTAGATGAGATGATTGGTTGAGAGGTAAATGCAAAAGGTTGTGATTGAATGACAGACGGGTGACAGGCGGGTGACAGACGGGTGACAGACGGGTGACAGGCGGGTGACAGGCGGGTGACAGACGGGTGACAGACAGGTGACAGACAGGTGACAGGCGGGTGACAGACTGGTGATGTAAGATGAGAAACCATTGAATGAACATTATTTCTGATACGGTCTGTGTCTCAGGCCAAAGAGCCCAAAGCTGTGATCAAAGTGGACACCATCAACGCCACGTTCCAGCCTGAGAAGATGGGAAACCCCAACGGGCTCCAGATCACCTACCTCAAGGACTACAGCACCAGGAACATCTTTGTGTACCACGACAGCGGAAAGGTGAAAACACACACAGCTCCAGGTCTGTTTTTGAGCAGGAAACAGCGTTAGAACATGACTTAAAACTCACAAGAGTCCATTTTGTCAGTTTGTGTCTATAATGAGTCATAGAAGTTCACAATTTAACTTTCTTCCTCTCAAATATCATCATAGTACAGAAAAATACATAAAATACAACATTTTCTCCTACTGACCCCTTAAAATTACTGTTCCATCTCATTTATTGAACGATAAGTCAATATAGGAGTGTCAGTCGATCACCTGTGTCTACGTTCACACTGCAATGCTCAATTCCGATTATTTGTGAAATCCCTTTTTTTTTGCGAGGTCGTTCACAATTAAATGCGACTTGTACGTGATCTCCAGTGTGAACTTTAAACGCCCCAAAAGTGTCCCGCCTTGGAGGACTCGACGAGGTCACGTGCAGTGAGCGTGCTCAGTGTTTACGGAAGTCGCCTAAAGTTGCTGTCGTACCGGAGCCAAAACATGTACAGCTTATTTGTTTTAAGGAGGAGACGGAGAAGGACGAGGTTTATGACCACAGCGTTTTGTGGGGCAGTGGCAGCGACGTCCGTAGAAATGAACGTGTTGGTGCGGAGTCGCAGACAAGAGCGGTGGGATCGCTACGTGCTTCGCCGCTTCACTGACACGGAGTTCATATACTATTTTCACATGACGAGAAGAACGTTTGTGTACATTTCCTCTCGCTGGAGGAAACACGCCCAGGTCGGATGAACGCGACCTGGCCGTTCACACTGAAGTCGCATGTCAAAAGATCGGATATGTATCGGATTTAGGAGCACATATCTTGGGCTACGTTCACACTGCAGCGTGAAGTGACCCAAATCCGATTTTTTCGCCCCTATGTGACCTGTATCTGATCTTCTAATGACACAGATCTGATTTTTTTAAAATGCGATCCAGGCCGCTTGGATATGTAAATAAACTTTGTCCAGGTGACAAACTGAATTTCTCCTTTTGCCATATTTACAAGCATGTGTTTTTTTTTTCTTTTGCATTATCTTGTCATTTAATTTGCATTGTCCCTTTAAAGCCCCAGTGTGTAGGATTCGTGGTGCATAGGTGGATGGTGCTATTGCATTTTCTGTTTTAGCTACGGCAGACCTCGAGGGACACCCGGGCGCGCTCACGAGCCACTACTGTATAAATAAAACGTGGTCCCGTTTTTTTGTTTTGTTTTTCTTTTCTCATGAAAACACACATTCCAGATCGTGTACCATGACACTCTACACATCAAATGAAACCTTACAGTCTCCTCTTTTTGACTATGCAATTCATTTCCCTGCACAACAATCACTCCCCGAGCACATGGGGCTTTTATACGGAAAAGCACAAAACGAGGTTAGCTTACCTTAGAATGCTTTGCACAGGTCAAACTCTGTATTTCACCATAAACTTGCTCTCAATTTGTCCGTAAGGATCCAGCGAATAAAATCCAGTAAAACAATTTAGTCCAAAACACATGTTAGATCCATTACGACGTCTGATCCGGCAGCATGCTTGTGTTGTTTACCCAAAACCACGAGCCTTGCCGAAGGCGAAGGCGGAGCCCAAATGTCCTTCTGCGGCTCTCGTATTCAAAATGGCTGCCTCTGCATGGGGAAGATCCCCCTTTTATGTGACTATATCTAAGTCCAAAAGAATACTTTGATTTCATGATGAAAGTGAAAAGGCTTGGAAAACAATGTATTTTTGAATGGGTATCTTCAATTTCGGTAATTAACGGGTAAAAATCGTACACACTGTCCCTTTAATGAGTAAATATGAAAATACAAGTGTGGGAAGTCCAGACGTGGCTGAATCGATTGCGTTCTTTTTTCTTCTGTGGTCAGTTTTGCAGTGGACCGTCTCAGGGCTTCTTCTGTCATTAGTTTAATTTTTCAGGACAGTCCAATGAGGCGTGACATTTTATCTGTCCGTTTATCAAAAATCTGTCATAAACAAAGTGAATATGAAGGATTAGTAATGACCCGTGCCCAGAGGAGGGTGAAAAATCGAAGCCGTTTGACCTGGAAATGTGAGATGAAGACAAATGCTCCATCAGAAACTTGAAAAAGCATCACTTGGTGAAAAAAATTAAAAAAAATAGAAAAATGGAACACAATTTGTACCAAAATGTGCTGCTATCAAATCGTACGTGTATCACCAATTTATGAAAATAAACTTGGAGAACGAAGTGCGTACGTCACACTGGGCGGTGGAGCGGCAAATGGGCGTAGAACGACAAAATGGCGTCTTGAAAATAAGCGATTAAAGATTTCGCAAACATGAATCACTCCAAATACAACTTCAGGTGAGTAAAGTTGAAGGGAAACAACTATAACATGGTTAACAGCTCGAAAAGCTCTCGAGATGGAGATTTTACACATACGGTATTCCACTCCTGCCTTTGGCTCCTGCTCTAGTCACTCATATTTTACATGTTTTGTGTTTCAGGAAATCGTGGACTGGTTCAACTCCATCAGGGCCGTGCAGCTGCATTATCTCAAAGTGGCTTTTCCTGGAGCCACAGACGCAGAGGTGAGAATCTGACTCCTGTGAGTTAAAGGGATATGCCACCCCCAGGTCAAACTTGGGCATCTCTCCACAGTCCAGAGACTAAAATAAGTGGTGGAAAGCGTTTTTCTGGTCACCCAGCCATTGTCCGAGTCTGTCAGCACTGACCGCCACGGTATCTGGTGCTCCTCCGCGTTAGACTGGAGTCTAACGGCGCCAGAGAAAGATTTCAGCCAAAAGGAATTAATTTGCTCGATGCTTTTCCCAATTACTTTCTGTGTAGTGCGCATTCATATCGAGTGCAAATAAATGAGCAAATCAACTCGGAGAGCTTGACTTGGTCATTTTGGGTGGGAACTATTTTCCAGTGCGGAAAAAGACAGACGAAGCATGCACCACGCTGCATAACAGGGGAACTCCCTTCCTGGTGCGTAACTGGGATTCCCCTGGCAGCGGAATCCCTGAGCCTTATTTCGGTAATAAAACAAGTTGTTTTACTCTCCCATAGCACTTTGGTGTCATATGGAGCACTTCCAGAGATGTTTTAGATTTGCGGTTAGCCTAGCGCGACTTCTAGCCATAGCTCGGGGCATATAATATATTCCCCGAGCATGTAATATGCCCCGTGCGGGCTCCAAATAACACAAACTTTAGCACTTTTCAAATCATAGAAGCTCGATGTCTTTAGTCTACGATTTCGTTTGAATCAAAAGTGGCCTGTAATCCGAGATTTATCCATAGTTTACAGCTTTGCGTTTCATGTTTGGGTCCCGGGAGCTGAGAGCACAGTCCACACATGCGCACTGGCCTCCTCATCTACTCTAAACTATGGCTACATCTCGGATTACAGGCCACTTTTGACCAAATGAAATCGTAGACTAAAGACATCGGGCTTCTATGATTTGAAAAGTGCTAAAGTTTGTGTTATTTGGAGACCGCAAAGTAATGCCCCGAGCACTCAAGTTAACGGATACGCTACAACATAACTTCTACGAAACTGCTCAAAATGACACCAAACTGCTATGGGTGAGTAAAACTACTTGTTTTATTGCCGAAAGAAGGCTCAAATTGTAAAAAAACGTTACTTTTCCTTTAATGTCATGCAAATGAGGCAAGGAGGGCTGAAGAGACGAAAACTTTGAGAGGGATGATCTGGAAACTAGAAAATGTGGTATGGCTGCATTCAAATGGAGACAACTTTTTAAATATGGTCAGATTTTCACGTGTAAGACATCATTGGAAAGCTTAGAACCTGTACTTTCAGAATGTGAATAACTCAAAACGCCTCCGTGATGACTTGGTATTGGTTTTCCTGCGGCTGGACACGTATTTTCTCTCGATTCGTATCACTGTGCTCAAGTTAGCTCTATTTGCCTGTTGACTTGTAAACATCCGCTTACGGGGGATGTCGCCGCACCGCATCCGTCGTAAACATTCACTGAAATGTAACCTCGCCCCCAGTGTGTGCGTACACTGGTGTGTGAATGTGTGAGTGGCTCCTTGTTGTAAAGCGCTTTGGGAGCCTTGAAGGTGGAAAAGGAAAAGATGTGACCATTTACCATTTGATTAGATTAATATTTTTTACAATATTTACAATACATTGGAAAATATTTAAACAATCAGTTACCAAATAGAGTAAAATTTGTATTTCGTCCTTTAACATTTTCAGAATTTAAATTCAGAAAATAGTACTTTACTCTCAACCTAAATTTGGACATTTCCTAACATAAATCAGCCAATTGCATTTACAGTCTAACGAAGGCTTCTCATTATGCTAATTATACTTAAATTAAACAGAATAAGATCAGATAATCCTTTATTTGTCCCACAATGGGGAAATTGCAGTGTCACAACGCAAGTTTCAGAAACAGTAGGAAAATATGAGCATGCATCAAAATTAAGATGAATAATAATAATAAGTCTGTACAATCAACTAAAAACAGGAACGCTGCACAATAAATGTCTTTGATTCTGAGCAGTGAACAAACAGCAGTTAAAGTGACTCCGGTTCAGTCATATAGAATATCACTACAATAAAGTGACTCAGTGTCCAGTGCAGTGATGGACAGTGGTGGTTAAATAAATAAGTAGCAGGTAAAGTGACTTTAAAGATCCCATGACATGGTACTTCTTGATGCTTTTACACTCAACAAAAATATAAACGCAACACTTTTGTTTTTGCTCCCATTTTTCCTGAGATGGACCCAAAGATCCAAAATTCACTCCAGATACACAACACTACCATTTCTCTCAAACATTGTTCACAAATCTGTCCAAATGTGTGACAGCGAGCACCTCTGCCCCGCCGAGACAATCCACCCCACCTCACAGGTGCGCCACATCAAGATGCCGATCCGACATCATGACCAGTGCACAGGTGCGCCCCAGACTGCCCATAATAAAAGGACACCCCGAAATCTGCATTTTTTTTTGCTTTATTGGGGGGTCTGGGGACTCAGAACCAGTCAGTATCTGGTGTGACCACCATTTGCCTCATGCAGTGCAACACATCTTCTTCACATAGAGTTGATCAGATTGTCAGTTGTGGCCTGTGGAATGTTGGTCCACTCCTCTTCAATGGCTGTGTGAAGTTGCTGGATATTAGTGGGAGCTGGTACACGCTGTCGTATACGCCGGTCAAGCACATCCCAAACATGCTCAATGGGTGACATGTCCGGTGAGTATGCTGGCCATGCAAGAACTGGGACATTTTCAGCTTCCAAGAATTGTGTACAGATCCTTGCAACATGGGGCCGTGCATTATCTTGCTGAAACATGAGGTGATGTTCATGGATGTATGGCACAACAATGGGCCTCAGGATCTCATCACGGTATCTCTGTGCATTCAAAATGCCATCAATAAAATGCACCTGTGTTCTTCGTCCATAACAGCCTTTGAAGAGGAGTGGACCAACATTCCACAGGCCACAACTGATAATCTGATAAACTCTATGTGAAGAAGATGTGTTGCACTGCATGAGGCAAATGGTGGTCACACCAGATACTGACTGGTTCTGAGTCCCCAGACCCCCAATAAAGCAAAAGAATGCACATTTCGGGGTGTCCTTTTATTGTGGGCAGTCTGGGGTGCACCTGTGCACTGGTCATGATGTCGGATCGGCATCTTGATGTGGCACACCTGTGAGGTGGGGTGGATTGTCTCGGCGGGGCAGAGGTGCTCGCTGTCACACATTTGGACAGATTTGTGAACAATGTTTGAGAGAAATGGTAGTGTTGTGTATCTGGAGTGAATTTTGGATCTTTGGGTCCATCTCAGGAAAAATGGGAGCAAAAACAAAAGTGTTGCGTTTATATTTTTGTTGAGTATATATGGCTCCTTAATGGTTCCCTAATACTGTAAATGAATCCTTCTTCTAAATCAACACTCAGTGCATGAGAAACAGAGATAAGATGAGAAAGAGTAATTTTTCTCTCTCTGAACAGGCCATTATGGGCGTTGTTGCTTGAATGCAAATGAGGAGAAAAGAGATGGCCTATAGTAGAGGGTGGGGGCGTGGCCAAACTCTCCGCTCTCAGCTGTCAGCTCTGATCCATTTCCGCGTTTTTGCGTGGAGAAGAGATCAGAAGCGTTCCATTGAAAAATAAACACATTTCCACAGAAAATAAAATTAAACCACTGCTGTTCAAAGGTCCAGAGGCTCAGATAAAGGACTTCCGAGCCTAGAAACACTCGGACGTGCCTCCAGGCAAATAAAAAAACGTATTTCGCATTGCCTAGCGCATTCGCAGTCCAAACTCTCTGGGCGTGATTTACAGAGACGCTGAGTACAGACAGATGGGGGTGGAACTGTATTTGCATTTCTTTTTTCCATCTGACGTCAATAAGTTTCCTTGTTCAAAATCGCCCGTTTGAGCTCTGATTTTTTCTAACGCAGAAAAGGATTGCAAATGCTCAGTTTAGACATTTCGCAACTTTTAACCATGGGGGGGGGGGCCTAAACAGGGTAGGGGAGCTCACATTAACGTTCAAAAACCTCAGAAAGTGAAAATTTCATGCCATGGGACCTTTAAATAAACGAGCGCAGAGACACGACCGGATTTCCTGTGTTTATGGCGCCCTCTGCTGGCCAGACGAGGAATAGGATAAGAGGGAAGGAGAAGACGACGAGCAGAGGGGCTGAGCTTTTCACTTTACAGACACCACCGTTTTCTTACCTGAGCAGCCAGTGTGGAAGAGAATATGTTTCATCAGATTTAGAATTTTAAACACTTTGAAAAAACACGTTTGAATTAGTGCTGTCAGGCGATTAAAAAAAAAATCTAATTAATTAAAGGTTTTGTAATTAATTAATCTAATTAATCGCATTTTAAGAGTGTGACAGAGAAACTGAGAGAGATTGTGAGCGAGCGAACCCACTTTGTGATTGAGTTTGTCACTTTTCATGCAGTCGCTTTGCTCATTTCCCAAATTCTGCGAGCGTGGTCTGGTGGTTTGGTGGTTTGTTGGTTTGGTGGTTTGGTGGTTTGTTGGTTTGGTGGTTTGGTGGTTTGGTGGTTTGGTGGTTTGTTGGTTTGGTGGTTTGTTGGTTTGGTGGTTTGGTGGTTTGGTGGTTTGGTGGTTTGTTGGTTTGGTGGTTTGGTGGTTTGTTGGTTTGGTAGTTTGGTGGTTTGTTGGTTTGGTGGTTTGTTGGTTTGGTGGTTTGTTGGTTTGGTAGTTTGTTGGTTTGGTGGTTTGTTGGTTTGTTGGTTTGGTGGTTTGTTGGTTTGGTAGTTTGTTGGTTTGGTGGTTTGTTGGTTTGGTAGTTTGTTGGTTTGGTGGTTTGTTGGTTTGGTGGTTTGTTGGTTTGGTGGTTTGGGGGTTTGTTGATTTGGTGGTTTGTTGGTTTGGTAGTTTGTTGGTTTGGTAGGTTGTTGGTTTGGTGGTTTGGTAGTTTGTTGGTTCATTGGTTTGTTGGTTTGGTAGTTTGTTGGTTTGGTAGTTTGTTGGTTTGGTGGTTTGTTGGTTTGGTAGTTTGTTGGTTCGTTGGTTTGGTGGTTTGTTGGTTTGGTGGTTTGTTGGTTTGGTAGTTTGTTGGTTTGGTGGTTTGTTGGTTTGGTGGTTTGGGGGTTTGTTGATTTGGTGGTTTGTTGGTTTGGTGAAGTGCGCTCACACTCGCTCTTTCACCGGTAACGATGGAACTTGTCCGGACGTGTTTATCGTTCAATTGATCCGTCAGGCTGGAGCAGCTTCGGTGATCGGAAAATTCTTTTTGACAAAAGCTCCAAATCTTGGCGTTTTTGTTGATCGTCTCGTCTTCATTTTTATAAATAAACTCGCCGTTCAAAGGCTCTGGCAGCGATTTGCTCACCACACGCCAAATTTAAAATGCCATTGAATTGCCGCTTATAATCAATTGCGTTTATTTTTATAACGCGTTAATTTGCAGTGTAATTAATTAATCGAATTAATGCGTTAAACTGACTGCCCTAGGTTGAATTATTATTATTTTAAATGACAGTTGATGAAATTTTAAGTGTACATTTTCAAAGTGTTTAAAATTCCATGTACAGGGGGTCCTCGGGTTACGACGGTCTCGGGTTACGACGTTTCGTGGTTACGAACGCGCCCCCATTAAAAAAAATATGTATATATTACGCGTCATTCCGTCTTACACGGTTTAGCGTGGTAAAAGATGTAAACAAACGCACGCGGCGCGCGGCGCACGGCGGAAGAATACGCTCTGTTGTGGTTGTAGGGAGAAGAAGACAGCCTCGTGTGCGTGTCCAATGTGGGCGGAAGTACCTGATGTGGGCTCTGATCTGCTCCTATGATAGCGGCAGTGATAAACAAGCATCGTAGTGGTCTAATTATTGAGATGGAAAGGTTATTGGTGCTTTGGTTGGAAGATCAAAGGCAAAATCCGGTTTACGACGAAATTCGGGTTACGACGCGTCTTAAGAACGGATCAACGTCGTAACCCGAGGACTCCCTGTATAAAACTTTTTTTTTTCTTTAAATATTCAGCACAAATACAGCTCATTTCGGTCGCTTGTATCTGTATGACCATAGGTGAGGGGAGGAACTTAGATCGACGGTAAAACGAGAGCTTTACCTTTCGGCTCAGCTCCCTCTTCACCACAACGGTCCGGTACAGCGACCGCATCACTGCCGACGCTGCACCGATCCGAATGTCAATCTCACGGTCAATCCTCCCCTCTGTCGTTTTTTTATTTTTATATGTTTGGAAACAAAACCCTTATCCTGTGCCCAAAAAGACAAAGTAATGAAGGAAAAGACCCTGGTGAGTCGGCCAACGTAAAATAAGAACCGTTTTGTTGTGCCCAGTCAAGAAAAGCGGAAGTGGAAAACGGTTCGTGTCCAGGGGGAAAAGTCCAGTTTGGGAAAGGTGGTCTTTAATTCTGTTCGTGTCTTTTCAGCTGGTGCCAAAACTGACGCGAAACTTCCTGAAGGAGGGGTACATGGAGAAGACTGGGCCCAGGGTGAGTGCTCTGGACCTCCCTTAGAACCACTTCCATGGGGCTCCATTCTCTCTCTGTCTCTCGCCGAGGTCAGACGTATTTTCCTCCTCTCCATTATCTCAGCTCGATGCAAGAAAACTGAACCAGTTCCATATAACAGATGTAAACACCTTTCTCTGGTACAAGCTCCGGCTCTCCCTCAGTCACTGCCGTGCTAGCTCATACAATGTTTGGGTGCGCCTCGCTAACTTACCCGTGTAGAACGTTGTGGCGCATTAGTTCCGCTCGCATGTAAAAACTTATTCAAAAAATCGATTTTTATAAAAACACATCGTCCTGAACTGTAAATTCCAATTAATCGATAAATCGTGCACGTCTAATCAAAAGGACATGTTTATCAATTGGCTAACACATATTTATAAAAACACTCCGCCGTTCTTCATAGTTTCCACCTCGGCTGTCATATATTTCCTAAAATGTTTTCCAAACAAAAAGATTCCTTGTGTAAACTATTCCACTGTATTATGTCTTTGTCTATTGTTATTGATTGTCTTAAAGGTCCCATGGCATGAAATTTTCACTTTCTGAGGTTTTTGAACGTTAATGTGAGCTCCCCTACCCTGTTTAGCCCCCCCATGGTTAAAAGTTGCGAAATGTCTAAACTGAGCATTTGCGATCCTTTTCTGCGTTAGAAAAAAACACAGCTCAAACGGGCGATTTTGAATAAGGAAACTATGTGATGTCACATCGAAAAATGCAGCTCCACCCCCCCGTCTGGATATCTACCCACCGTCTCTATAAATCACGCCCAGAGAGTTTGGACCGCGAATGAGCTACGCACTGCGAAATGCGTTTTTTTTATTTGCCTGGAGGCACGTGCCGTGCGAGTGTTTCTAGGCTCGGAAGTCCTTTATCTGAGCCTCTGGACCTTTGAAACAGCAGTGGTTTATTTTTATTTTCTGTGAAAATGTGTTTTTTTCATTGAAAAGGCTCTCCTTTCCTCCTCCGCTCTTAAAACACGGAAGTGGGGCCAGCGCACAGCGCACCGCTAAAACAAGGAACCAGTGGCGCATTTGGCCCCCCCCACCCGCTGCTCTAACCTATCTCTGTCCTTCTCATTTGCATTCAAGCAACAACGCCCAGAATGAGTTGTTCAGAGAGAGATTTTCTGACTCTGACTGTGTACATGTGTCTTTCTCATGCACCGAGTCTTGATTTTGAAGAAGGATCCATTTACAGTATTAGGGAACCATTAAAGGTCCCATGACATGGTACGTCTCGATGCTTTTATATGGCTCCTTAATGGTTCCCTAATACTGTAAATGAATCCTTCTTCAAAATCAACACTCAGTGCTTGAGATATGACTCTGACAGTCTTCATGAGGCTAGATATGTGTCTAAAATGCTTTATTCTGGGTGTTGCTGCTTCAATGCAAATGAGAAGGACAGAGAGATTGGCTAAGGAGCGGGGGGGCGGGTTTCCCCCGCTGCTCAGTGCAGCTCTGCACCGCTGTCTGCTCGCTTCCGTGTTTTACGCACGAAGACATGAGTGACTTTGCAATGAAAAAAGTGACTTTGCAATGAAAAAAAGCATATTTACACAGAAAATAAAATTAAACCACTGGTATTTCAGAGGTCCAGAGGGTCGGGTAAGGGACCTGCGAGCCTAGAAACACTCGGACGTGCCTCCAGGCAAATAAAAAAACGCATTTCGCATTGTAGCGCATTCACAGTCCAAACTCTCTGGGCGGGATATACAGGGACGCTGAGCGGAGACAGAGGGAGGGGCTGGAGCTGCATTTGCCGATCTGACGTCAAAAAGGTGCCTTGTCCGAACTCGCCCGTTTGAACACTGGTTTTGTGTAACGCAGAAAAGGACCGCAAATGCTCAGTTTAGACATTTTGCAACTTTTAGCCATTGGGGGGGCCTAAACAGGGTAGGGGAGCTCACATTAACGTTCAAAAACCTCAGAAAGTGAAAATTTCATGCCATGGGACCTTTAAGGCACCATATAAAAGCATCAAGAAGTACCATGTCATGGGACCTTTAATCCTTATTCTGTTTATGTTCTTGTATCACTGAGGAGAGAGGGGGACGTTAGCGCCCCCTGTCGGCTGCTTTAAGGTCCATGGACCCATCCATTTCCAAGTTTTCTCGTTGTTTACAATGACAAATAAACGTTTCCATTCCGGTGGGATTCTTGTATTCTCCGATCAACTTCAGAACATGTCCCGTCCCACATCTGTCCGAACCCTCCTTACGTTTAGCTGCGAGATCCATGTTTACGGAAATATTCGAAATTTGACCCTGATTTTTCCCACATAATTCCAATTCTAATGTGATCAGAAAGAATAACAATGCGTTTTGTTTTTTATTTTGCCCCTAAATAAACTGGATTCATTTCACAGTCTTAATTTTGCGGTTTACAGACGCGTAATATTTTCTGTTTCTAGTTTTAAACGTTCACAAAGTTTAAACGGAGAGATCGGCTGATAAAACATTGGCGTGTATCGACTGAAGTTTTTAAAGCGGACTGCGAGGTCCCAGAGCCGTCAGTGCCTTCTGTTTTTCCTTTACTGTGGGTTCTTTACCTGGGGTTCTTCAAGAGGCGGTTTGAGATGGCCAAGCCTCCCTCTCCCCAGACGCTTCTCTCCCTGAATCACCTCAATCACGACTGTTAAGCGAAGAAGGATGCAGAAAATAAATGTCTTATATTTTAAAACTTGGTGCGAAATGGCTGTTAAAAAAACTACGGGAAGTTGTGCACACCCCATTTTAATCCAGTGTCAGGAGAGTGCTGAGAAGTCAAGGTTCAGTCCTGGTTTAGTCTTGGGGTTGTCTTGGCTTAGATCTAGTTTAGTCCTGGTTTAGTTCCTGTTTAGTCGGGGTTTTGTCTGGTTTTAGGCTGGATTTAATCCTGGTTCAGTCCTGGTTTTATCCTTGTTTTGTCTTGGTTTAGGCCTGGTGTAGTCTTGTTTTGATCTAGTAGAGTCCTGGCTAAATCCTGTTTTGGTCCTGGTATAATCCTGGTTTAGCTCTGGTTTACTCTTGGTTTAGTCTTGGTTTAGTCCTGGTTAAGTCCTGGTTCAGTCCTGGTTTAGTCTTCGTTTTGTCCTGCGTAAATCCTGGTTTAATCCTGGTTTAGTCCTGGTTTAATCCTGGTTTAGTCCTGGTTTAGTCTTGGTTTAGTCTTGCTTTATTCCTGGTTAAGGCCTGGTTTAGTCTTGGTTTAGTCTTGGTTTAGTCTTGGTTTAGTCCTGGTTTAGTCCTGGTTTAATCCTGGTTTAGTCCTGGTTTAGTCTTGGTTTAGTCCTGGTTTAGTCCTGGTTTAGTCTTGGTTTAGTCTTGGTTTAGTCCTGGTTTAATCCTGGTTTAATCCTGGTTTAGTCCTGGTTTAATCTTGGTTTAGTCTTGGTTTAATCCTGGTTTAGTCCTGGTTTAGTCTTGGTTTAGTCCTGGTTTAATCCTGGTTTAGTCCTGGTTTAGTCCTGGTTTAGTCCTGGTTTAATCCTGGTTTAGTCCTGGTTTAGTCTTGGTTTAGTCCTGGTTTAGTCTTGGTTTAGTCCTGGTTTAATCCTGGTTTAGTCCTGGTTTAGTCCTGGTTTAGTCCTGGTTTAGTCCTGGTTTAGTCTTGGTTTAGTCCTGGTTTAATCCTGGTTTAATCCTGGTTTAATCCTGGTTTAGTCTTGGTTTAGTCCTGGTTTAATCCTGGTTTAATCCTGGTTTAGTCCTGGTTTAATCCTGGTTTAATCCTGGTTTAGTCCTGGTTTAATCCTGGTTTAATCCTGGTTTAATCCTGGTTTAGTCCTGGTTTAATCCTGGTTTAGTCCTGGTTTAGTCCTGGTTTAATCCTGGTTTAATCCTGGTTTAATCCTGGTTTAGTCCTGGTTTAATCCTGGTTTAATCCTGGTTTAGTCCTGGTTTAATCCTGGTTTAGTCCTGGTTTAATCCTGGTTTAATCCTGGTTTAGTCCTGGTTTAGTCCTGGTTTAATCCTGGTTTAGTCTTGGTTTAGTCCTGGTTTAATCCTGGTTTAATCCTGGTTTAATCCTGGTTTAGTCCTGGTTTAGTCCTGGTTTAGTCCTGGTTTAATCCTGGTTTAGTCTTGGTTTAGTCCTGGTTTAATCCTGGTTTAATCCTGGTTTAGTCCTGGTTTAATCCTGGTTTAGTCCTGGTTTAGTCCTGGTTTAATCCTGGTTTAGTCCTGGTTTAGTCTTGGTTTAGTCCTGGTTTAGTCCTGGTTTAGTCCTGGTTTAGTCCTGGTTTAGTCCTGGTTTGTTATTCTTGAATCTCTACCAAAGCACTGCTCTGACCTGTGCGTTTGTGTCCGCAGCAAACCGAAGGCTTTAAGAAGCGCTGGTTCACTCTGGACCAGAGACGCCTCATGTACTTCAAAGATCCTCTGGTGAGTTCTGCACTGTGGACTTTTACTTCTGTCAGGTTCTTCATCGTGTTTTCAGGTTTATTATCGACTTAGGAGTTCTGAAACGGCTTCATTCAGGTTCTTTCATTCTAGAGGGAGTTTATTTTAAGAGAACTCGTCAAGGAAAACGATTTCTCTGCCTGGACAGAGAATTTCACAACTTTTAAGTCATTTTCTGATAGATTTAAGTGTTTAGATCTTAGATTTTGGATTAAGATTTAAGATTTTTTTTGCAGTGTGGTCTCCTCCACCTCCCCCATCTCCTCCACCTCCCCCATCTTCTCCACCTCCTCTATCTCCTCCTCCACCTCCTCCACCCCCTTTATCTCTTCCACCTCCTCCACCTCCTTCATCTCCTCCACCTCCTCTATCTTCTCCACCTCCTCCATCTTCTCCACCTCCCCCATCTTCTCCACCTCCCCCATCTTCTCCACCTCCTCCATCTCCTCCATCTCCTCCACCTCCTTCATCTCCTTCACCTCCTTCATCTCCTCCACCTCCTCTATCTTCTCCACCTCCTCCACCTCCTCCATCTCCTCCACCTCCTTCATCTCCTCCACCTCCTCTATCTTCTCCACCTCCCCCATCTTCTCCACTTCCTCTATCTTCTCCACCTCCTCCATCTCCTCCACCTCCTCCATCTCCTCCACCTCCTTCATCTCCTCCACCTCCTCTATCTCCTCCACCTCCTCCATCTCCTTCACCTCCTCCATCTCCTCCACCTCCTTCATCTCCTCCACATCTTCCACCTCCTCCACCTCCTCTATCTCCTCCACCTCCTTCATCTCCTCCACCTCCTTCATCTCCTCCACCTCCTCCATCTCCTCCACCTCCTCCACCTCCTCTATCTTCTCCACCTCCCCTATCTTCTCCACCTCCTCTATCTTCTCCACCTCCTCTATCTTCTCCACCTCCTCTATCTTCTCCATCTCCTCCACCTCCTCTATCTCCTCCACCTCCTCCATCTCCTCCACCTCCTCTATCTCCTCCACCTCCTCCATCTCCTCCACCTCCTCTATCTTCTCCACCTCCCCCATCTTCTCCACCTCCTCCATCTTCTCCACCTCCTCCATCTCCTCCACCTCCTTCATCTCCTCCACCTCCTCCATCTCCTCCACCTCCTCCATCTCCTCCACCTCCTCCATCTCCTCCACCTCCTCCATCTTCTCCACCTCCCCCATCTCCTCTATCTTCTCCATCTCCTCCATCTTCTCCACCTCCTCCATCTCCTCCACCTCCTCTATCTCCTCCACCTCCTCCATCTCCTCCACCTCCTCCATCTTCTCCACCTCCTCCATCTTCTCCACCTCCCCCATCTTCTCCACCTCCTCCATCTCCTCCATCTTCTCCACCTCCCCATCTTCTCCACCTCCTCCATCTCTTCCACCCCCTTCATCTCCTCCACCTCCTCCATCTTCTCCACCTCCTCCATCTTCTCCACCTCCTCTATCTCCTCCACCTCCTTCATCTCCTCCACCTCCCCATCTTCTCCACCTCCCCATCTTCTCCACCTCCTCCACCTCCTCCATCTCTTCCACCTCCTTCATCTCCTCCACCTCCTCCACCACCCCCTCTCCTCTAGAATATCCCACAGTATGGCATTAAACTTATCTATTTCCATGGTGAAAAGCCTACAACACCTCCAGGTCAAGGTACAGGTCAGATCTGTGGAGAGGGGAAATGTTTGAGGACACACCTGTTTTTGATTTCACCAGACCCAGCGCGTTTTGCCAAAATACGATAAACCTAAAACGAAACGTAACAAAATAAAACAAAAAAATAGTCAAAATTAGAATGTATATTTAGAATTTCACGCTCAAATCATTCAGTTTTAATTTCCCGTTTAAGTTTTGGAGAAAATGGAAAGAGGAAAACAGAACCTCTTCATCTCTTCATTTATAAACTCCCACATAACGGACGCTCCTCCTCGTCAGACGAACACATCTGTGAAATCCAGCCTGATGTGGAGGAGTTTCCCATTGGCGAAATCACATTACGTTTATGGCCCTGACGATATGAACTCATCCTTCTGAGGAAGTGCCCGATCCGCGTCACTTCACACCTCCGGAACGGCCTTTATATACGACCTCTGTCACGCCGCGGACTTAAACGGTGAATGAGTGAAGATCTGTGGAGAAGATCTGCCGAGGAGGAAATCGAAATAAACGATTAAAGGAGCTGCATGTATCCATCGTGTTTTCAGATTTATTATCGACTTAGGAGTTCTGAAACTGCTTCATGCTGGTCTAGAGGGAGTTTATTTGAAGAGAACTCGTCAACGATGCCTGGACAGAGAATTTCACAACTCTGAAGTCATTTTCTGATAGATTTAAGTGTTTAGATCTTTCATTTTTTTAGCCAAGCTTTTTTTGCAGTGTGGTCTCCTCCACCTCCCCCACCTCCTTCATCCTCTCCATCTCCTCTACGTCCTCCATCTTCTCCATCTCTTCCAGTATACCGGTATACCTCTTCATACCGAATACCTGTGTTTTTTGTTTTTTTAATGATATGAATTTTTCATAAATCCCGGTGAGTGTGTGCGTACAAACCGTGGGGAACACAGAGCGGCGGAACGTGGCGCCGCGGGACATTGTTTGAGAGGGGGACTGTTTCGCAGCGGCGTGAGAGCGGTGGAAGCTCAGTGTGTCGAGCGGTGAACAACATGGACGGAGAAAATGTTACAGACACAGAGGAACTTATACCGAAAAGAGGAGCCGTGTCAGTTGAACTTCGGCTTTAAAAAATCTGGCGCTGATCAAACAACCATCCATCCATCCATGTTCTTCCTCTTACCCGGGGCCGAGTCGCGGGGGCAACAGTCTAAGCAGGGACTCCCAGACTTCCTTCACCCCGGACACTTCCTCCAGCTCTTCCGGGGGGACCCCAAGGTGTTCCCAGGCCAGCATAGTCCCTCCAGCGTAGCCTGGGAATTCCCAGGCCGCTTCCGTTCGTTTCGAACTGGAAGGCGGCCTGGCAGCTCGTCCAAGCGAGAGTCCCAGATTTAGGGCCCCAATCAGAGAGCGGGGAGGGGTGGAAAGACGGTGACGCGTACTACATGACAAACGGAAGCTTGTAGTTTGAACTGACAACTGACATGATTGGCTATGGACTTACGTATACGCTCAATGATAGACATTCATAACGCCCAATAAATGGCCGTTGGCAATCGCTAACCACACCTCCGCTACGGGATTTTTCGAAGCGAGTTTCCAGACCCATATCTCACTTGTGATATGGTCAGGTGTTAACCAGACTACCTCCAGCGTGTCCTGGGTCTTCCCTGGGGCCTCCTCCCGGTGGGACGTGCCCGGAACACCTCCCGAGGGAGGCATCCGGAACAGACGCCCGAGCCACCTCAGCTGCTCCTCTCCACGTGGAGGAGCGGCGGCTCTACTCCGAGCTCCTCCCGTGTGACTGAGCTCCTCACCCTATCTCTAAGGGTGCACCCAGCCACTCTGCGGAGGAAACTCATTTCGGCCGCTTGTATCCGCGATCTCGTCCTGTCAAGACCAAACAACCGTATTCTGTAAATGTCGTCGGGCAAAAGTCGTAGCCGCAGGAGGCGACACGAGCGATCTGCTTCACCACCTCCGTCACAAACGCATCCTCGAATATGAAGAATGCACGAAACTAAGATCTGCATCCTCTTCCACGTCTGCAGGGAACGTTCAAGTCGGCGCCGCGACACAAAATGCCACTCAGACGTCACTCAAAGACGCGTTCACTAAGGGGACCGCCTACGACAAGAAAAGCAAACGGTGGAACGATATTACCAACGCTGTTACTGTCCACTTCACCAAAGACATGGAAGCACTTAGTACATGAAAATAAAAAATACCGTCAAATACAGCGACACCAATATAATTTTGAAAAATACTGTGATAAAATTTTTTGGTCCAGCTCTAGTGTGGGGGTCGGATGAGGCCGGTGTCGCGGTCGGTCCTGCCCAGCTCAGAGCTCTCTTGGTGGGGTAAACCGTGGGGTAAGACTGGGTCAAACCTTTAGCCCCAGACCTGATGTAAGAGATCAGAACCACAGTGCAATCTCCTCTGCTCCCCGGGGCCGGACAGGGCAGAGGGACCCGCTAATGAACCACAGCGATCCACACTCACAACAACCCTTCAAACTCACTTCTGTTTCTTAATTAACGATGTACAAGTAAGTTTGGGTGTTTTAAAGTGGGGGAGTTATGCCAAATCGATTTTTTTTTTTTGGCGTTTTCTCCCAGGTTCTAACGTTGTTTCCTCATCAAACACCTGCCTGAAGAGGTTAGAGAGTCATCCATGCATGTTTGAGTCATCCAGAGATCTCTCCTTTTTCCTATTCAAACCTGCTTTACGGTTAACTATTATTTCTGTACGAGGCTCCGCCCACAAGCCTACATCACAAAACAACTTTTTGGCGCTTTCTCCCATGTTCTAACATTGTTTTCTCATAAAAAAAACCTGCCTGAAAAGGTTCGAAACTTTTTTGACCGGGATCTACTTTTGAGGTTGAGGTGTGTCGAGATCTACCGGGGAGTGGGGTAGATCTCGACACAACACCTACCTACCTTAGTCCTGGTTCAGACATGGTTTAGTCCTGGTTTATTCCTGGTTTAGACCTGGTTTAGTCTTGGCTTAGTCCTGGTTTAGACCTGGTTTAGTCTTGGCTTAGTCCTGGTTTAGTCCTGGTTCAGACCTGGTTTAGTCCTGGTTTAGACCTGGTTTAGACCTGGTTTAGTCTTGGCTTAGTCCTGGTTTAGTCCTGGTTCAGACCTGGTTTAGACCTGGTTTAGCCCTGGTTCAGACCTGGTTTAGACCTGGTTTAGACCTTGTTTAGTCCTGGTTTAGTCCTGGTTTAGTCCTGGTTTAGTCCTGGTTCAGACCTGGTTTAGTCCTGGTTTAGACCTGGTTTAGTCCTGGTTTAGCCCCGGTTTAGACCTGGTTTAGACCTGGTTTAGTTCTGGTTTAGACCTGGTTTAGTCCTGGTTTAGTCCCGGTTTAGACCTGGTTCAGACCTGGTTTAGACCTGGTTTAGTTCTGGTTTAGACCTGGTTTAGTCCTGGTTTAGTCCCGGTTTAGACCTGGTTCAGACCTGGTTTAGACCTGGTTTAGTCCTGGTTTAGTCCCAGTTTAGTCCCGGGCCCCTGCTGTCAGATAATCTGTCCCTTTGATGCAGAAATAATACGATAATATGACTCACCCCATAAGAACGCGTCAGCTCCGTAGTAACAGTTTGCCGTGTTGTCGATAGTTCGTGTATCCACGTGTATCGCGCTGTATATCCACAGACTTTAAGTATCCGGAGCTCCGGAGAAAGGGACATATCCCGAACGTATCGGCGAATTTCGCCGAAAGGTGAGGGATTTTCATGCCTGGAGTGAAGCGGCGAAGCAAGTACTACAGCAACTTGACTTGCGGTGACTTCTGTAAACATTGAGCACGCTCGTTGCGTGTGACCTCGTCATGTCCTCCGGGGCGCATGCGCAAAAAATCGGATTTCACAAAAAAATCGGAATTGAGCATTAAGCCCTGATGATCGACTGACACTTGGCCCCCGAGCTACCGGTCGATCGCAATCGACGCATTGAGCACCCCTGTTCTAGAGTCATCCATGCATGTTTGAGTCATCTAGCAATCTCTCCCGGGCCCTATTCAAACCCTCTTTACATTTAGCTATAAGATTCTGTACGAGGCTCCGCCCACAAGCCTACGTCACCCACGCCCCCACACAACAACTCTATATGAGCCAAAACTGAACACAGTGACTGGACAAACCTGATGCGATGTGAAGCAGTTTGATTAGTTTCATCAGTGTGTTGCCATGGCGCTCTGAAGGGGGAGGGACTTAGTGCAGAGAGCAAAAGGGAGGGGAGACTCAGAGCATCAAAAATGAAACTTAAAAAAACATGTGAATACGTTGTTTTGGGGAGAATATGGCATTTTCAAAACAGTAAAAAGTAACATGGTGATCTAAATATGTGTTACCAGTTAATACCCCATAGAAGTGTGTCGTTGTGTCATTGAGCAAGACACACTCGACAATAAAGCCTCCTCATCGAAATGTTAAACCTTTTCTGCTGGAGGGTCTGTCAAACGCTATTCTCCTTGGAGATGTTACTGCTTTGTCTGTGTAACACCCGTCCCATGTAGCTTGGTAAACCAAAGATACAGTTATAAATCTAATCCTTAATCAGATTAGATTAGATTAGATTCAACTTTATTGTCATTACACTTGTGTAAATACAGGTAATGAAATGAGGTTTAGCGTCTGATCAGAAGTGCAAGGAGCAGCAAGTGTCATATATACAGTGTATTAGGGATGTCGACAATTAATTGACTTACAATTAATTGTCGATCAAGACCGAACAAAATGCATTAATTGTAACTAATCGCTAGAGGGCGCTACTCTGGAATGTGAACACCAGATGCGAACCCACTCGCGAGAAGGACCATAGCGTTACATCATGTAACTCAGGGGTCGGCAACCCGCGGCTCCAGAGCCGTATGCGGCTCTTTGATCCCTCTGATGCGGCTCAGTACAGTGGTTCATTTATCGCGGCGGTTACATTGTAAAAATAACCCTCGATAGGCTAAATCCATGAAGTAGTCAGCTTTATATTGCGTGTATAAATATTAGGGGTGGGTATTGGCAAAGAAGTCACGATTCAATTCGAATCACGATTCATATGCCGCGATGCGATACTATCACAATGCATCACGATACTTGAATTATTGCGATGCATTGCAATATATTCGACATACTTCAGTAAAAATGTACCAAAAAAAAAGAGGATAACTTAAATATCAGTGTCTGTGTATCTGGGTAGTGTCTTCAGTTTATACAGAACTCTGAGCAACTCAATTCAGAACTGAATTTATTGAATAACAAAAACAAATAAACCAAACCAATAACAAAAAAAGTGCAGAGGATTTTTTCTAAAACAAAAAATGATGTTCAAACATTTGCCATGTTGGAGGTAGCTCCCATCATAACAAACAATACCCTTTCACAAAGAAAAAAGTGCATAGGATTTTATTTTTTTTTTAACTAATAATTAATTTATTTATTTATTAATAATTAATTAATAAACTATTAATTAATAAAAATCGATTTTTGGCATCAAGATTCGATTCAGTATATTGTGAAAGTTAGTATCGCGATGCATTGTCATGACGATTATTTTGCACACCCCTAATAAATATGCGTGTATTCCACAGTTCCTCTGACCGAGGCGCCGCTGCGCTGTTGTGGGTTTTGTTGTAGTGAGAACACTTCCGTGCGCTCTCAGGACTGGTTCCACCGCCTGGACTCCAGGTTCCACCAGTTCGTTCTGCGGAAACACTGCCGCTTCTTCCCGATGCGCATTGACCACCCGGAGAAGTGTGCGCGCGGACATGAGACGCTCGGCCGCGGCTCTTCTGGCATGTGTCCAAATGCCAGACCGCTCAGTCCTCACTGCTTCAGAGTCACTCTGCTCGTGATCAAACATTTAAATAAATTTGGCAAACTGAACGCATTCTGTACAGGAGACACGGAGGAGAATGACGGACAAAGACAAAGGTCGACAGTCCTTTAGCCAATCAGGATGCAGAACACAATGTGTATTGATACACTATAAAAAAAAAATCAGTTTAAAGTTTAATTTTTAACATTTAACATTTTAGCCAGTTCAGTTTAAATTTTTCAAAATTTTTTAGACGGGGTTACATCTGGAATGTTTCACAGTACAGCATTAAACCTTTCTATCTTCATGGAAACCAGACTAGACCTTAGACTAGAAGTTACAGGTCAGATCTGTGGAGAGGCGACCCCGCTCACAGTCAGAATGTCTGTTTTTCGAGGTATTTTTGAGCTCGAAAACCCACCTGTGATAGAATAAATGTAAAGTAGAGATGTGTAATGTCACACTGCGGAACATTCTAAGCAGAGGAATGGCATCTACATAGCAACAAGAAGGTGACGGACCCCCAACCAAAAAGCTACACAATGTACCTTTAGTTTCGACACTCTTTTTCGCAGCGACACGCACTGATTTTCAATACTTTTGACATCTCTAACTGAATAGTTTTCCTGCAGGACGCGTTTGCCAAAGGCGAGGTGTTTCTGGGGAACAAGGATCACGGCTACAGCGCCGCCGCGGGGCTACCGTCCGGCACGCACTGCAACGGCGCCTGGTCGCATGGCATCACCATAGAAACGCCCGAGCGCTGCTTCCTGTTTACCTGCGAGACGGAGATGGAGCAACAGGAGTGGGTCCAGACGTTCAGCACCGTCATGAGCGCGCCCATGTCCCCCCAGGAGTACACAAGTAAGAGGGGTCTTAACAAGTCTCAGACAGAGCAGTGCCTACAGTTAGCAGCACACATCAGCTGCAGCGTATCCATTCTGAAAACGACAATCTGAGAAATTCCACGTTAAAGATCTGCTCGTGGAACAGAAAGGAACTCATTTGCAGGACATTAAGATAAGCCCTCCCCCATCACTGACATCACTGTGGAGTTTCAGTCTGAATTAGAAGGTACTTTGTTGAAATGGAAATGCTTTTATAACAAAAAGGCCATATAATCATTCAGTAATCAATAATACACAGGATAATATGTTATCACACACACACACACACACCTTAGTCCTGGTTCAGACCTGGTTTAGTCCTGGTTCAGACCTGGTTTAGTCCTGGTTTAGACCTGGTTTGGACCTGGTTTAGACCTGGTTTAGTCCTGGTTTAGATGTGGTTTAGACCTGGTTTAGTCGTGGTTTAGACCTGGTTTAGACCTGGTTTAATCCTGGTTTAGTTCCTGGTTTAGACGTGGTTTAGACCTGGTTTAATCCTGGTTTAGTTCCTGGTTTAGACCTGGTTTAGGCCTGTTTTAGTCCTGGTTTAGGCCTGTTTTAGTCCTGGTTTAGACCTAGGTTAGTCCTGGTTTAATCCTGGTTTAGAACGTAGTTTAGTCCTGGTTTAGTCCTGATTTAGACCTGGTTTAGTCCTGGTTTAGTCCTGATTTAGACCTGGTTTAGTCCTGGTTTAGATGTGGTTTAGCCCTGGTTTAGTCCTGGTTTAGACCTGGTTTAGTCCTGGTTTAGATGTGGTTTAGACCTGGTTTAGTCCTGGTTTAGACCTGGTTTAGACCTGGTTTAATCCTGGTTTAGTTCCTGGTTTAGACGTGGTTTAGACCTGGTTTAATCCTGGTTTAGTTCCTGGTTTAGACCTGGTTTAGGCCTGTTTTAGTCCTGGTTTAGGCCTGTTTTAGTCCTGGTTTAGACCTAGGTTAGTCCTGGTTTAATCCTGGTTTAGAACGTAGTTTAGTCCTGGTTTAGTCCTGATTTAGACCTGGTTTAGTCCTGGTTTAGTCCTGATTTAGACCTGGTTTAGTCCTGGTTTAGATGTGGTTTAGCCCTGGTTTAGTCCTGGTTTAGACCTGGTTTAGTCCTGGTTTAGATGTGGTTTAGACCTGGTTTAGTCCTGGTTTAGACCTGGTTTAGACCTGGTTTAATCCTGGTTTAGTTCCTGGTTTAGACGTGGTTTAGACCTGGTTTAATCCTGGTTTAGTTCCTGGTTTAGACCTGGTTTAGGCCTGTTTTAGTCCTGGTTTAGGCCTGTTTTAGTCCTGGTTTAGACCTAGGTTAGTCCTGGTTTAATCCTGGTTTAGAACGTAGTTTAGTCCTGGTTTAGTCCTGATTTAGACCTGGTTTAGTCCTGGTTTAGATGTGGTTTAGACCTGGTTTAATCCTGGTTTAGTTCCTGGTTTAGACCTGGTTTAGGCCTGTTTTAGTCCTGGTTTAGACCTGGTTTAGACCTGGTTTAGTCCTGGTATAGACCTAGGTTAGTCCTGGTTTAATCCTGGTTTAGATGTAGTTTAGTCCTGGTTTAGTTCTGGTTTAGTCCTGATTTAGACCTGGATTAGACCTGGTTTAGTCCTGGTTTAATCCTGGTTTAGACGTAGTTTAATCCTGGTTTAGTCCTGGTTTAGTCCTGATTTAGACCTGGTTTAGTCCTGGTTTAGTCCTGGTTTAGACCTGGTTTAGTCCTGGTTTAGACCTGGTTTAGACCTGGTTTGCCGCTCATAATTAATTGCGTTCACTTTTATAACACCTTAATTAGCAGTGCAATTAATTAATCTAATTAACGCGTTAAACTGACAGTCCTGTTTTACATAATACAGGACCGTTAAACTGCTTCAGCGGTCTGTTTCTCACCTTTATGTCCCGTGTTTCCTCTCGTTTCAGTGGAAGCTTTGCTCAAACACAGACATCGATGAGACGGCGGCGGTAAAGACGCACCCGGACCGCCGGCGATTTCTCCTCGACTCCTCTGACCTCTGTACCTCCCTCACGACAGAAACGATGAACCCCGTATACGACATAAACACCCCGTTAATACTCCTGTCGTATTATCATTATTATTGAAATCATGAACACGTCACACTGCGGCGGTTCCACATGTATGTCTGTGGCACAATGTTGAGCGGTTACCATGGTAGCGCAATATACACATAAATACGTCCTAAATACTTCATTTTCTAGTCTTTTTTTCTACTAAATACGTCGTTTTCTAGTCTTTTTTTCTGCTAAATACGTCGTTTTCTCGTCTTTTTTCTGCTAAATACGTCGTTTTCTAGTCTTTTTTCTACTAAATACGTCGTTTTTAGTCCTTTTTTCTGCTAAATACGTCATTTTCTAGTCTTTTTTCTACTAAATATGTCGTTTTCTATTCCTTTTTTCTGCTAAATATGTCATTTTCTAGTCTTTTTTCTCCTAAATACGTCGTTTTCTAGCCTTTTTTCTGCTAAATACGTTGTTTTTTAGTCCTTTTTTCTGCTAAATACATCATTTTCTAGTCTTTCTGCATAAATAGTAGTTTTTGCATGAGCTCCCCCTGCAGGTGTAGTCCTGTGAGTGCACTTTGCGTCAGATGCCACGGCCCCTTTTCAATCGACCGATCGATCAGCAGCCCACGTTTCAACACTGCAGATCTACACTTACATACCGAAAAACATTTCTTACAAAGATCATTGATTTAACAGGCAGAAAGTTGGAAAATCAAACAGTGAAACAGACTCTGATCAATAACAGATGAACCCATATCCACAGGAAAGAAGCAAATGGAGAAGTGTTCCAGAACTTCCCCTGTCCTCAGACCCTCCTCCTCGGCAGGAAAAACTCGCATTTCAACTCCGATTTCATTTATTTTAAACTTTTATCCAAAACTCACTACAATATGTCACAAAAAATGCACAAGAAAATAATGTATCATCATTTATTGTCGATATTTGACAAGATAAATATAAAAATCAGATCATAATCAATAATCAAATAAAAAATCTCAACAATATTAGCCTTAAAGGTGCATTAGTGCAAAGATTAAACCCATCGATCTCAAGGGGGACATCTTTATTGTTTTTTTGCTAAATACGTCGTTTTCTAGTCTTTTTTTCTGCTAAATACGTAATTTTTTTGATTTTTTTTTTTTTTAACTAAATACATTGTTTTCAAGTCTTTTTTTGCTAAATACAGTGGTACCTCACCTTACGAAAGACCCAACAAACGAAAATTCCAAGTTACAAAACGCCTTCACGTTAAATTTTGGTCTCTAGATACGAAAGAAAATTCAAGTTACGAAACGTGAAATCTCAAAAATTCTAATAATGCGCGCTCAGATGCACGCCCCGAAACGTAAATACACTTTATCAACACACACGGGGTTAGGTTCCAGAAATAACCCGCAACAAGAGAAATCCACGAAGTAGGACAACTTTATATTTTACAATTATTCTACATGTTTTAAGGCTCTAAATGCCTCACCACACACATTATACACTTTTCTCAGACTGGAATTAAACTTTTCTCACATTTCTCTCTCTTTTAAAGGGATATGCCACCCCCAGGTCAAACTTGGGCATCTCCCCACAGTCCAGAGACTAAAATAAGTGGTGGAAAGCGTTTTCCTGCTCACCCAGCCATTGTCCGAGTCTGTCAGCACTGACCGCCGCGGTATCTGCAGCTCCTCCGCGTTAGACTGGAGTCTAACGTCGCCAGAGAAAGATTTCGGCCAAAAGGAATTAATTTGCTCGATGCGTTTCCCAATTACTTTCTGTGTAGTGCGCATTCATATCGAGTGCAAATAAATGTGCAAATCAACACGGAGAGCTTGACTTGGTCATTTTGGGTGGGAACTATTTTCAGTGCGGGAAAACACAGCCGAAGCACACACCACGCTGAGAGGGGAATCCCAGTTACGCACCAGGTTGGCAGTTCCCCTGTCAGCGTGGTGTGTTCTTCGTCTGTCTTTTTCCGCACAGAAAAATAGTTCCCACCCAAAATGACCAAGTCAAGTTCTCCGTGTTGATTTGCACATTTATTTGCACTCGATATGAATGCGCACTACACACAAAGTAATTGGGAAACGCATCGAGCAAATTAATTCCTTTTGGCCGAAATCTTTCTCTGGCGCCGTTAGACTCCAGTCTAACGCGGAGGAGCAGCAGATACCGCGGCGGTCAGTGGCGACAGACTCGGACAATGGTTGGGTGACCAGAAAAACGCTTTCCACCACTTATTTTAGTCTCTGAACTGTGGGGAGATGCCCAAGTTTGACCTGGGGGTGGCATATCCCTTTAAACACTCAAACTTTCATAGATTTTCAACAAAATGTATTAAATAGTGAAGCGTGGGAGGAGACACGTCTCCGGAAGCCCCGCGCCGCGCGAGGAGCACCTCACCTCACGGCGCGAGGAGCACCTCACCTCGCCGCGCACCGCTAGTCCTGGTCTGCACAACCGGCACCGGGTCTGTGAGCACGACATAGAACCGCGGCGCCCGGACCGCGTCCTCTGGAGCCCGAGCCACAAACCAGCCGCACGAAACCAGAGAAAGAGCGGCACGTGGTGGTTTAATCCTGGTTTAGTCCAGGTCCAGTCCAGGCTTAGACCTGGTTTAGACCTGGTCTAGACCTGGTTTAGTTCTGGTCTAGACCTGGTTTAGTCCACGTTTAGTCCTGGTCTAGTCTCTTAGCCAATCAGGACGCAGAACACAAAGTTACACTATTAAAAAAAAACCTTGGAACGGATCAGGCCTTTTCCATTGAAATAGCTACTCAACAAAAAATTCACATTACGAAACCACTTCTGGAACGAATTAATTTCGTAAGGTGAGGTACCACTGTATTATTCTAGTCTTTTTTCTGCTAAATACGTCGTTTTCTAGTCCTTTTTCTGCTAAATACGTCGTTTTCTAGTCCTTTTTCTGCTAAATACGTCGTATTTAGTGGATGTTATTGAGTAAACGTCGTCAAATGAGTTTTCTGCTGTTTATTTTTATTGCTCTTTTAACTATTTTTCCCTTCACCTTTTTTCTGTTTTATAATATTTTTAAATTTTACTACCAATATGCTGTTATTCTAAAAAAAAAAAACAAAGCTTAATTTTGTAATTGTACAGATAAACGCTGTTGTAAAGTTTCTCCAGGTGTTACGTGGTTGAACACTGCCCTCTGGTGGTAGAGCGTCAGAACACATGTCCATACAAAATGCCAAGTTTTTTATTTTAATAAATATGTAAACGACATTAATGTTCATGTGGTTATTTTATTAATTATTGTAAAAATGAAAATCCAAATGTTCTTGCTAAATGCATTTAGGTGATAGATTGAAAATGGACTTTTGTGAGCTTTAAGTCATACCAGGAGCAAAAAAGAAAAACAAAACCAGAAAAACTAAAATAAAACGGAAAAAAAGAGCACAGACATTTAGGTAACATTACCGTACATCAGGGGCGTAACAGAAAAAGTGCAGAGGCGATGAGAAAACAATATCAACACAGCAGTGAAACCGAACAGGAAACTCAGACAATCCAAAAGAGAAAACAGAACTGGAGCATAAATGTAACGTCATCGAGGAAAAACCCTCATGTCCTGCAGTAAAACATCGAGGAAACAGGGACACGAGAAAAGAAACATGGGACAGAATGTGAGGAGGAAACAGCGAAGGCGTGCACACGAGCAACAAAACACAAACCAGAACAGGAACAACTCAAATCTTCTGTAAAAGAGAGAACCACATGATGGACCGGGACGGAGCAAACGTCACCGCGACAGAGGAAAACAAACATCGTCTCTGGATTAAAGAGGCGATCCAAATACAGAAACGTGCCCACGGGACTGTAAACCGGGACGAGGGGCTTTTTCACTCTCACACACCTGGGATACTGTCCTGCAGGTGGCGCTGTCGTCCTGCCTCCACCGGTAGGAAGACGGCGCCGAAACCTGTTTAAATCAGCCGAACGACACGTCACAGGAACATCACCTGACCCTGAGGAAGACCGCAGGGAGCAGTCCAAACTGAAAACAAACTGTTGGTCTGAAAAAAGAACATAATAACATAGTTTAGACCTGAGTTAGACCTGGTTTAGTCCTGGTTTATTTCTCATTTAGTCCTGGTTTAGTCCTGTTTTTGACCTGGTTTAGTCCTGGTTTGGTTCTAGTGTAGACCCTGAGGAAGACCGCAGGGAGCAGTCCAAACTGTCTGAAAAAAGAACCTAATATAAATTATCCGAAGACCAAATGAACCTCACTGGACTGTACCAAGAGCTGTGTTTTGTTTCATTCACACGTTTAAATATTTTTTTAGTACTGTTAAGCGATAAAAATAAAAAAAATCTAATTAATTACATATTAATTATTAAGGATTTGTAATTAATTAATCTAATTGATTGCATTTTAATCTCAAAAGAGAGAGAACCCACATTTTGTTTGTTGGTTTGGTGGTTTTGTGGCTTGTTGGTAGGGATGCACCGATACCGGTATCGGGTATCGGACTTCATTAATATACTTGTACTCGTCAACCATGCACCGATACCACTACTAGACGACATAGCGCACCATTACTGTAACGTTCAGTATGCCATTTGTTGTTTTACCAATCTTAAAGGAAAATTAACATTTTTTTACAATCTGAGCCTTCTTTCGGCAATAAAACAAGTAGTTTTACTCACCCATAGCAGTTTGGTGTCAATTGGAGCAGTATCGCAGAACTTATGTTGAGCCGTTCTGTTCTACTAATGATCCCGTATCCGTTAGCGTGAGTGCTCGGGGCATTACTTTGCGGTGTCCAAATAACACAAACTTTAGCACTTTTCAAATCACAGAAGATCGCTGTGTCAGGGTAGACTTTTAGTGGATTCCAAAACGGCCTGAAACCCGATATGCAGCTATAGTTTCATTTGATGACGTCATCAGAGAGGACAGTGCGCATGCGTGAACTCAGCTGTTTTGTAAACACCGCTAGTCCGAAAGAAGCTAACACCGCTCTGAACTTTACTTTTCTGTTGTGATATCGGGTTTCAGGCCGTTTTGGAATCCACTAAAAGTCTACCCTGACACAGCGATCTTCTGTGATTTGAAAAGTGCTAAAGTTTGTGTTATTTGGAGACCGCAAATCAGTGCCCCGAGCACTCACGCTAACGGATACGGGATCACTAGTAGAACAGAACGGCTACAACATAACTTCTACAAAACTGCTCCAACTGACACCAAACTGCTATGGGTGAGTAAAACTACTTGTTTTATTGCCGAAAGAAGGCTCAGATTGTAAAAAAAAACCTTACTTTTCCTTTAAATGCATAGGTGGAGACAAAGAGTCAGAAAAGTACTTATCCAATGTCCAGAGAAAAAGACACGGCAATGCTGAAACAAACCCCAACACCCCATGCTGATGAATACGCCGAATTCATCAAGGCTAACAGCCGCCAACACCAGCCAACTTTATCGGAAGGGTTAAAGAAGAAGGAGAAAATGTCCAGAGATCGCCCCTGGGCAAAAAAAAACTAACCGGATTACTTATAACTTACCGAGTGTATTGCGCTATTTTTCAGTTGTGGACGATATTGGATTCCAGCGACTGACAGACGTCCTCGAGCCCAGATACGAGCTGCCCAGTCGCCGTTTCATCACAGACGTGATGTTGCCTAAAGTTTTCGATGGCGTCAGGACTCACGTGAAGTCGCTGGTACGTGACTTCAAGTCCGTAAGTTTCACCACCGATATTTGGAGCAGCAGCGTCTGCCCAGTGTCGCTCTTCAGTCTGACCGCTCAGTGGACGAAGTGTTTTCACTGTTTGCAAAGTGGAAACTGCAGAACTTATAATGAGAATAAAACTAAAACCTGCATTTCCATTTATTTATGGAGAGTGGGGGTTAAAAAGTATTGGTATCGGTACTCAGTATCGGCAAGTACTGAAATGATTTTACTCGTACTCATATCGGTATCGTATATCGTATCAGGTCTAAACCAGGTCTGAACCAGGTCTAAACCAGGTCTGAACCAGGTCTGAACCAGGTCTAAACCAGGTCTGAACCAGGTCTAAACCAGGTCTGAACCAGGTCTAAACCAGGTCTGAACCAGGTCTGAACCAGGTCTAAACCAGGTCTAAACCAAGTCTAAACCAGGTCTTAACCAGGACTAAACCAGGTCTTAACCAGGACTAAACCAGGACTAAACCAGGACTAAACCAGGTCTAAACCAGGTCTAAACCAGGTCTAAACCAGGTCTTAACCAGGACTAAACCAGGTCTGAACCAAGTCTAAATCAAGTCTAAACCAGGTCTTAACCAAGTCTAAACCAGGACTAAACCAGGACTAAACCAAGTCTAAATCAAGTCTAAACCAGGTCTAAACCAAGTCTAAACCAGGTCTTAACCAAGTCTAAACCAGGACTAAACCAGGACTAAACCAAGTCTAAATCAAGTCTAAACCAGGTCTAAACCAAGTCTAAACCAGGTCTAAACCAAGTCTAAACCAGGTCTTAACCAAGTTTAAACCAGGACTAAACCAGGACTAAACCAGGACTAAACCAAGTCTAAATCAAGTCTAAACCAGGTCTAAACCAAGTCTAAACCAGGTCTTAACCAGGTCTAAACCAGGTCTTAACCAGGACTAAACCAGGTCTAAACCAAGTCTAAATCAGATCTTAACCAAGTCTAAACCAGGTCTTAACCAGGACTAAACCAGGACTAAACCAGGTCTAAACCAAGTCTAGACCAGGTCTTAACCAGGACTAAACCAGGACTAAACCAGGTCTAAACCAGGTCTAAACCAAGTCTAAACCAAGTCTAAACCAAGTCTTAACCAAGTCTAAACCAGGTCTTAACCAGGACTAAACCAGGACTAAACCAGGTCTAAACCAGGTCTAAACCAAGTCTAAACCAAGTCTAAACCAAGTCTAAACCAGGACTAAACCAGGACTAAACCAGGTCTAAACCAGGACTAAACCAGGACTAAACCAGGACTAAACCAGGTCTAACCCAGGTCTAAACCAGGTCTAAACCAGGACTAAACCAAGTCTAAACCAAGTCTGAACCAGGTCTTAACCAGGTCTTAACCAGGACTAAACCAGGTCTAAACCAGGTCTAAACCAGGACTAAACCAGGACTAAGCCGGGACTAAACCAGGTCTAAACCAGGTCTAAACCAGGTCTAAACCAGGTCTAAACCAGATCTAACCCAGGTCTAAACCAGGTCTAAACCAAGTCTGAACCAGGTCTTAACCAGGTCTAAACCAGGACTAAACCAGGACTAAACCAAGTCTAAACCAGGTCTAAACCAGATCTAACCCAGGTCTAAACCAGGTCTAAACCAAGTCTGAACCAGGTCTTAACCAGGTCTAAACCAGGACTAAACCAGGTCTAAACCAAGTCTAAACCAGGTCTAACCCAGGTCTAAACCAGGTCTAAACCTGGTCTAACCCAGGTCTAAACCAAGTCTAAACCAAGTCTAAACCAAGTCTAAACCAGGTCTCAACCAAGTCTAAACCAAATCTAAACCAAGTCTAAACCAGGAATAAACCAGGACTAAACCAGGTCTAACCCAGGTCTAACCCAGGTCTAAACCAAGTCTAAACCAAGTCTAAACCAGGTCTAAACCAAATCTAAACCAAGTCTAAACCAGGTCTAACCCAAGTCTAAACCAAGTCTAAACCAAGTCTAAACCAAGTCTAAACCAGGTCTAAACCAGGTCTAACCCAG
Organism: Paratrypauchen microcephalus; assembly: GCA_036785185.1. NCBI lineage: Eukaryota > Metazoa > Chordata > Actinopteri > Gobiiformes > Gobiidae > Paratrypauchen > Paratrypauchen microcephalus. The sequence goes on along the minus strand of JAVJIX010000334.1, from coordinate 177,561 downwards.
GTCTAAACCAAATCTAAACCAAGTCTAAACCAGGTCTAAACCAGGTCTAAACCAAGTCTAAACCAGGTCTAAACCAGGTCTGAACCAGGTCTAAACCAGATCTGAACCAGGTCTGAACCAGGTATAAACCAGGTCTAAACCAAGTCTAAACCAGAACTAAACCAGGACTAAATCAGGTCTAAACCAAGTCTAAACCAGGTCTTAACCAGGACTAAACCAGGTCTAAACCAAGTCTAAACCAGGTCTTAACCAAGTCTAAACCAGGTCTTAACCAGGACTAAACCAGGACTAAACCAGGTCTAAACCAGGTCTTAACCAGGTCTAAACCAGGTCTAAACCAGGTCTGAACCAGGTCTAAACCAGGTCTAAACCAGGTCTGAACCAGGTCTAAACCAAGTCTAAACCAGGTCTTAACCAGGACTAAACCAGGTCTAAACCAAGTCTAAACCAGGTCTTAACCAAGTCTAAACCAGGTCTTAACCAGGACTAAACCAGGACTAAACCAGGTCTAAACCAAGTCTAGACCAGGTCTAAACCAAGTCTAAACCAGGTCTTAACCAAGTCTAAACCAGGTCTTAACCAGGACTAAACCAGGACTAAACCAGGTCTAAACCAAGTCTAAACCAGGTCTAACCCAGGTCTAAACCAGGTCTAAACCTGGTCTAAACCAAGTCTGAACCAGGTCTTAACCAGGATTAAACCAGGACTAAATCAGGACTAAACCAGGTCTAACCCAGGTCTAAACCAGGTCTAACCCAGGTCTAAACCAAGTCTAAACCAAGTCTTAACCAGGTCTTAACCAGGACTAAACCAGGTCTAAACCAGGTCTAAACCAAGTCTAAACCAGGTCTAAACCAAGTCTGAACCAGGTCTTAACCAGGACTAAACCAGGACTAAACCAGGTCTAACCCAGGTCTAAACCAGGTCTAAACCAGGTCTAAACCAAGTCTGAACCAGGTCTTAACCAGGTCTAAACCAGGACTAAACCAGGACTAAACCAGGTCTAAACCAACTCTAAACCAGGTCTAAACCAGGTCTAACCCAGGTCTAAACCAGGTCTAAACCAAGTCTTAACCAGGTCTAAACCAGGTCTAAACCAGGTCTAAACCAGGTCTTAACCAGGTCTAAACCAAGTCTAAACCAGGTCTAACCCAGGTCTAACCCAGGTCTAAACCAAGTCTTAACCCGGTCTAACCCAGGTCTAAACCAAGTCTAAACCAAGTCTAAACCAAGTCTAAACCAGGTCTAAACCAAGTCTAACCCAGGTCTTAACCAGGACTAAACCAGGACTAAACCAGGTCTAAACCAGGTCTAAACCAAGTCTAAACCAGGTCTAACCCAGGTCTAAACCAGGTCTAACCCAGGTCTAAACCAAGTCTGAACCAGGTCTTAACCAGGATTAAACCAGGACTAAATCAGGACTAAACCAGGTCTAACCCAGGTCTAAACCAGGTCTAACCCAGGTCTAAACCAAGTCTAAACCAAGTCTTAACCAGGTCTTAACCAGGACTAAACCAGGTATAAACCAGGTCTAAACCAAGTCTAAACCAGGTCTAAACCAAGTCTGAACCAGGTCTTAACCAGGACTAAACCAGGACTAAACCAGGACTAAACCAGGTCTAACCCAGGTCTAAACCAGGTCTAAACCAGGTCTAAACCAAGTCTGAACCAGGTCTTAACCAGGTCTAAACCAGGACTAAACCAGGACTAAACCAGGTCTAAACCAGGTCTAAACCAACTCTAAACCAGGTCTAAACCAGGTCTAACCCAGGTCTAAACCAGGTCTTAACCAGGTCTAAACCAAGTCTAAACCAGGTCTAACCCAGGTCTAACCCAGGTCTAACCCAGGTCTAAACCAAGTCTTAACCCGGTCTAACCCAGGTCTAAACCAATTCTAAACCATTCTTTTACTTCAAGATATGTTTATTGATTTTCAGCATTATAAAATGCAAGTACATTTGTAAAAGGTACAAACTCACTTGTTTTTTATCCACAAAAAAATAAAATAAAATAAAAACCCACACAAAAGAAAAAAAAAAAAAAAAAAAAAATCCCAAACCCTACCACCCATCCTGCCACTGCTAAACAATGTACAGTATATCAATATGTACCAATCAGATAAACAATTGATTATAGAGCTGGAAATGCCCTCAAAAAGGAACCCCACATCTTCTCAAAAGTCTCAGGACTTTGATTCAGTGAACATCTTATCTTTTCCAATTTTAGACAAGACATGACATCCCACAGCCACTGTGTTTGAGACGGGGGGGTGGCATCTTTCCACTTCAATAAGGGGCCAAGAGTAGGGCAAAGGCCAAAGAGTGTTTTTTTGTAGAGCTTATATGTATATGGTTTTCCACCACCCCAAAGAGAGCCAGCAAAGGGTTTGGGTGCAATGTAATGTTCAAGATCTTAGAAAGTGTGGAAAAGATGCCTCCCCAAAAGGTATTCAAGTGTGGACAGAACCAAAACATGTGACTGAGGGAGGCCTCTGCTTGGTTGCATCTAGTGCAGAGAGGACTAACCTCAGGATAAATAGAGGACAGCTTGGCCTTAGACATATGTGCCCTGTGCACAACTTTAAACTGGATTAGTCTATGGCGGGCACAGAAAGAGGATGAGTGGACCAGTGTTAATGCACTAGCCCAGGCATCCTCTGTAATAGTGATATTCAGATCTTCCTCCCATGCCTTTTTACATTTATCTACTGAGGGGCTTTTAAGCTCTAGTATCATGTTATACAAAGTAGAGATGAGGCCTCTAGATGGCTTGAGTGACAGAATTTTGTTAAGTATGTTTGATTGCGGAGAAGATGATAATTCAGATAGAAAAAAATGTCTAATTTGGAGATAACGAAAAAAGTCTGAATTAGGTAGTGCAAATTCATCCCTCAATTCTGCGAAAGGTACAATGGTCTCGTCTCTAAGTAAGTGCTTAAAACGGGTGATGCCCCTTTGGTGCCATCTCCGAAAACCTGCGTCTATAACAGAAGGCTTGAAAAGATGGTTCAAAATAGGGCTCCAGATAGAGAAGCTTGTAAGGCCAAACTGTTTCCTAAATTGACCCCAGATTTTCAAGGAATGTTTAACGACTGGATTAACAAATTCACTAACAGAAGGTCCGGGAAGGGCAGAGCCAACAGAGGCAAGAGGGTTAAGGTTGTTTGATGAAAGTTCCAATTCAACCCAGTCTGGACGATTGGGTTGTTCATAGAAATAAGACCAATGAACCATACATTGCAAGTGCGCTGCCCAATAGTAGAAGCGGAAGTTTGGCAAGGCAAGACCCCCAGAAGATTTTGACTTTTGAAGATGAGTTTTACTTAGACGTGCCCGCTTGCCTCTCCATATGTAGGAGGATATGACTGAATCAAGCTGATTGAAAAAAGTGTGAGGAATAAAAATTGGCAGTGTTTGAAAAAGATATAAAAACTTGGGGAGAATAACCATTTTGACAGCATTTACGCGGCCCACCAAAGACATCGATAAAGGTGACCACTGTGAAACCAGTTGCTTGGTCTGTCCCAAGAGCACGCCCATATTTTCTTTAAACAGATCTTTGTGTTTTTTAGTGACAGTAACTCCGAGATATACAAACTTATTATTTTCAACCTTGAAGTCGAGGTTAGAGAAGTCCAGGGCCCTTGCCTTGGCATTAACTGGAAAAAGCTCACTCTTGTTAATATTGAGTTTATAACCCGAAAGAGCACCAAAGTGATTTAATAGTTGTAAGGCAGTCGGGAGTGATTCGGTTGGATCGGAAACATATAGTAAAAGGTCATCTGCATATAGGGAGACCCTGTGCTCCACACCTCCCCTCCAGATACCAGAGAGACTGCTGCAGGTACGGAGAGCTATAGCGAGAGGTTCTATAGCTAAATTGAAGAGCATAGGGCTCAGAGGACACCCCTGGCGAGTCCCACGATGTAAAGCAAAAGGTTTTGATCGTTGAGAGTTGGTGCGGATCGTAGCAGTGGGATGAGAGTAGAGCAATTTAACCCATAAACTGAAGGATGGTCCGAAACCAAATTTGTTCAGCACAGCAAATAGGTACGGCCATTCGACCCGGTCGAATGCTTTTTCTGCGTCAACAGAGATGACACATTCTGGCCTGTCCTCCTGAGCAGTATAGAGAATGTCAAAAAGCCGTCTGATGTTAAAGTAAGACTGCCTGTTTTTAATAAAACCGGTTTGATCGGTAGATATAATAGATGGAAGAAGATTTTCTAATCTGTGGGCCAGCACTTTTGCCAGAATTTTTGCATCTGTGTTGAGGAGGGATATGGGCCTATATGAGGCACAATTGGTCGGGTCTTTATCTTTTTTTTTTATTAAAGTAATACATGCCTCAGTAAATGATTTAGGTAATTGGTTCAATTTACAGGATTCCGAAAAAGCACGGCACAGTAGCGGCGAGAGCACCTGAGAGAATGTTTTAAAGAATTCCGATGGGAACCCATCAGGGCCGGGACATTTATTTGATTGCATTGACTTGATGGTTTTTGCAATTTCCAATTGGGAGATGGGCTCTTCTAGCTTCTTCGCAGAGTCCATGTGGAGTTTAGGAATGTTAAGGTTATCAAGAAAGTCACTTACTGTCTTTAGTGTTACGGTGAACTCCGAGGTATAAAGCTGTGAATAGAACTCTCTAAAGGCCGTGTTGATTTTTAAAGGGTCATTGGTAGTCTCACCGCTACTCTGCCATATCTCCACAATAGCCCGTTTTGATCTTGAGCCCTTAAGTTGATTGGCTAGTAATTTATCTGACTTGTCTCCGTAACTGTAAAACATAGTTTTATTCCTTAAAGGTCCAGTGTGTAGGATTCGTGGCGCATAGGTGGATAGTGGCTATGCACTTCCTGTTTTAGCTACGGCAAACCTCGAGGGTCACCCGGACGCGCCGTATCGGGAGAGCTCGCGTACCCGCGCGCGCTCCCGTGCGCGCACCCGCCGCGCACCCGGCCGACAACAACGGTATTAATAAAACTCGGTCTCCCGTTCCGTTTTTTTTTTTTTTCGCATGAAAACACACATTCCCGATCGTGAACCATGATAATCTACATATCAAATGAAACCTTACAGTCTCCTCTTTTTGACTATGCAATTCATTTCCCGGCACAACAATCACCCCCCGAGCACATGGGGCTTTTATACGAAAAGCACAAAACGAGGTTTGCTTAGCTTACCTTTGAAGGCTCTGGACAGGTCAAACTCTGTATTTCACCACAAGCTTGGTATCAATAGGTCCGTAAGGATCCAGCGAATAAAATCCAGTAAAACAATTTAGTCCAAAACATGTGTTAAATCCAATAGGACGTGTGATACAGCAGCATGCTTGTTGTTTACCCAAAACCACGAGCCTCCCCACCCCACCCGCACCTCTCTCCTTCTCTCTTGCGCAGCGCGCCGGAGCCGCCTGCTGCTTTGCCTCCGGTGCTACCACGAGCCTTGCCGAAGGCGAAGGCGGAGCCCAAATGTCCTTCTGCGGCTCTCGTATTCAAAATGGCTGCCTCTGCATGGGGAAGATCCCCCTTTTATGTGACTATATCTAAGTCCAAAAGAATACTTTGATTTCATGATGGAAGTGAAAAGGCTTGGAAAACAATGTATTTTTGAATGGGTATCTTCAATTTCAGTAATTAACGGGTAAAAATCTTCCACACTGTCCCTTTAAAAGCAATTGCTCAACACGATAAGTGGTGAGCAATTCAAACCTAGTCTTCAGTTCAACTCGCTTTTTATATGTATCAGGGGATTTGTTCTGAGCATATTGTTTGTCTAATTGTCCTACCTGAAGAATTAATTCATTTTGCTCTTGAACCGATTTACGTTTCATTCGAGCACTGTAAACAATGATTTGTCCACGAAGGTAGGCTTTGAGTGTATCCCATAGAGTGAGATAAGAGATATCTGGGTTGGTGTTAGCATCAAGGAAGAAAGCGATTTCATTCTCCATAAAATTTACAAACTCTACATCTGATAACAGGGTTGAATTGAAGCGCCATTGCCTACACTCAGGAGGAAGGCCAGGAAGCGACAGAGAGAGCGACACAGGTGCATGATCGGATAAGACAATCAGTTGGTACTCACAAGAGCTGACAAAAGGTAAAAGTTGATTGTTAAGAAAGAAATAGTCAATCCTGGAGTATGTGTGATGTACCGGTGAAAAAAATGAGAACTCTTTAACATTTGGGTGTAGAAAACGCCAAGTGTCACACACACCAAAGTTGTTAAGAAAGCCGTTAATGACACAGGCCGACCTACTCGCTGCGCTGGGATTGCTCGAAGATCTATCCAACAATGGATCCAACCAACAGTTAAGATCACCCCCAAGTATAAGGTTATAGCTGTTTAGGTCGGGTAGTAATGAAAATAATCGGTTAAAAAAGCTGGGATCATCCACATTTGGGGCATATACATTGACCAAGACAACCAGTGTGTTATAAAGTTTGCCAGAGACAATTACATATCGACCATTATTATCTGTAGTTATATCATGCGGAGTAAATTGAACATCTTGATCAAGAAGTATTGAAACTCCTCTGGTTTTGGTCTGGAATGAAGAGTTAAAGCATTGCCCCGTCAACGCAGCAGGCGACTTAAATCATTAATACGTATATGGGTTTCTTGTAGAAAAATTAGTTTGGCTTTTAGTTGTTTTAAATGTGAGAATACCTTCTTGCATTTTATAGAGTGATTTAATCCTTTTACATTCCAGCTCAAAAAAGTTAAGCTAGCCATTACTCGACATTAATAAAGGGTAGGTTTAGTACTGGTTGTGGTATTTTAGTTTGAAGACAAATAATTGCAGTACCCAGCACCTTACAGAATGTTACATTATCAGCAGTGACAATCCTCCCCCCACCCACCCCCCCAAAACAAGACAGCTGCAATAACAAAATGAGAAAATAAATAAATAAATAAATAAAATAATAAAAAGTAAAAAATAAAAAAATAAAAAAGCAGCAAGCTCCAAGAAAAAAAACATTTTCGAACTCTTCTTCCAGGTGAAGCGAGACACTCAAAACACAAAAAATATGAAGCTCCAGCGTGTACAGTATCGGTAAACAAAAATACTAACCCTTTTAAGTTACATACCCAGTATATAAAGGGAAGGAAAATAAAGCACGCTGTCAAAATTATTGTCCCAGCGAAAGTTTTTTTTTTTTTTTCCACTATGAAAACTTAATAACGTGGGAGCAGCAATTGTCATAAATGAAATGTAAGCGAGGTAGTGCGCATAGAGAGTCGCGGCGTCTCAGTCAAAGCCATAGCAAAAACAAAAGAATGAGTAGTGCATGCATACCAGTTATTGCACTGATGTCCAGCTCCGTATTAGCAGAGATTACTTGATCTGCGCAGTGTCGGGTTGGCGCGGAGGATGATCTAAACCATTCTAAACCAGGTCTAAACCAAGTCTAAACCAGGACTATCGGTACTCAGTATCGGCAAGTACTGAAATGATTGTACTTGAACTCGTATTGGTTTTCAAAAAAGGGGCATCGGTGCATCCCTAGTGGTTTGTTGGTTTGGTGGTTTGTTGGTTTGGTGGTTTGTTGGTTTGGTGGTTTGTTGGTTTGGTGGTTTGTTGGTTTGTTGGTTTGTTGGTTTGGTGGTTTGTTGGTTTGGTGGTTTGGTGAAGTGCGCTCACGTTCGCTCTATCACCGGTATTGATGGAACTTGTCTGGACGTGTTTATCGTTCAATTGTTCCGTCAGCCTGGAGCAGCTTCGGTGATCGGAAAATTCTTTTTTTACAAAAGCTCCAAATCACGGCGTTCTTGTTGATCGTCCCGTCTTCGTTCTTTTTATAAATAAACTTGCCATTCTTCGGCCCTGGCAGCGATTCGCTCCTCGCCCCCTGAGTTGAGTTCATTTGCAGTGTTATTAAACTAAAGCATTAAACTGACAGCCCTACTTTTTTATTAGTCTGTCTAGATCTGTAAAGCTCAAAATACTCTGTTCCACCTCGTGATGTCATGAAGTGGTAGTTTTCAAGTTTCAAGTTTTCCTTTTACCTTAAGTTCAGTCGAGATCGGCAATTCCAGGGTTGAAATGATCCAAATGATTCTAGTGAAGGTACGTGGAGTTTCAAAACACAGTGGAGCCTCTTCCTGTATTACCACATGATGACATCACGAGGTGGAACAGAGTGTTTTCAGTTTGAGAGAAGAACACAGCCAAAATCTGCAGGATTTGTGTGTTTAAAAATGTGTGAATGAAACAAAACACAACTCCAGGTGCTTTTGTGACGAGAAAACGACATTAGAACAGAGATCGGTGGAAGCTGCTGTTGTGTCTAACCCAGGACTAAACCAGGACTAAACCAGGTCTAAACCAGGACTAAACCAGGTCTAACCCAGGACTAAACCAGGACTAAACCAGGTCTAAACCAGGTCTAACCCAGGACTAAACCAAGTCTAAACCATTCTAAACCAGGTCTAAACCAGGTCTAAACCAAGTCTAAACCAGGTCTAACCCAGGACTAAACCAGGACTAAACCAAGTTTAAATCAGGTCTAGACCCGGTCTAAACCAGGTCTAAACCAAGTCTAAACCAGGTCTAAACCAGGTATAAACCAGGTCTAAGCCAGGTCTCAACCAGGTCTAAACCCGGTCTAAACCAGGTCTAACCCAGGACTAAACCAGGACTAAACCAAGTCTAAACCAGGTCTAAACCAAGTCTAAACCAGGTCTAACCCAGGACTAAACCAGGACTAAACCAAGTCTAAACCAGGTCTTAACCAGGACTAAACCAGGACTAAACCAGGACTAAACCAGGTCTAAACCAGGTCTAAACCAAGTCTAAACCAGGTCTAAACTAGGTCTAAACCAGGTTTAAACCCGGTCTAAACCAAGTCTAAACCAGGTCTAAACCAAGTCTAAACCAGGTCTTAACCAGGTCTTAACCAGGACTAAACCAGGTCTAAACCAGGTCTAAACCAAGTCTAAACCAGGTCTAAACCAAGTCTGAACCAGGTCTTAACCAGGTCTTAACCAGGACTAAACCAGGTCTAAACCAAGTCTGAACCAGGTCTTAACCAGGTCTTAACCAGGACTAAACCAGGTCTAAACCAAGTCTGAACCAGGTCTTAACCAGGTCTTAACAGGGACACGAGAAAAGAAACATGGGACAGAATGTGAGGAGGAAACAGCGAAGGCGTGCACACGAGCAACAAAACACAAACCAGAACAGGAACAACTCAAATCTTCTGTAAAAGAGAGAACCACATGATGGACCGGGACGGAGCAAACGTCACCGCGACAGAGGAAAACAAACATTGTCTCTGGATTAAAGAGGCGATCCAAATACAGAAACGTGCCCACGGGACTGTAAACCGGGACGAGGGGCTTTTTCACTCTCACACACCTGGGATACTGTCCTGCAGGTGGCGCTGTCGTCCTGCCTCCACCGGTAGGAAGACGGCGCCGAAACCTGTTTAAATCAGCCGAACGACACGTCACAGGAACATCACCTGACCCTGAGGAAGACCGCAGGGAGCAGTCCAAACTGAAAACAAAGTGTTGGTCTGAAAAAAGAACATAATAACATAGTTTAGACCTGAGTTAGACCTGGTTTAGTCTTGGTTTATTTCTCATTTAGTCCTGGTTTAGTCCTGTTTTTGACCTGGTTTAGTCCTGGTTTGGTTCTAGTGTAGACCCTGAGGAAGACCGCAGGGAGCAGTCCAAACTGTCTGAAAAAAGAACCTAATATAAATTATCCGAAGACCAAATGAACCTCACTGGATTATACCAAGAGCGGTGTTTTGTTTCATTCACACGTTTAAATATTTTTTTAGTACTGTTAAGCGATAAAAAAAAAAAATCTAATTAATTACATATTAATTATTAAGGATTTGTAATTAATTAATCTAATTGATTAATTAACAACATATCGGTATCGTATATCGTATCAGGTCTAAACCAGGTCTGAACCAGGTCTAAACCAGGTCTGAACCAGGTCTGAACCAGGTCTAAACCAGGTCTGAACCAGGTCTAAACCAGGTCTGAACCAGGTCTAAACCAGGTCTGAACCAGGTCTGAACCAGGTCTAAACCAGGTCTAAACCAAGTCTAAACCAGGTCTTAACCAGGACTAAACCAGGTCTTAACCAGGACTAAACCAGGACTAAACCAGGACTAAACCAGGTCTAAACCAGGTCTAAACCAGGTCTAAACCAGGTCTTAACCAGGACTAAACCAGGTCTGAACCAAGTCTAAATCAAGTCTAAACCAGGTCTTAACCAAGTCTAAACCAGGACTAAACCAGGACTAAACCAAGTCTAAATCAAGTCTAAACCAGGTCTAAACCAAGTCTAAACCAGGTCTTAACCAAGTCTAAACCAGGACTAAACCAGGACTAAACCAAGTCTAAATCAAGTCTAAACCAGGTCTAAACCAAGTCTAAACCAGGTCTAAACCAAGTCTAAACCAGGTCTTAACCAAGTTTAAACCAGGACTAAACCAGGACTAAACCAGGACTAAACCAAGTCTAAATCAAGTCTAAACCAGGTCTAAACCAAGTCTAAACCAGGTCTTAACCAGGTCTAAACCAGGTCTTAACCAGGACTAAACCAGGTCTAAACCAAGTCTAAATCAGATCTTAACCAAGTCTAAACCAGGTCTTAACCAGGACTAAACCAGGACTAAACCAGGACTAAACCAGGTCTAAACCAAGTCTAGACCAGGTCTTAACCAGGACTAAACCAGGACTAAACCAGGTCTAAACCAGGTCTAAACCAAGTCTAAACCAAGTCTAAACCAAGTCTTAACCAAGTCTAAACCAGGTCTTAACCAGGACTAAACCAGGACTAAACCAGGTCTAAACCAGGTCTAAACCAAGTCTAAACCAAGTCTAAACCAAGTCTAAACCAGGACTAAACCAGGACTAAACCAGGTCTAAACCAGGACTAAACCAGGACTAAACCAGGACTAAACCAGGTCTAACCCAGGTCTAAACCAGGTCTAAACCAGGACTAAACCAAGTCTAAACCAAGTCTGAACCAGGTCTTAACCAGGTCTTAACCAGGACTAAACCAGGTCTAAACCAGGTCTAAACCAGGACTAAACCAGGACTAAGCCGGGACTAAACCAGGTCTAAACCAGGTCTAAACCAGGTCTAAACCAGGTCTAAACCAGATCTAACCCAGGTCTAAACCAGGTCTAAACCAAGTCTGAACCAGGTCTTAACCAGGTCTAAACCAGGACTAAACCAGGACTAAACCAAGTCTAAACCAGGTCTAAACCAGATCTAACCCAGGTCTAAACCAGGTCTAAACCAAGTCTGAACCAGGTCTTAACCAGGTCTAAACCAGGACTAAACCAGGTCTAAACCAAGTCTAAACCAGGTCTAACCCAGGTCTAAACCAGGTCTAAACCTGGTCTAACCCAGGTCTAAACCAAGTCTAAACCAAGTCTAAACCAAGTCTAAACCAGGTCTCAACCAAGTCTAAACCAAATCTAAACCAAGTCTAAACCAGGAATAAACCAGGACTAAACCAGGTCTAACCCAGGTCTAACCCAGGTCTAAACCAAGTCTAAACCAAGTCTAAACCAGGTCTAAACCAAATCTAAACCAAGTCTAAACCAGGTCTAACCCAAGTCTAAACCAAGTCTAAACCAAGTCTAAACCAAGTCTAAACCAGGTCTAAACCAGGTCTAACCCAGGTCTAAACCAAATCTAAACCAAGTCTAAACCAGGTCTAAACCAGGTCTAAACCAAGTCTAAACCAGGTCTAAACCAGGTCTGAACCAGGTCTAAACCAGATCTGAACCAGGTCTGAACCAGGTATAAACCAGGTCTAAACCAAGTCTAAACCAGAACTAAACCAGGACTAAATCAGGTCTAAACCAAGTCTAAACCAGGTCTTAACCAGGACTAAACCAGGTCTAAACCAAGTCTAAACCAGGTCTTAACCAAGTCTAAACCAGGTCTTAACCAGGACTAAACCAGGACTAAACCAGGTCTAAACCAGGTCTTAACCAGGTCTAAACCAGGTCTAAACCAGGTCTGAACCAGGTCTAAACCAGGTCTAAACCAGGTCTGAACCAGGTCTAAACCAAGTCTAAACCAGGTCTTAACCAGGACTAAACCAGGTCTAAACCAAGTCTAAACCAGGTCTTAACCAAGTCTAAACCAGGTCTTAACCAGGACTAAACCAGGACTAAACCAGGTCTAAACCAAGTCTAGACCAGGTCTAAACCAAGTCTAAACCAGGTCTTAACCAAGTCTAAACCAGGTCTTAACCAGGACTAAACCAGGACTAAACCAGGTCTAAACCAAGTCTAAACCAGGTCTAACCCAGGTCTAAACCAGGTCTAAACCTGGTCTAAACCAAGTCTGAACCAGGTCTTAACCAGGATTAAACCAGGACTAAATCAGGACTAAACCAGGTCTAACCCAGGTCTAAACCAGGTCTAACCCAGGTCTAAACCAAGTCTAAACCAAGTCTTAACCAGGTCTTAACCAGGACTAAACCAGGTCTAAACCAGGTCTAAACCAAGTCTAAACCAGGTCTAAACCAAGTCTGAACCAGGTCTTAACCAGGACTAAACCAGGACTAAACCAGGTCTAACCCAGGTCTAAACCAGGTCTAAACCAGGTCTAAACCAAGTCTGAACCAGGTCTTAACCAGGTCTAAACCAGGACTAAACCAGGACTAAACCAGGTCTAAACCAACTCTAAACCAGGTCTAAACCAGGTCTAACCCAGGTCTAAACCAGGTCTAAACCAAGTCTTAACCAGGTCTAAACCAGGTCTAAACCAGGTCTAAACCAGGTCTTAACCAGGTCTAAACCAAGTCTAAACCAGGTCTAACCCAGGTCTAACCCAGGTCTAAACCAAGTCTTAACCCGGTCTAACCCAGGTCTAAACCAAGTCTAAACCAAGTCTAAACCAAGTCTAAACCAGGTCTAAACCAGGTCTAACCCAGGTCTTAACCAGGACTAAACCAGGACTAAACCAGGTCTAAACCAGGTCTAAACCAAGTCTAAACCAGGTCTAACCCAGGTCTAAACCAGGTCTAACCCAGGTCTAAACCAAGTCTGAACCAGGTCTTAACCAGGATTAAACCAGGACTAAATCAGGACTAAACCAGGTCTAACCCAGGTCTAAACCAGGTCTAACCCAGGTCTAAACCAAGTCTAAACCAAGTCTTAACCAGGTCTTAACCAGGACTAAACCAGGTATAAACCAGGTCTAAACCAAGTCTAAACCAGGTCTAAACCAAGTCTGAACCAGGTCTTAACCAGGACTAAACCAGGACTAAACCAGGACTAAACCAGGTCTAACCCAGGTCTAAACCAGGTCTAAACCAGGTCTAAACCAAGTCTGAACCAGGTCTTAACCAGGTCTAAACCAGGACTAAACCAGGACTAAACCAGGTCTAAACCAGGTCTAAACCAACTCTAAACCAGGTCTAAACCAGGTCTAACCCAGGTCTAAACCAGGTCTTAACCAGGTCTAAACCAAGTCTAAACCAGGTCTAACCCAGGTCTAACCCAGGTCTAACCCAGGTCTAAACCAAGTCTTAACCCGGTCTAACCCAGGTCTAAACCAATTCTAAACCATTCTTTTACTTCAAGATATGTTTATTGATTTTCAGCATTATAAAATGCAAGTACATTTGTAAAAGGTACAAACTCACTTGTTTTTTATCCACAAAAAAATAAAATAAAATAAAAACCCACACAAAAGAAAAAAAAAAAAAAATCCCAAACCCTACCACCCATCCTGCCACTGCTAAACAATGTACAGTATATCAATATGTACCAATCAGATAAACAATTGATTATAGAGCTGGAAATGCCCTCAAAAAGGAACCCCACATCTTCTCAAAAGTCTCAGGACTTTGATTCAGTGAACATCTTATCTTTTCCAATTTTAGACAAGACATGACATCCCACAGCCACTGTGTTTGAGACGGGGGGGTGGCATCTTTCCACTTCAATAAGGGGCCAAGAGTAGGGCAAAGGCCAAAGAGTGTTTTTTTGTAGAGCTTATATGTATATGGTTTTCCACCACCCCAAAGAGAGCCAGCAAAGGGTTTGGGTGCAATGTAATGTTCAAGATCTTAGAAAGTGTGGAAAAGATGCCTCCCCAAAAGGTATTCAAGTGTGGACAGAACCAAAACATGTGACTGAGGGAGGCCTCTGCTTGGTTGCATCTAGTGCAGAGAGGACTAACCTCAGGATAAATAGAGGACAGCTTGGCCTTAGACATATGTGCCCTGTGCACAACTTTAAACTGGATTAGTCTATGGCGGGCACAGAAAGAGGATGAGTGGACCAGTGTTAATGCACTAGCCCAGGCATCCTCTGTAATAGTGATATTCAGATCTTCCTCCCATGCCTTTTTACATTTATCTACTGAGGGGCTTTTAAGCTCTAGTATCATGTTATACAAAGTAGAGATGAGGCCTCTAGATGGCTTGAGTGACAGAATTTTGTTAAGTATGTTTGATTGCGGAGAAGATGATAATTCAGATAGAAAAAAATGTCTAATTTGGAGATAACGAAAAAAGTCTGAATTAGGTAGTGCAAATTCATCCCTCAATTCTGCGAAAGGTACAATGGTCTCGTCTCTAAGTAAGTGCTTAAAACGGGTGATGCCCCTTTGGTGCCATCTCCGAAAACCTGCGTCTATAACAGAAGGCTTGAAAAGATGGTTCAAAATAGGGCTCCAGATAGAGAAGCTTGTAAGGCCAAACTGTTTCCTAAATTGACCCCAGATTTTCAAGGAATGTTTAACGACTGGATTAACAAATTCACTAACAGAAGGTCCGGGAAGGGCAGAGCCAACAGAGGCAAGAGGGTTAAGGTTGTTTGATGAAAGTTCCAATTCAACCCAGTCTGGACGATTGGGTTGTTCATAGAAATAAGACCAATGAACCATACATTGCAAGTGCGCTGCCCAATAGTAGAAGCGGAAGTTTGGCAAGGCAAGACCCCCAGAAGATTTTGACTTTTGAAGATGAGTTTTACTTAGACGTGCCCGCTTGCCTCTCCATATGTAGGAGGATATGACTGAATCAAGCTGATTGAAAAAAGTGTGAGGAATAAAAATTGGCAGTGTTTGAAAAAGATATAAAAACTTGGGGAGAATAACCATTTTGACAGCATTTACGCGGCCCACCAAAGACATCGATAAAGGTGACCACTGTGAAACCAGTTGCTTGGTCTGTCCCAAGAGCACGCCCATATTTTCTTTAAACAGATCTTTGTGTTTTTTAGTGACAGTAACTCCGAGATATACAAACTTATTATTTTCAACCTTGAAGTCGAGGTTAGAGAAGTCCAGGGCCCTTGCCTTGGCATTAACTGGAAAAAGCTCACTCTTGTTAATATTGAGTTTATAACCCGAAAGAGCACCAAAGTGATTTAATAGTTGTAAGGCAGTCGGGAGTGATTCGGTTGGATCGGAAACATATAGTAAAAGGTCATCTGCATATAGGGAGACCCTGTGCTCCACACCTCCCCTCCAGATACCAGAGAGACTGCTGCAGGTACGGAGAGCTATAGCGAGAGGTTCTATAGCTAAATTGAAGAGCATAGGGCTCAGAGGACACCCCTGGCGAGTCCCACGATGTAAAGCAAAAGGTTTTGATCGTTGAGAGTTGGTGCGGATCGTAGCAGTGGGATGAGAGTAGAGCAATTTAACCCATAAACTGAAGGATGGTCCGAAACCAAATTTGTTCAGCACAGCAAATAGGTACGGCCATTCGACCCGGTCGAATGCTTTTTCTGCGTCAACAGAGATGACACATTCTGGCCTGTCCTCCTGAGCAGTATAGAGAATGTCAAAAAGCCGTCTGATGTTAAAGTAAGACTGCCTGTTTTTAATAAAACCGGTTTGATCGGTAGATATAATAGATGGAAGAAGATTTTCTAATCTGTGGGCCAGCACTTTTGCCAGAATTTTTGCATCTGTGTTGAGGAGGGATATGGGCCTATATGAGGCACAATTGGTCGGGTCTTTATCTTTTTTTTTATTAAAGTAATACATGCCTCAGTAAATGATTTAGGTAATTGGTTCAATTTACAGGATTCCGAAAAAGCACGGCACAGTAGCGGCGAGAGCACCTGAGAGAATGTTTTAAAGAATTCCGATGGGAACCCATCAGGGCCGGGACATTTATTTGATTGCATTGACTTGATGGTTTTTGCAATTTCCAATTGGGAGATGGGCTCTTCTAGCTTCTTCGCAGAGTCCATGTGGAGTTTAGGAATGTTAAGGTTATCAAGAAAGTCACTTACTGTCTTTAGTGTTACGGTGAACTCCGAGGTATAAAGCTGTGAATAGAACTCTCTAAAGGCCGTGTTGATTTTTAAAGGGTCATTGGTAGTCTCACCGCTACTCTGCCATATCTCCACAATAGCCCGTTTTGATCTTGAGCCCTTAAGTTGATTGGCTAGTAATTTATCTGACTTGTCTCCGTAACTGTAAAACATAGTTTTATTCCTTAAAGGTCCAGTGTGTAGGATTCGTGGCGCATAGGTGGATAGTGGCTATGCACTTCCTGTTTTAGCTACGGCAAACCTCGAGGGTCACCCGGACGCGCCGTATCGGAGAGCTCGCGTACCCGCGCGCGCTCCCGTGCGCGCACCCGCCGCGCACCCGGCCGACAACAACGGTATTAATAAAACTCGGTCTCCCGTTCCGTTTTTTTTTTTTTTCGCATGAAAACACACATTCCCGATCGTGAACCATGATAATCTACATATCAAATGAAACCTTACAGTCTCCTCTTTTTGACTATGCAATTCATTTCCCGGCACAACAATCACCCCCCGAGCACATGGGGCTTTTATACGAAAAGCACAAAACGAGGTTTGCTTAGCTTACCTTTGAAGGCTCTGGACAGGTCAAACTCTGTATTTCACCACAAGCTTGGTATCAATAGGTCCGTAAGGATCCAGCGAATAAAATCCAGTAAAACAATTTAGTCCAAAACATGTGTTAAATCCAATAGGACGTGTGATACAGCAGCATGCTTGTTGTTTACCCAAAACCACGAGCCTCCCCCCACCCCACCCGCACCTCTCTCCTTCTCTCTTGCGCAGCGCGCCGGAGCCGCCTGCTGCTTTGCCTCCGGTGCTACCACGAGCCTTGCCGAAGGCGAAGGCGGAGCCCAAATGTCCTTCTGCGGCTCTCGTATTCAAAATGGCTGCCTCTGCATGGGGAAGATCCCCCTTTTATGTGACTATATCTAAGTCCAAAAGAATACTTTGATTTCATGATGGAAGTGAAAAGGCTTGGAAAACAATGTATTTTTGAATGGGTATCTTCAATTTCAGTAATTAACGGGTAAAAATCTTCCACACTGTCCCTTTAAAAGCAATTGCTCAACACGATAAGTGGTGAGCAATTCAAACCTAGTCTTCAGTTCAACTCGCTTTTTATATGTATCAGGGGATTTGTTCTGAGCATATTGTTTGTCTAATTGTCCTACCTGAAGAATTAATTCATTTTGCTCTTGAACCGATTTACGTTTCATTCGAGCACTGTAAACAATGATTTGTCCACGAAGGTAGGCTTTGAGTGTATCCCATAGAGTGAGATAAGAGATATCTGGGTTGGTGTTAGCATCAAGGAAGAAAGCGATTTCATTCTCCATAAAATTTACAAACTCTACATCTGATAACAGGGTTGAATTGAAGCGCCATTGCCTACACTCAGGAGGAAGGCCAGGAAGCGACAGAGAGAGCGACACAGGTGCATGATCGGATAAGACAATCAGTTGGTACTCACAAGAGCTGACAAAAGGTAAAAGTTGATTGTTAAGAAAGAAATAGTCAATCCTGGAGTATGTGTGATGTACCGGTGAAAAAAATGAGAACTCTTTAACATTTGGGTGTAGAAAACGCCAAGTGTCACACACACCAAAGTTGTTAAGAAAGCCGTTAATGACACAGGCCGACCTACTCGCTGCGCTGGGATTGCTCGAAGATCTATCCAACAATGGATCCAACCAACAGTTAAGATCACCCCCAAGTATAAGGTTATAGCTGTTTAGGTCGGGTAGTAATGAAAATAATCGGTTAAAAAAGCTGGGATCATCCACATTTGGGGCATATACATTGACCAAGACAACCAGTGTGTTATAAAGTTTGCCAGAGACAATTACATATCGACCATTATTATCTGTAGTTATATCATGCGGAGTAAATTGAACATCTTGATCAAGAAGTATTGAAACTCCTCTGGTTTTGGTCTGGAATGAAGAGTTAAAGCATTGCCCCGTCCAACGCAGCAGGCGACTTAAATCATTAATACGTATATGGGTTTCTTGTAGAAAAATTAGTTTGGCTTTTAGTTGTTTTAAATGTGAGAATACCTTCTTGCATTTTATAGAGTGATTTAATCCTTTTACATTCCAGCTCAAAAAAGTTAAGCTAGCCATTACTCGACATTAATAAAGGGTAGGTTTAGTACTGGTTGTGGTATTTTAGTTTGAAGACAAATAATTGCAGTACCCAGCACCTTACAGAATGTTACATTATCAGCAGTGACAATCCTCCCCCCACCCACCCCCCCAAAACAAGACAGCTGCAATAACAAAATGAGAAAATAAATAAATAAATAAATAAAATAATAAAATAAAATAAAAATAATAATAAAAAAGCAGCAAGCTCCATGAAAAAAAACATTTTTGAACTCTTCTTCCAGGTGAAGCGAGACACTCAAAACACAAAAAATATCAAGCTCCAGCGTGTACAGTATCGGTAAACAAGAATACTAACCCTTTTAAGTTACATACCCAGTATATAAAGGGAAAGAAAATAAAGCACGCTGTCAAAAGTACTGTCCCAGCGAAAGTTTTTTTTTTTTTTTTTTCCACTATGAAAACTTAACGTGGGAGCAGCAATTGTCATAAATGAAATGTAAGCGAGGTAGTGCGCATAGAGAGTCGCGGCGTCTCAGTCAAAGCCATAGCAAAAACAAAAGAATGAGTAGTGCATGCATACCAGTTATTGCACTGATGTCCAGCTCCGTATTAGCAGAGATTACTTGATCTGCGCAGTGTCGGGTTGGCGCGGAGGATGATCTAAACCATTCTAAACCAGGTCTAAACCAAGTCTAAACCAGGACTATCGGTACTCAGTATCGGCAAGTACTGAAATGATTGTACTTGAACTCGTATTGGTTTTCAAAAAAGGGGCATCGGTGCATCCCTAGTGGTTTGGTGGTTTGTTGGTTTGTTGGTTTGGTGGTTTGGTGGTTTGGTGGTTTGTTGGTTTGGTGGTTTGTTGGTTTGTTGGTTTGGTGGTTTGTTGGTTTGTTGGTTTGGTGGTTTGGTGAAGTGCGCTCACGTTCGCTCTATCACCGGTATTGATGGAACTTGTCTGGACGTGTTTATCGTTCAATTGATCCGTCAGGCTGGAGCAGCTTCGGTGATCGGAAAATTCTTTTTTTACAAAAGCTCCAAATCACGGCGTTCTTGTTGATCGTCCCGTCTTCGTTCTTTTTATAAATAAACTTGCCATTCTTCGGCCCTGGCAGCGATTCGCTCCTCGCCCCCTGAGTTGAGTTCATTTGCAGTGTTATTAAACTAAAGCATTAAACTGACAGCCCTACTTTTTTATTAGTCTGTCTAGATCTGTAAAGCTCAAAATACTCTGTTCCACCTCGTGATGTCATGAAGTGGTAGTTTTCAAGTTTCAAGTTTTCCTTTTACCTTAAGTTCAGTCGAGATCGGCAATTCCAGGGTTGAAATGATCCAAATGATTCTAGTGAAGGTACGTGGAGTTTCAAAACACAGTGGAGCCTCTTCCTGTATTACCACATGATGACATCACGAGGTGGAACAGAGTGTTTTCAGTTTGAGAGAAGAACACAGCCAAAATCTGCAGGATTTGTGTGTTTAAAAATGTGTGAATGAAACAAAACACAACTCCAGGTGCTTTTGTGACGAGAAAACGACATTAGAACAGAGATCGGTGGAAGCTGCTGTTGTGTCTAACCCAGGACTAAACCAGGACTAAACCAGGACTAACCCAGGTCTAAACCAGGTCTAACCCAGGACTAAACCAGGACTAAACCAGGTCTAAACCAGGTCTAACCCAGGACTAAACCAAGTCTACACCATTCTAAACCAGGTCTAAACCAGGTCTAAACCAAGTCTAAACCAGGTCTAACCCAGGACTAAACCAGGACTAAACCAAGTTTAAATCAGGTCTAGACCCGGTCTAAACCAGGTCTAAACCAAGTCTAAACCAGGTCTAAACCAGGTATAAACCAGGTCTAAGCCAGGTCTCAACCAGGTCTAAACCCGGTCTAAACCAGGTCTAACCCAGGACTAAACCAGGACTAAACCAAGTCTAAACCAGGTCTAAACCAAGTCTAAACCAGGTCTAACCCAGGACTAAACCAGGACTAAACCAAGTCTAAACCAGGTCTTAACCAGGACTAAACCAGGACTAAACCAGGACTAAACCAGGTCTAAACCAGGTCTAAACCAAGTCTAAACCAGGTCTAAACTAGGTCTAAACCAGGTTTAAACCCGGTCTAAACCAAGTCTAAACCAGGTCTAAACCAAGTCTAAACCAGGTCTTAACCAGGTCTTAACCAGGACTAAACCAGGTCTAAACCAGGTCTAAACCAAGTCTAAACCAGGTCTAAACCAAGTCTGAACCAGGTCTTAACCAGGTCTTAACCAGGACTAAACCAGGTCTAAACCAAGTCTGAACCAGGTCTTAACCAGGTCTTAACCAGGACTAAACCAGGTCTAAACCAAGTCTGAACCAGGTCTTAACCAGGTCTTAACCAGGACTAAACCAGGACTAAACCAGGTCTAAACGAAGTCTAAACGAAGTCTAAACCAGGTCTAAACCAGGACTAAACCAGGACTAAACCAGGACTAAACCAGGACTAAACCAGGTCCATGGCTGTACACTTGTCTACGTGCTCTTATACTTGTTCTGCTACAGCTACAGAACATTCTAAAGCTCCAGAACATTCTAAAGCTCCAGAACATTCTAAAGCTCCAGAACATTCTAAAGCTCCAGAACATTCTAAAGTTGTCAACGGGACCTTTTTTAGTATTGATCCCTGCGAAAAGTGAATATCTAGTTTCAATACTAGTTTTAATATCAATTATCGTCTGATTTTGGATACTTTGACCACCCTAGAGTCACACGGCGTACGTTTCCATACCTCGCACTAATATATCTCCTGTCACTTGCCACGGCGGTGTCAGGAGCTCTCTGGTGGGTGAGTAAAGCCGCACTGCGGTGCTTTGACGTCGGGGTAATATATCTCCGGCAGTTTTCACCTCAGCGTTAAAGAGCGCGCACACATTCTACAAAAGGAGGCGGGGTAAAGGACGGACAAACCCGAAAACTGTCAAAGTGACCGGTCCAGGTTCCAGCAGCTCGTAGACCCCAAAGCCGGCGCGGCGGCCTGAGGCGGTCTGAGGTCTTTGTCATGGCGGACCTTGAAGCGATTAAGTTAAAGACAGTTAGAGAAATGAAGACGGCTTGTTCGCGTTTAAGTTTGTGAGCGAACTTGAATGGATAACCCCGGATCACCATGGAGACGTTCGAAATCGCTTTGAGAATACCCCGAAATCTTTTGCGTTCGTGTCAAAAACTGTGCCGGAGATGCGGGAGTAAGCGGACATCGTGTTTTTTTCGAACACTTTTGAAGAGTCCGAAGGGATAACCGGAGATAAACACATTTTCACCTCTTCTAATGCCCAAGGTCAGTTTGTCTTTTGTTTTATTGGGAATTAACGAGAATTTGTCGAATTTTATCCAAACAGAAAGAGCCTCGCATGACCTGTCCACGAACTGAGAACGAGACAAACTTGGACGTTTCCCGAAGAATCTCATTTTTTAGTATTATTATTTTTAAATTTTTAAAATTTTTTTATTTATTTTAACTCATTTAGCTTTTTTATTTGGGATTTTTTTTTACGAACTCATTTTTCCAAGTGTTATGCTTTTTATGCTCTAAAACTTCTATCAAACATAGGAATTGATCATTTCAAAAATGTTAGTGTTATATTAATATTATGTCAGATGTTGCTAGGACGAATATTGATCTGGAGGTGTAATTAACTGGACCCTAGATTTACCAATTTAGTGTTTAGTGCTTTTTTTTTTTGTTTGTTTGTTTATTTTTTGTTTTGTTTTGGGGGGGAACTCTTTTTTTATTTGGGAACTCAGTTTTTTCTTCTTTTTTTAAAATTAATTTGGCAACTCTTTTTTCCTAACCTAAGTAACACTGGCAAGTTTCATGCTTTTTATGCTCTAAAACTTCTATCAAACATAGAAATCGATCACTGCAAATATACTGATCAGGTATATTGATTTGGAGATATAATTAACTGGACCCTAGATTTACCCAAGATTTTTTATTTTATTTTATTTTATTTTTTTATTTGGGAACACATTTTTCCTAACCTGGAAAGACTGGATTTTGTGCATTACTTAAAGGAAAAATAACGTTTTTTTTTTTTACAATTTGAGCCTTATTTCGGTAATAAAACAAGTTGTTTTACTCGCCCATAGCACTTTGGTGTCAGATGGAGCACTTCCAGAGATGTTTTAGATTAGCGTTAGCCTAGCGCAACTTCTAGCCATAGCTCGGGGCATATAATATATTCCCCGAGCATGTAATATGCCCCGTGCGGGCTCCAAATAACACAAACTTTAGCACTTTTCAAATCATAGAAGCCCGATGTCTTAGTCTACGATTTCGTTTGAAGCAAAAGTGGCCTGTAATCCGAGATTTATCCATAGTTTACAGCTTTGCGTTCCATGTTTGGGTCCCGGGAGCTGAGAGCACAGTCCGCACATGCGCACTGGCGTCCTCACCTACTCGAAACTATGGCTAAATCTCGGATTACAGGCCACTTTTGACCAAAAAGTGCTAAAGTTTGTGTTATTTGGAGACCGCAAAGTAATGCCCCGAGCACTCAAGTTAACGGATACGCTACAACATAACTTCTACGAAACTGCTCAAAATGACACCAAACTGCTATGGGTGAGTAAAACTACTTGTTTTATTGCCGAAAGAAGGCTCAAATTGTAAAAAAAAACGTTACTTTTCCTTTAACCTCAAATGATATCAGACATGTCCAGAGACCTTTACTTCAGTCATGGTTTCTCCCAAATCCACTTATTTGAGTAATTTCATGAAAAACTTTACTTTTAGACAATAATTCCATATATCTTTCTTCATATACTGAATGTCTTCTGTATGTTTTTAAAATGTAGAAAGTAGTAAACAAAACAAACAAAAAAACTTGAATAAGAGGGCGTGTCTAGAAATATTGTGAGATTAATTTATACTTTGAATATTATTTTTATGTGAACACTTTGAAGTAACTATATAAATCTGGCTTGTAGATGGTGCCTTTTTGCTGATGAACCAATGAACTGCACTCCTAACGCCACTCTCCACGGTCCACAGCTCGGACTAGCCCTGAGCCCCGAGTCCGGATCTGGATCTGGATCGAACCAGGACTCCGGCGGGACCCAGGCCGTCGGTACCCAGGGCGGAGGCGGGGTTTGGGTCACCTCTCTCCTCGGCATCACCCTCACCGTCATGTGCGCCATCGGGGTCATCGGAAACCTCTACACTTTGCTCATAACGAGATCGGCTGCTTTGAGACGCACTGGATCCATGTACGTGTACATCGTCAACCTAGCGTTGGCCGATCTCCTGTACCTCTCCACCATACCGTTCGTGGTCTGCACCTACTTCGCTCACGACTGGCTCTTCGGGGAGGCTGGGTGTCGGATTCTTTTAAGTCTCGACCTCCTCACGATGCATGCCAGTGTTTTCATTTTGGTTGCCATGAGTGCCGAACGATACCGCGCAGTCGCCAAACCCTTCGTCGCGCACAGATCGTCTTCCAGAAACCGCAAAATGGTCGCCGGGTTCATATGGAGCGTGTCCTTCGTCCTGACACTCCCGATGATGATAATGATTCGATTGCGCGAAGGGAAACCGAACATCGCCGGTTTGGTCAAGCGGATGTGCTACCCAACGTGGACTCCGGACGCTTTCAGAGTTTACATCACGATATTGTTCCTTACCAGCGTCCTTCTTCCTGGTTTGGTGATCGTAGCTTTGTACATGGGGCTCGCTCGGAGATACTGGGCAGTTCAGGCACAGTTAGGAGCTACCAACCGCTCCGCACGAAGGCGAGGACTCAAACAGAAAGTTGTATCGATGATTTTTAGCATCGTGGTCGCGTACTGGGCGTGCTTTTTACCTTTTTGGAGTTGGCAGCTAGCTAAACTCTTCTCTCCAGAGCTGCTAAGAGCCCTCTCACCGGCCGCACACAATTACATCAACTTTTTTGTGACTTGTTTGACGTACGGGAACAGCTGTATCAACCCTTTCCTCTACACGCTCCTAACCAGGAACTACAAGGATTATCTGGCTCAGAAAAGTCAGTCCAACGGGTCGAGCAGAGCAGACCCGGGGTCAAACGTCACCACACCACTGCATGATCTGTAAAGGACTAACACGGAACATTCAGCTGTAAAGATAAAGTGTTTGATACTTTGCAGCTGACGTCATCAGTATTCTCTGGGGGTGTGATGCTAACTAAAGCCACTACTCTGTCTGAATCTCTGTTAGACTTTAAGCTGACTTAGCTATTGTTCAGAGCTGACTTAGGTGGAACTACAACAGGTGAGCTGGTTTGTGCGTTTAAACAAGTCTCTTTCAAATAAAATTACAGTTACAAGCTAACTAGCATTAGCATTAGCCAACAGTTTTTCAGTGAGTCACTCTCACCTTTTTGTTGACAATCCATCCATTTTCGTGGGGGCAATAGTCTAAGCAGGGACTCCCAGACTTCCTTCACTCCGGACACTTCCTCCAGCTCCTCCGGGGGGACCCCAAGGTGTTCCCAGGCCAGCCGGGAGACATAGTCCCTCCAGCGTGTCCTGGGTCTTCCCCGGGGCCTCCTCCCGGTGGGACATGCCCGGAACACCTCCCGAGGGAGGCATCCAGGAGGCGTCCGAAACAGACGCCCGAGCCACCTCAGCTGCTCCACTCCACGTGGAGGAGCAGCGGCTCTACTCCGAGCTCCTCCCGTGTGACTGAGCTCCTCACCCTATCTCTAAGGGAGCGCCCAGCCACTCTGCGGAGGAAACTCATTTCGGCCGCTTGTATCCACAATCTCGTCCTTTCGGTCATTACCCAGAGCTCATGACCATAGGTGAGAGGAGGAACATAGATCGACGGTAAATCGAGAGCTTTGTCTTTCGGCTCAGCTCCCTCTTCACCACAACGGTCCGGTACAGCGATCGCATCACTGCCGACGCCGCACCGATCCACCTGTCAATCTCACGCTCCATCCTCCCCTCGCTCGAGAACAAGACCCCGACATACTTGAACTCCTCCACCCGAGGTGAGGACTGTTGAAAATCAAACTCCTAAACTGGACCACGAACACTCGGAATGATCACAGGCTCCTGAAAATGTGCTCTTTAAATCAATTTTGGTATTTTTTCTTATCTTAAATCTTGTTGGCTATGTTTTGTAATGTGTGCATTGTGTCTCCATGGTAACTAATGAACATTCCACCATAGATGTCCATGTAGAACACCCCCAGCGAGATGTCACTGCAAAGTATCATTTGGACCATTTTGCACTTGTTTGGTTCCGTAAAAGGATGGAAAAGTTGAGTTTTCTTAATGTAATAAAATGTTTCCCTCTGTCTCTCACTTACAGTGTTTCATATTCTTAACGTGGTTGAAGTGTCTTGCCAAAGGACACACTGGCAGTATGTTTTGCCAGGAAAACTATGACCGTCTGGATTTTTTTTCATTTATCTCTCGCCCTGTCTCTGTATTTAGCTTTTCTATTCAAAAAGATCAAATTACCTTTTCACATTTAAATCTTTTATAAGAAAATTTTAATTACATTTTTAATAAGAAATTGTACTTTTCAGAGTACTTTTTTTAGCCACATACTTTTACTCCTACTTGAGTAATATTTGTATTAATATTTGTACAGTACTGTAAAGTAAAAGTATTTCCTCTTCCCAGTTTTACGTGACAATATGAAATTATTTGAACATTTGTGTTAATTTAACGTGAAATATTTCAATAGAAACCAAAACCAAAATGTGTATTTAGTCATTTTTTTCCTCAAAGCCACAGCTGCCCTGAGGCAGACTGGCACAGACCTGGCTGCTACTGCAGTTACAGCCTCAATAATCACACTCAGACACATTTATACTGCTACTACTACTGCTGCTACTACTACTGCTGCTACTACTACTACTGCTACTACTACAATACTACTACTACTAATACTTCTACTGCTACTACAACAACTACTACTGCAACTACTACTATGACTACTACAGTAATAATATTTAGGCTACTGCTATTGTCCTTTATAATGATAGGTTATTAGTTTTATTTACCACCGAACACTGACTTTTTACAACTTCTGCTACTTCTATTACTACTAGACCAACTACTACTAGTACTAGTACTGCTCCTCTTACTCCCACCCGTCCCCTGTACTCTCCTGTCAGCACAGAGTGAATTATGTTTGGGGAATGTCTGCGGTGAGTGGCAGATTCCACACACCTCAGACACTGCACTTTCGAGTCCTCTTCATAATTACTGCTTCCACATCACAGAGGCCAGGGTCATATGTACTGTATACAGTATATATACTGTATACATACTGTATATATACTGTATACTGTATATATACTGTATATATACTGTATACTGTATATATACTGTATACATACTGTATATATATACTGTATACTGTATATATACTGTATACATACTGTATATATACTGTATACTGTATATATACTGTATACTGTATATATACTGTATACATACTGTATACTGTATATATACTGTATACATACTGTATACTGTATATATACTGTATACTGTATATATACTGTATACATACTGTATACTGTATATATACTGTATACTGTATATATACTGTATATATACTGTATACATACTGTATACTGTATATATACTGTATACTGTATATATACTGTATACATACTGTATACTGTATATATAC
Organism: Paratrypauchen microcephalus; assembly: GCA_036785185.1. NCBI lineage: Eukaryota > Metazoa > Chordata > Actinopteri > Gobiiformes > Gobiidae > Paratrypauchen > Paratrypauchen microcephalus. The sequence goes on along the minus strand of JAVJIX010000334.1, from coordinate 150,532 downwards.
TGTATACATACTGTATACTGTATATATACTGTATACATACTGTATACTGTATACATACTGTATATATATACTGTATATATACTGTATACATACTGTATACATACTGTATACAGTATATATACTGTATATGTTTTCCACCTTCAAGGCACCCAAAGCAAGGAACCACTCACCCATTCACACACCAGTGTACGCAGACACTGGGGGCAAGGGGGATTAAATGTCTTGCCCAAGGACACAACGGCAGTGTTCATCTGTGTACCACCAACCTGTGGGTCAGTCTGACCGCTCAACCACTGATGTTTCTTATGTTAAGAGCGGGATTTGAACTGCCAACATTTGGATCAGTGGACAAAAGCTCTACTGACCGAGCTCCTGCCGCCCACTGTATATACTGTATACTGTATATATGCTGTATATATACTGTATTGTATATATACTGTATATATACTGTATATATGCTGTATATATACTGTATTGTATATATACTGTATATATGCTGTATATATACTGTATTGTATATATACTGTATATATGCTGTATATATACTGTATTGTATATATACTGTATATATACTGTATATATACTGTATATATACTGTATATATACTGTATTGTATATATACTGTATATATACTGTATTGTATATATACTGTATATATACTGTATTGTATATATGCTGTATATATACTGTATATATGCTGTATATATACTGTATTGTATATATACTGTATATATGCTGTATATATACTGTATTGTATATATACTGTATATATACTGTATATATACTGTATATATACTGTATTGTATATATACTGTATATATACTGTATTGTATATATACTGTATATATACTGTATTGTATATATACTGTATATATACTGTATTGTATATATACTGTATATATACTGTATATATACTGTATTGTATATATGCTGTATATATACACTGTATTGTATATATGCTGTATATATACTGTATTGTATACATGCTGTATATATACTGTATATATACTGTATTGTATATATACTGTATATATACTGTATATATACTGTATTGTATATATACTGTATATATGCTGTATATATACTGTATATATACAGCATATGTACTGTATATATACACACTGTATTGTATATATACAGCATATGTACTGTATATATACACACTGTATTGTATATATACACTGTATATGTACTGTATATATATATACACACACACACTGTATGTACTGTATATGTATTGTATATACAGTATATATACACACACTATACTGTAGTACTAGTAGTCTAGTACTGTACTGTACTCGACATGTTTGTCCTGTGAGTTTGTCTGTTGTGTGAAGTTGTTCGTGACGACAGGTGTAAAGAACCTTGGGGATAATTCTGGACTATTTACACGTTTACGTTCATGAATCTGCACGGTCCCTTTGAAATAAAAAGAATTTAAAAATACGAGCGTGGGTTTAATAGACTTTATTCTCCATGAAAAACGTTACAGTAAAAGTCTGGATTATTTGACTTTGATGCCGATGATGCGTGCGTCTCCGGTCACGTCGAAGTACTTGTATTTGACGTCTCCCAGTCGGTTTGGGAAGTCCAGCATGGAACCATCCGGAAGCTTGATGTAGAATCTCTCCATGTTAAAGTTTATATAGAACTGGAAAAAAACAAACACAGAAATAAAAAGTTATTCAGTCAGGCGAACCACTCAGAGAGGACATGTGCGCTCCACTCAGATCAGGGGCCTGGCTACCGACTGTAAAGAAGTGGACTGAGTGTGACGTCACCCTCAGCGGTCCGCTCCAGGAAAATGAAGCCAAGTTCCATATTTGGAATTACCCGTTCCTTCCCAAACACCAGTTTAGCAGGAGTTGGAACGAAGCAGCGGCCTTTATCTTAATTAAAAGGTTTTAAGTTGAGCAAGAGTCTCATGGGGTGGACTCTTGGCTTTCTAACAAACAGAACACACAGGAGGTTGTAGTTCTGCTGGTGCACCACAAGGCTGTGTCCTTTCGCCTTTATTGTTCATTCTGTACACCAGCTGCAGAGCCACAATGAAAACAGGTTCATCCTTAAAAACAGGTCCATCCTTAAAGCCGCAAATTATTCCGTTACTGTCCACGTTTTATCTTTTTTGTGCGTCGATCGTGTTCATGTGAAGATGTTTGACGTCTATTAGAAAGGTGCACTTTCTGGTGGAGGGTCCGCCCTTTGCTCATCTCCATGGTGATGTTATCGTTTTGGTTGGGATGTTCCGCAGTATGGCATTAAACCAGACCTGGGCCACATACGGCGCTTTTGTTGACTGACCGGCCCATTTAAGCCCATTTGGAATTACAAAATAAACATTTATAATTTGACCTCATGCCTGGACTAAAGCCGTGTTGCTTTTATTTTTAAATGACATTTTTTGTAAAAGCAAACTCACTTTTTCATTGCTTAGTCGTAACAAACTTACTCACCAGTGCGCCAAAACAATGATATTTACTGCTTTTTTATAAAGAAATACAATTCATTTTAAGTGTTTTGGCCCGACCCTCCACAATATTTTCTGTTTCTCACGTTGCCCCATGGAAAAAATTACAACAATACATTGTTCAATTAGAAGAGTTTGTTTCTCAAAACTACCAGTGTGAATGAGTGGTTCCTTGAGTTTAAATTAAATGCCATACTGTGGAACATCTCAGGAAAAGAGTCTTAAAAGGAAAAGTAACGTTTTTTTTTTTTACAATTTGAGCCTTATTTCGGTAATAAAACAAGTTGTTTTACTCACCCATATCACTTTGGTGTCATATGGAGCACTTCTAGAGATGTTTTAGATTTGCGATTAGCCTAGCGCAACTTCTAGCCATAGCTCGGGGCATATCATATATTCCCCGAGCATGTAATATGTAATATCGTAGACGAAATCGTCTTAGTCTACGATTTCATTTGAAGCAAAAGTGGCCTGTAATCCGAGATTTATCCATAGTTTACAGCTTTGCGTTTCATGTTTGGGTCCCGGGAGCTGAGAGCACAGTCCGCACATGCGCACTGGCCTCCTCATCTACTCGAAACTATGGCTAAATCTCGGATTACAGGCCACTTTTGCTTCAAACGAAATCATAGATTAAGACATCGGGCTTCTATGATTTGAAAAATGCTAAAGTTTGTGTTATTTGGAGACCGCAAAGTAATGCCCCGAGTACTCAAGTTAACGGATACGCTACAACATAACTTCTACGATACTGCGCCAATTGACACCAAACTGCTATGGGTGAGTAAAACTACTTGTTTTATTGCCGAAAGAAGGCTCAGATTGTAAAAAAAACATTACTTTTCCTTCAACAGGTGACAAGCAGAGGGCAGAGCCTCCTCCACAGTGCACAGGTGCTTGAACAGTACAATGACTGTCGGCACCTTTATCATTTGGTCCTGCACTTTGACCCGATGGCAGGTGCTGAAACAGACCGTTCAGGCGGTGGCAGAAAAGATGCACCGTCCCACAATGCTCCTTTAACAACTACAAACCAAATTCACTCAAGGGTACAAATAAACTCCTGACCCCAACCTAGGCGTGGGCAAACTACAGCCCAGGGGCCATATCCGGCCCGCCGAACTTGAAGAAATTATATTAATACATCTTTTTAATGTTTTAATTTCCCTGCAATTCTGGTGTTTTCCAATAGCTGGCGCACTACATACATTGACCTTTGTTGAGGTGCGGAGTTTTGCTCCACGTTTGTGCTTTACTCTGACCCCTCAGCCTCCTGTAAAGACGAGCGGAGCTAAGAAAAGAAAAGTGGACAGAGAATGTCGAGTGTTTAATAAGGAGTGGACAAGTAAATATTTTTTCACCGAATACTTAGCTGCTGTATGCCTGATACGCCAAGAGACTGTAGCGGTTTTTAAAGAATATAATATCAGCCGTCACCTTGCCACAAACTATGCTAGCAAGCAGTCAACGAAAGAACCTGAAGGAGAACAGGACTTTCAGTGCTTTAAAATAGTAACTTGGTAAAAAAAAAAGAAAAAAAGCTGTATTTTATCAATTTAATTTTCTGTGTTTTAAGAGTCATTTCAGTAAATGGCTAAATACCGTGGAACTTGAAAGATGGACATTTGTTGTAACGTTTTTGTTCATTTTTAATTGAAATAAAGCACGTGTTTCCTACATATCCCATGTTATTTTTTGCTCTTATGAGGCGGATTACCAAAACACTAAATCCAGCTGCTCCTGGTCCGGCCCTTCTGTCAAATTTAAGAACCCTTTGTGGCCCACGAGTCAAAAAGTTTGCCCACCCCTGTTCTAACCCCAACTCTGCCACAGCAACACGGGGAGCACATGCACACCACAACCTCCTTTTCCAACAGCACATCTGCGGCGGCGTCTTATCTTAAAGCGGATGTACACAGACTACGGACCCACCTTCACTTTTACAACGTAATAAAGAACTTTTATTACACAGAGCCATAGTAAAACTTTACCGCTTCATTATCAGTGTGGACTTAGAACGATGTAATCTCAGTTTAATGTCACCAGGTTAAACCCAGAGCACCGAGTCAGCCTTTACAATCTTTACGAGTCGCTTAAACTCATCAGTATTACACGAAGAACTGCAGCAAAACGCAAACTTCAGTAAAATATCAGGATCATAAAAAGGTCAGTGCAGAAGTGCGGCGGGGCGTGTACCTTCAAACACCTCGCTCCGGATTGGCTCTGGTTGCTATGATACTCGCGGTCGAAATACCAAATGTGGACTTTGGCTGCTATAACTGCGCGCCTCGATGAGCTTCATTTGACTGGAGCCGAACGCCGTGGGTGACGTCACGCTGCCTTCGTCCAGCGAATAAATTCAGTTTGGATGATAATACAGTTTTAAAAAGGGATAGTTCAGGTTTTTTGATAGCGAGTCTGTACGGCGCCCCCTTCAGCAGTGTGGTGCATTAACACTGACTTACCCCTGACAGTGTCCTCTGAGCCGAGTACTGCCCCGGTTCTGGAGCTGACCAAAGTAGGTCCGGCAAGTCAGCGGGGACAGTTAATAAAGCTTGTTTTTCTTCTCAAAACAGTATTGTCCAAAAAGTGATATATTTGCGTCACAAAACAAAACACAAAACACGAAAAAGTCAGAAGTCATAATCGCTTGGTGCCATTTTCTGCCCCCAGCTGGACAGCCGTGCGCGAACACAACACTTTTTCAGTTGTTTGGCAGTGTTTACGTCCTCAGACCGCAGCGAGACCATTTAGAAACGTCAGAATAAAAATAGAGTTATTGATAGAAGAAGAAGAAAACAGATATAAAATGGGGCGGACCTAGTCTGGTTAACACCTGACGATATCACAAGTGAGATATGGGTCTGGAAACTCGCTTCGAAAAATCCCGTAGCGGAGGTGTGGTTAGCGATTGCCAACGGCCGTTTATTGGGCATTATGAATGTCTATCATTGAGCGTATACGTAAGTCCATAGCCAATCATGTCAGTTGTCAGTTCAAACTACAAGCTTCCGTTTGTCATGTAGTACGCGTCACCGTCTTGCCACACCTCCCCCGCTCTCTGATTGGGGCCCTAAATCTGGGACTCTCGCTTGGACGAGTTTCCAGGCCGCCTTCCAGTTCGAAACGAACGGAAGCGGCCTGGGAATTCCCAGGCTAGGGCGGACCTGTGATTACCCAGGTTGTACCGACAAAGACGAACCGTTTTCCTGTCACAAATTGGTCTGAGGCGACTTTGGCTTCTCGCCGTGGGGTTCGATGTGGACACCAAATTGGCTAAAATAAAAAAGCTTCATGTTTCAGTGAAGAGGATTACGTATGTCCAGCACAAGGGGGAAGCTTCTGAAGAGCACTGCTGTCCCTGCACCCCAGGAAAGTGTAACAAGTGGTGACGTTTACAAGTGAACAGGCTAATAATAATAATAATAATAATAATAGGCGCAGTGATACGACTCGACAGAAAATAGCACCAAGCGATTATGACTTCTGACTTTCGTGGACAACTGTTTTGTGACACAAATATATCACTTTTTGGACAAATATTGTTTTGAGAAGAAAAACAAGCTTTATTAACTGTGTCCGCTGACTTACCGAACCTACTTTGGTCAGTTCCAGAACCGGGGCAGTACTCGGCTCAGAGGACACTGTCAGGGGTAAGTCAGTGTTAATGCACGACACTGCTGAAGGGGGCGCCGTACAGATTCACATACAAAAAAAAAAACTATCCCTTTAAAGTCCTCAGAGAACGGGTGCAGTGTGACGTGGAAGTGCCGCCACAAAAAAGCGAGATTTAGGAGCGGACCGGACGGAATAAGGCGAAGTCCGTCTATGGTCCTGCCGCTAAAATCTGATCTAAAGTCGGTGAATTTGTGTAAAATCATCATCACCAAGCCACTCTGCCCCCTTTAGACTTTAATACAGTTTGTAGTCACCCTCTTTATCACTTTATCCTGTATGTAGTATTGACATGGTGATGCTAACTGTAGGCACTGTTCTGTCTGAAGCTCTGTTACTCAAGTTTAATCTGAGCTTTATTTTAACACAATCTGACCACGATTTAGCTGGAAATACAACAGGTGAGCCGATTTGAGCGCAAGTTCCTCTTAAATAACATGAGTCACAAGCTAGCGTTAGCATTAGCTGCAGTTTTTCAGCTCACCCTGACCCTTTTGTTGAAAATCAAAATCGTAAACAGGATCATGAACGCTCGGACTGATCACCGGCTCCTGAAAATGTGCTCTTTACATCCGTTTTGTGTTTTATACCTTAAGTTTTCACAGTCTTACTCTTTAGGGCCGCCGCGTCACATCACCATGCTAACTGCCGAACGTTCTACCGCGGACGTACACGCGGAGCCTCCCAGCGCGGCGTCAGTGTGTGCGAGTGTACGAGTTCTGCGTGACGTTACCTTGCACTCCTCTCCTCTGCAGAAGGGGAAGTTCATGTCTCGTTGCTCGTCGCCCCAGCAGTCTCCAGACCTCGAGTTACAGACGATGGTGTTGACGTCTCCTCCGGCGTCGAAGCGCGGGTTAAAGTGCAGCGCCACGTTCTCCGGGTCGTGACCGATGTTTATGGCGAAACTGGAGACGAGAGGAACAACACATTTCAGTGTAAGGTTCTATAGGACACAAAACTGACTCTTGTGAGCTTTAGTCCGTGTTCTAATGTCGTTTCCTCCTCAAAAACAGACCTGGAGTTGTGTTTGTTTCATTCACACGTTTAAGTTTTATTAGTCTGTCTACATCTCCAGTAGTTTTCGCCAACATCATCTGTAAATATGTACATAGCGCCTAGCCTAGATTTTTCATAGTGTATATTCTGTAAAGATTGTTTCTAGTAAGTAGTTTTCACATTAACAGCTCATTTTACCTTCAGTTCAGTCGAGCTCGGCAATTCCAGGACTGAAATAATCCAAAAGATTCTAGTGAAAGTGCATGGCGTTTAACACAGTGGAGCACTTCCTGTACCACATGACATCACAAAGTGGAACAGTGTTTTCTATTTGAGAGAAGAACTCAGCCTAAGGCCCCATTTACACGTACACTGCTATTTTTAAAAACAGAGACATTTCCCTTCGTTTGTGCCCGTCTTTTACACGCAAAGGGCAAATTCGCCTCTGAAAACAAATCCTTTTATCTTGATCTTTTAATCCTAATTTAGACCTGGCTTAGACCTGGCTTAGACCTGGCTTAGACCTGGCTTAGACCTGGCTTAGACCTGGCTTAGACCTGGCTTAGACCTGGCTTAGACCTGGCTTAGACCTGGCTTAGACCTGGCTTAGACCTGGCTTAGACCTGGCTTAGACCTGGCTTAGACCTGGCTTAGACCTGGCTTAGACCTGGCTTAGACCTGGCTTAGACCTGGCTTAGACCTGGCTTAGACCTGGCTTAGACCTGGCTTAGACCTGGCTTAGACCTGGCTTAGACCTGGCTTAGACCTGGCTTAGACCTGGCTTAGACCTGGCTTAGACCTGGCTTAGACCTGGCTTAGACCTGGCTTAGACCTGGCTTAGACCTGGCTTAGACCTGGCTTAGACCTGGCTTAGACCTGGCTTAGACCTGGCTTAGACCTGGCTTAGACCTGGCTTAGACCTGGCTTAGACCTGGCTTAGACCTGGCTTAGACCTGGCTTAGACCTGGCTTAGACCTGGCTTAGACCTGGCTTAGACCTGGCTTAGACCTGGCTTAGACCTGGCTTAGACCTGGCTTAGACCTGGCTTAGACCTGGCTTAGACCTGGCTTAGACCTGGCTTAGACCTGGCTTAGACCTGGCTTAGACCTGGCTTAGACCTGGCTTAGACCTGGCTTAGACCTGGCTTAGACCTGGCTTAGACCTGGCTTAGACCTGGCTTAGACCTGGCTTAGACCTGGCTTAGACCTGGCTTAGACCTGGCTTAGACCTGGCTTAGACCTGGCTTAGACCTGGCTTAGACCTGGCTTAGACCTGGCTTAGACCTGGCTTAGACCTGGCTTAGACCTGGCTTAGACCTGGCTTAGACCTGGCAACAGAGACATTTCCCTTCATTTGTACCCATCATTTACACGCAAACGGCGAATTCCCCTCTGAAAACGAATCTTTCTAAAAACTCCAGCGAGAGTGGAGATTCTGGAAAACTCCGGTTTGGCGTTTGCGTGTAAAGTGAGACGAACGGAGTTCTAGGAGCGGACGCACCAAAAGTGTGATTCTGATTGGCTTGCAGAGCGTTCTCCTTCGTTTTCAGAGGCGAATTCGCGAATTTAAAAATGCCAGCATACGTGTAAACGGGGATTTATTTTGGTAAACGGAGGGAGAGAAGTATTAGTTTCTCAAAATACCCGGGTACGTGTAAAAGTCGCCTAAATCTGCAGGGTTTGTGTTAAACATGTGTGAATGTTTTGTTTCATTCACATGTTTGAGGAACTCTTTATTATTCGTCTGTCGACATCTCCAAAGCTCCAAACGCTCTGTTCCACCTCGTGATGTCATCAAGTGTTAGTTTAAATGAACGGCTTTTACCTTTTGTTCAGCAGAGATTGGAAATTCTCGGCCTGAAATCTTCCAAATGGTTCTACTGAAGTCTAGTGAAGGTTTAAAAACACAATGGAGCACTGTATCCTGTATTACCACATGACTCCACTGTTTTTAAACTCCATACACCTTCACTAGAATCATTTAACTCCCACTTCATGACATCACAAGGTGGAGCAGAGCGTTTGGAGCTTTAGAGATGTCGGCGAATAATAAAGACAACTCCAGGTCCGTTTTTGAGGAGGAAACATTAAAATATGACTTAAATCTCAAAAGAGTCAGTTTTGTGTGATGCAGGACCTTTAAGAAGAGGTAAAAAAACGATTGAGGGTTTAATTATTCAAACGTCACATTCTTTGGTTCAGTTTCATGATGTGGACTCACGAGCAGCAGTCGTCTTTGGGCTTGACGCGGATCTTAAACTCCTGCCCCTCCTTAAACGTCATGTCCTTCACTTTCTGAGAGAGAGAGAAAAAAAAATCATTTCATTAACTAGAAGGTTTGTTTCATTAAAGAGGCGGTACTTTACCTCTATGGGGAGTTCACCTGGTTTAGTCCTGGTTTAGACCTAGTTCAGACCCAATTTAGACCTGGTTTGGACCTAGTGTAGACTTGGTATAGATCTGGTTTGGACCCGGTTTGGACCTGGTTTAGACCCAATTTAGACCCACTTTGGACCTAGTTTAGACCTGGACTAGACCCAATTTAGACCCACTTTGGACCTAGTTTAGACCTGGACTAGACCCGCTTTAGACCTGGACTAGACCCGCTTTAGACCTGGACTAGACCCGCTTTAGACCTGCTTTAGACCCGGACTAGACCCGGACTAGACCCGGACTAGACCCGCTTTAGACCTGGACTAGACCCGGACTAGACCTGCTTTAGACCCGGACTAGACCTGCTTTAGACCCGGACTAGACCTGGACTAGACCCGGACTAGACCCGGACTAGACCCGGACTAGACCTGGAGCACTGACCACAGACACGTGGAAATGGGAACAGAAAAGAAGAAAATCACATTCTATCGTCTAAAAAAAGTGTTTATTATTATCATCATTTTGGTATCGGAATCTGTATGAAGTATCGAGTCGTTTGATTCCTGAATATTGACTTTGAGATTGAAATGTTATCGTGAACTATGAGTGAGTTCACTATGTTCCTTTTATGTTTTCAAAATGTTATATTCACCCAAAACAACGTATGAACACGTTTTACGAGTTTAATTTTTGTTTTTCACACTCTGAGTAGTAGTTCTGGCATGAGCGCCCCCTGCAGGTGAAGTCTTGTCAGTGCAGTTTGGGTCAGATAAAGTATGTAGAAGTTTTCGCCCTTGAACGTGATGATTTTTTTGTTTTTGTTGGTACGATCGATCAAAGTCCTGTTAGTTTTACCATCGATTAGCGTCTGATTTTCAATACTTAAACACACGACTTAGTGCCGTTTGGAATCTTTGAACTAAACATTATTAGAATTCCGCTTTCTTATCTTTGTGAAGTGAATGAATAACGAGCTCGGCATTGTCCAAGTGCAGTAAAGCCATAAACGAGAGGAAGAGAAGAAGAGGACAACATCATGTCATAAAATGGTATGTAGGCGTAGGGAGTATTATCTACAGAAACCAAACAGATAAGACCTCTGCCCACACACATTTACCACACATCGATCCAAACGCAGAACTACCGACACCAAACACTTTTCCACAGGTGTCGATACTAAAAGAGTCTTTTCTGAGCATCTAGAACGATCTGGAGCTGATCAGAACAAATGTAAGAAAAGACAGACGAGTGTACGCCCATGGACCTGGTTTAGACCTGGTTCAGACCTGGTTCAGACCTGGTTCAGACCTGGTTCAGACCTAATTTAGACCTGATTCAGACCTGGTTTAAACCTAATTTAGACCCGATTCAGACCTGGTTTAGACCCAATTTAAACCTAATTTAGACCCAATTTAGACCTGGTTCAGACCTGGTTTAGACCTGGTTTAGACCTGATTTAGACCTAATTCAGACCTGGTTTAGACCTAATTTAGACCCGATTCAGACCCGGTTTAGACCTGATTCAGACCTGATTCAGACCTGATTCAGACCCGATTCAGACCCGATTCAGACCCGATTCAGACTTGGTTTAGACCCAATTTAAACCTAATTTAGACCCGATTCAGACTTGGTTTAGACCCAATTTAAACCTAATTTAGACCTAATTCAGACCTGGTTTGACCTAATTTAGACCTGGTTCAGACCTGGTTTAAACCTAATTTAGACCTGGTTCAGACTTGGTTTAGACCCAATTTAAACCTAATTTAGACCTAATTCAGACCTGGTTTAGACCTAATTCAGACCTGGTTTAGACCCAATTTAGACCTGATTCAGACCTGGTTTAGACCTAATTCAGACCTGGTTTAGACCTAATTTAGACCCGATTCAGACCTGGTTTAAACCTAATTTAGACCCGATTCAGACCTGGTTTAGACCCAATTTAGACCTGATTCAGACCTGGTTTAGACCCAATTTAGACCTGATTCAGACCTGGTTTAAACCTAATTTAGACCTGGTTCAGACCTGGTTCAGACCTGGTTCAGACCTGGTTCAGACCTGGTTCAGACCTGGTTCAGACCTGGTTCAGACCTGGACCACTGAGGGATTCCACAGACACATGGAAATGGGAATAGAAAAGAAAGTACGACCGTTTTAATTTTAGAAATCACATTCTATCGTCTAAAAAAAGTGTTTTTATGATCAATTTGGTATCAGTATCGGAATCTGTATGAAGTATCGAGTCATTTGATTCTTGAGTATTGAATTTGAAATGTTATCGTGGTATCGTGAACACCAACACAATTAAAATACTCTATATAACAAAGATACACTGAAACTTTTCAGGCATCTGCTCGTTTCCATGGAGAGAACATTGCTTTACGGGGAATGTTCCTCATCATCTCACACTTCTCCATCTCCACGGAGACAAGCTCAGCAGCAGCCCAGATCTGTGGAGAGGCAAGCTCACTCCTGGGACTAACCCGAACTCATGTAAGATTCACTTTAATGCCATACTGTGGAACTTTCCAGACAAAACAGCTTCCACATAGAGACAAGCATAGCAGAAAAGTGACATAGTGCAGCTTTAAATCAGCAAAATAAAAGTCTTTTAAAAGTTCCTCAGGTAAACGTGAGCTCCACTCGTCGAGGAGCTCGCGTCATTTATGGATTTATTGATCTGATTCTATTGACTCAACGTGACGAGAGTTTAATGTTTACCTGACCAGGACCAGACCAGGACCTGACCAGGACCTGAGACCTGACCAGGATCTGACCAGGACCTGAGACCTGACCAGGACCAGACCAGGACCTGACCAGGACCTGACCAGGACCAGACCAGGACCAGACCAGGACCAGACCAGGACCAGACCAGGACCAGACCAGGACCAGACCAGGACCTGAGACCTGATCAGGACCTGACCAGGACCTGAGACCTGACCAGGACCTGACCAGGACCTGACCAGGACCTGACCAGGACCTGACCAGGACCTGACCAGGACCTGACCAGGACCTGACCAGGACCTGAGACCTGACCAGGACCTGACCAGGACCTGACCAGGATCTGAGACCTGACCAGGATCTGAGACCTGACCAGGACCAGACCAGGACCAGACCAGGACCTGGATCTGACCAGGATCTGAGACCTGACCAGGACCTGAGACCTGACCAGGACCTGACCAGGACCTGACCAGGACCTGACCAGGATCTGAGTCCTGACCAGGACCTGACCAGGACCTGAGACCTGACCAGGACCTGACCAGGACCTGACCAGGACCTGACCAGGACCTAACCAGGACCTAACCAGGACCTAACCAGGACCTAACCAGGACCTGTGATCTGTGATCTATGCTGAGAGACTTTTTAAATGAAATGAATACATAAATATTTAGGAATAATACAATATAATATAGATAAAATGAAATAAAAATTAAAACACAATATTTATAAAACAAATAAATAAAATGAAATAAAAATGTTTTCAGGTTCCTCGAGGCTAATCAGCTGTGACACGTTCTAATTTGATTTAAAATCTGTTTGAAACCGTAAAGTTTACATTTTTAAATAAATCCTGTTATTGCCCTTTAAATAATTTACAAACATAAAAAAACACTTTTAATTACGGCCGTTAAACGAGTCTCCGCTCTGCTCCAGACCCCGAACCGGGACTGAACCGGGACTGAACCGGGGACTGAACCGGGGACTGAACCGGGGACTGAACCGGGGACTGAACCGGGGACTGAACCTGGGACTGAACCTGGGACTGAACCTGGGACTGAACCTGGGACTGAACCTGGGACTAAAACAGGACTGGATGTCTTAAATAATCAAGTCTAAGCCAAATCTGAACAAAACCAAGTTGAACACGAGACTAAACCAGGACTAAACCCGGGACTAAACAGAGACTGAACCAGGGACTAAAACAGGATTAAACCTGGGACTAAACCAGGATTAAACCTGGGACTAAACCAGGATTAAACCTGGGACTAAAACAGGATTAAACCTGGGACTAAAACAGGATTAAACCGGGGACTAAAACGGGGACTAAAACGGGGACTAAAACGGGGACTAAAACGGGGACTAAACCGGGGACTAAACCTGGGACTAAACCTGGGACTAGACAGACTGAACCGGGGACTAAACCGGGGACTGAACCTGGGACTAAACCTGGGACTAAACCTGGGACTAAACCTGGGACTAAACCTGGGACTAAACCTGGGACTAAACCTGGGACTAAACCTGGGACTAGACCGGGGACTAGACCGGGGACTAGACCGGGGACTAGACCGGGGACTAGACCGGGGACTAGACCGGGGACTAGACCGGGGACTAGACAGACTGAACCGGGGACTAGACCGGGGACTGAACCTGGGACTGAATCTGGGACTGAATCTGGGACTGAATCTGGGACTAAACCAGTGACTAAACCTGGGACCAAACAGACTGAACCGGGGACTAAACCGGGGACTAAACAGACTGAACCTGGGACTAAACCTGGGACTAAACCTGGGACTAGACAGACTGAACCGGGGACTAAACCGGGGACTAAACAGACTGAACCTGGGACTAAACCGGGGACTAAACAGACTGAACCTGGGACTAAACCTGGGACCAAACAGACTGAACCGGGGACTAAACCAGTGACTGAACCTGGGACTAAAACGGGGACTAAACCTGGGACTAAACCTGGGACTAGACAGACTGAACCGGGGATTAAACCTGGGACTAAACCTGGGACCAAACAGACTGAACCGGGGACTAAACCGGGGACTAAACCAGTGACTGAACCTGGGACTAAAACGGGGACTAAACCTGGGACTAGACAGACTGAACCGGGGACTAAACCTGGGACTGAACCTGGGACTAGACAGACTGAACCGGGGACTAAACCTGGGACTGAACCTGGGACTAAAACAGGGACTAAAACGGGGACTAAACCTGGGACTAAACCAGGACTGGATGTCTTAAATAATCAAGTCTAAGCCAAATCTGAACAAAACCAAGTTGAACACAAGACTAAACCAGGACTAAACCAGGACTAAACCCGGGACTAAACAGAGACTGAACCAGGGACTAAAACAGGACTAAACCAGTATTAATGTCTTAAAAGTAAATTACAGCGGCACAGTGCTGATTTGATTCTTTTCCTTCATAAAAATCTTAATTGTAAACAGTGAAAAATGATTAAAAATAAATAAAAACCCTCTGTCCTCGTTCAAATGGAAAATAATTAGAATTTTAAATCTCTTAAATGTTTTCTCACCATGTTGTCTTGAGTCGTTGGGGTTCACTGCAGAGACTGAGGCCAGACTCAGGCGGCCCTTATAAAGCACCAGGTCACATGACTCCACACCAGGTCACATGACTCCAAACCAGGTCACATGACTCCAACCCAGGACTAAACCAGGACTACACCTAAACCTGGACTAAAAGAGGGCTGATACCTGTAGACTGACCCTGGACTAAACCAGAACTAAACTAGGATTAAACTGCCTAATTATGGAATGAATCAGGACTAAGACAAATCTCAGGATTAAATCAGGACTAAACCAGGTCTAAAACAGGTCTTAAAGAAGGACTAAACCAGGACAGGACTAAGCAGCTCTAAGGCAGAACTAAAAGAGGGCAAAAACAGGACAAACCCAGGTCTGAACCAGGACTAAAGCAGGACTAAAGAAGGACTAAAGCAGGACTGAACCAGGTCTAAAGAAGGACTGAACCAGGACTAAAGCAGGACTAAACCAGGACTGAACCAGGACTAAACAGGGACTAAACTGTAGCTCTGTTAGACTGAAAGCTCCCACTTGATGACATCACGAGGTGCAGGGCTCTCAAGTTTTAAAGTTCGGTCGGAGTGAGATTTCAGGGGAGCGGGGGGGGGGGATATGAACACAGGGAAAATAAATAATTATCAGCAATTTATTTTTAATACAAAGTAACAAAATGAACAGAATAAAAGAAATATCTGTTCTGCTTAACTTAATACTGTATAAATTAATATAAACAGGGATGAAAGTGACCAGTAATTGCCTGGAAGAATCCATGACTCATCGCTGTACCAGCGGTGAGTCTGGTAACGCTTGGTCCAGAATGCGCTGCGGTTACGTGTAGACAGACAGCTAAGTGAACCAATCAGAGATTGCGCCATCTTGATTCAAAACTGAGGAGGAACTTCCGCTGCCTAAGAGTGACGTTGCGGGCAAAGGCGGGTGCACTGACGTCACCATCTTTGAACGAATCAGAATCGCGGAGTCCGTTTTTAACCGGGGGAGCGAGGGTGGAGCGAGGGTGTCCAAATGGTATCGCGCTGTATAGGAAATACAGAGAGATATCATTTGGCTGGCCAGGTAAGACCAGCAATGGAAAAAGCTGAGAGTCACTGAAAAGCTAGGGGGGTCCGGGGGCATGCCCCCCCCGGAAAATTTTTGAACTCTAGATGCTCTGAGATGCTCTGGGGTCATTCCAGCCACTTTGCACTACCTTCTCACACAATGTGACTTGCACTGGATGGAATCAGCTCGGGATGTGTATCTGGACAGGAGCTGCTGACAGACTCAAGCACATTTGTAAATGATCATGAGTCATGGTGGAACAGGACTTAATGATCTTCATGTGGGAAAAGGCTGACTCACATTAATAAGTTTTCATAAATCTATCTCCATTTTATCTGATAAATGTTCATTTTAATCTTAAAATAAGCTAAGCAAACTGTACTGCACTTAAACACTCTGTGCCCCATTTTTGGACCCTCACCCCCCCTTTTTTTTTTTTTAACCTGTTTTTTCATCTTCCTACCTGGAGTCACATTCTCTTACTGGTTTTGCAGTGGTATTTACCAGCCTCTGTACATTTACCAAATGCACTGTCACTCTTCCCCGTGTAGAGCGTACACAGGCTGTGTACAGGTACACGCTGTAGCGGCGGTAATGAAATATGATTACACTCATCTCGAGACCAAGACCGGTGTCGTAGTATTTGTCACCAGTCGACTGGTAGATCAACGTATTGGGCCCCTGTTTTAGACACTGTTTAGACAGAGTGGGAGGGGGGGGGTGCGAGTGAGGGTTTTTTTTACGCTGAAAACGGCGCGGTGCATAACTAACTCTTCTGAGCCACACGGACCGATTTTCTGGGCAGAGAAGCGTGTGTCACACTCTCAAAGCGTGAGACTTGAGAGCCCTGCGAGGTGGAGCAGAGCGTTTGGAGCTTTGGAGACGTAGACAGACGAATAATAAAGAGTTCCTCGAACATGTGAATGAAACAAACACAACTCCAGGTGTGTTTTTGAGAAGGAAACATCAGAACATGACTAAAAGCGACAAGAGACAGTTTTGTGTCGTACTGTCGGACCTTTAAACTAATCCCCCACATTTTAAACACATAAAAATATCATTCCAGACCATGAACCGTGTTTTTAAACAGGAAACACACAGAAACACACTTCTATTATGATTCTTTTATTGGAATGAGACGTTTATTTTTCCTGGGTCCATTTTTTTCCTGACAGTAAAGTGCACATGGTCATTTTAAAAAAGAAAACATAAAATGAAGGTACAGTAAACGTAAAAAGTACAGTAAGACAAGTGAAAGAGTCTTGGTGTAAAAATGGACAGATATTACACAGATACAGAACGGGTGGAGAGTCCCTGCCTCAGGTGGAGGAGTTCAAGTATCTCGGGGTCTTGTTCTCGAGTGAGGGGAGGATGGAGCGGGAGATTGACAGGCGGATCGGTGCGGCGTCGGTAGTGATGCGGCTGCTGTACCCAGGGGCCAAAGCGATGCAGATGCCGATGCCAATTGCGATGTCAGAGGGCCTCTATTCTCTAGGATCTTATGACTATTCACACTGTTATAGGACGGCACTCAGAGGGCCCCTGGGCTACAGGGGATGGCAGTCAGAGGGCCCCCGGGCTATGGGGGACCGCAGATAGAGGGCCTCTGGGCTGGCCCTGCTGTAGTGCCTCTCGTGAATACTCCTAAGGGAGCCCTAACATTTACCAACTAGGGGTTTAAGGAAGTAGGGGGGAATGCTTTCACCGGGCCCTATGATTATGAAAGCCCCTGCTAAGGGTCGCGACTTCTGGCTATGTGGGGGCCCTAGGGAGAGCCCTAATGGGAGAGCATACTGTTAAGAGAGCCCTCTGATTACAAATGTTCTTACAAAGGGCCTCTGATTTACCAAGGGTTTTGAATGAAAGTCCTTTCAGCGACCCCTAAGGCCCAGGATATGCAGCTGTGTGACGTAATTTACGTGCGCAACCGCACATACTTGCAGCAGAACGATCAGAGCACTATGCACGATACTGGTAGTGTTGCCAAAAACAAATCACCAAAAGTCGCTATTGGCTCTCTGAAAAGTCGCTCGATTATGTCATGACGTTACTGTGATGTCATGATGTCATACCGTCACGCACGACTCACTGATCTCAAGAAAATGTGTCTACATGGCTATGTTGACAATCCCAAAGGTACAGTTTCGAGATCGGGGCTAATGTGCACAGCTGCTTAAAGGAAAAGTAACGTTCTTTCGGCAATAAAAACAACTCACCCATAGCAGTTTGGTGTCAATTGGAGCAGTATCGCAGAACTTATGTTGAGCCGTTCTGTTCTACTAATGATCCCGTATCCGTTAGCGTGAGTGCTCGGGGCACTGATTTGCAGTCTCCAAATAACACAAACTTTAGCACTTCTCAAATCACAGACGATCGCTGTGTCAGGGTAGACTTTTAGTAGATTCCAAAACGGCCTGAAACCCGATATCGCAACAGAAAAGTAAAGTTCAGAGCGGTGTTAGCTTCTTTCGGACTAGCGGTGTTTACAAAACAGCTGAGTTCACGCATGCGCACTGTCCTCTCTGATGACGTCATCAAATGAAACTATAGCTGGATATCGGGTTTCAGGCCGTTTTGGAATCCACTAAAAGTCTACCCTGACACAGCGATCTTCTGTGATTTGAAAAGTGCTAAAGTTTGTGTTATTTGGACACCGCAAAGTAATGCCCCGAGCACTCACGCTAACGGATACGGGATCATTAGTAGAACAGAACGGCTCAACATAAGTTCTGTGATACTGCTCCAATTGACACCAAACTGCTATGGGTGAGTAAAACTACTTGTTTTATTGCCGAAAGAAGGCTCAGATTGTAAAAAAATGTTAATTTTCCTTTAACCATGAAATAAGCTCCTGCTGGTGGTGCAGAGCTGAAGTTACATTGAAAAACAATGATTTTGACACACTACCTAGCTCCCCTCACCTACGGTCATGAGCTCTGGGTAATGACCGAAAGGACAAGATCGCGGATACAAGCGGCCGAAATGAGTTTCCTCCGCAGAGTGGCTGGGCGCTCCCTTAGAGATAGGGTGAGGAGCTCAGTCACACGGGAGGAGCTCGGAGTAGAGCCGCTGCTCCTCCACATCGAGAGGAGCAGCTGAGGTGGCTCGGGCGTCTGTTCCGGACGCCTCCTGGACGCCTCCGTCGGGAGGTGTTCCGGGCATGTCCCACCGGGAGGAGGCCCCGGGGAAGACCCAGGACACGCTGGAGGGACTATGTCTCTCTCCCGGCTGGCCTGGGAACACCTTGGAGCTGGAGGAAGTGTCTGGGGTGAAGAAAGTCTGGGAGTCCCTGCTTAGACTGTTGCCCCGGCGACCCGACCCCGGATAAGAGGAAGAACATGGATGGATGGATATTATACAGAAGGTCGTGGGCGGAGTCCTTTAAACTTATCCGTCTGTATTCTGGACTAAAAGCACCAGAATGATGCAATTCAGACCAGTTTAAAGCCAGACTGTGGAACATTGTAAGAAAGCAAAAGCATCTCCATGGAGACTAGAAAGTGTCCGATATCCCACAGAAAAACGCACCTTTAAATACAATTCCAAAACGATTTCCATTTAAAAACAAATCAGACAAAAGTTTGGTTTCACAATTATTCAAAGACACTTTAAGATCATTTTCACATCAGTCGCCGAACGCTTTACTTTACAGTCCATACTAGTTTTCCATTAGTATCTGATTTTCGATACTTTTCACCCTATTTTACAAAAACGGGTTCATCGTCTTTCACCCGACGAGTCAAGCCCCGGTTTAAGAAATTATTTACAATTATTACAAACGACAAAAACGAATTAAAACCTCCCACTGTGGGATAAACGAGCGGACATGTCTGAAAAACATTCACGAGATTCTCAATAATGTGCAGGAGCTCAGACGGAGCGCCCCCTGGAGTCTGACGTACAAATATTAAAGGACCTGTTTTTTCCCCATTTATTTCAGCAAAAGGAGCCTCTTTATATCGCGTGAACGGCTCAGAATACGTCCCGTTTTGTGAGTTTTATTGTGTGATCATCAGGAAGTGCACGGTTAGCATGATGCTGCAAAACTCTGGAAAGTGCTTCTAAAACCGTCGCGGTGAATAATGAGGATGGAGGCGAGGAATTTGGACCGTTTCAAATGAGCTCGTTCCGTTTTTCACGTTTTCAGACGGTAAAAATCAGGTACAGAGACTTTGGTTTGACAGAAAAACGCTGCACGTTTTAAAAGTCGTGCGGTCGGTTCCTGTTTTAAACGGGTCGTCACATGGTTCCTGCTCCAGGTCCAAACCTGAGCAGGTTCTAAAGTCCAGTGGCTTCTTCAAGAGGAAATGTTCCACAGTAGAAAATAGAAAAGTTCAGCCCGTAAACGTCTCGACTGGTTCACAGCACGGGTAGTCCCGGTCCTGGTCCCGGTCCTGGTCCTGGTCCCAGTCCCGGTCCTGGTCCCGGTCCCAGTCCCGGTCCCGGTCCCGGTCCTGGTCTAGTTATTGGTCCTGGTCCCGGTCTTGGTCCTGGTCATGTTCTTGGTCCTGGTCCCGGTCCTGGTCCCGGTCCTGGTCCTGGTCCCAGTCCCGGTCCTGGTCCCAGTCCTAATCCTGGTCCCAGTCCTGGTCCTGGTCCCAGTCCCGGTCCCGGTCCTGGTCTAGTTATTGGTCCTGGTCCCGGTCTTGGTCCTGGTCATGTTCTTGGTCCTGGTTCCGGTTTTGGTCCTGGTCTTGGTCCAGTTCTTGGTCCCGTTCTTGGTCCCGGTCCTAGTCTTGTTCTTGGTCCTGGTCCAGTTCTTGGTCCAGGTCCAGTTCTTGGTCCTGTTATTGGTCCCGGTCTTGGTCCTGGTCTAGTTATTGGTCCCGATCCTGGTCTAGGTCTTGGTCTTGGTCCTGGTCTAGTTATTGGTCCCGGTCCAGGTCTTGGTCCAGGTCCAGGTCTTGGTCTTGGTCCAGGTCTTGGTCTTGGTCTTGGTCCTGGTCTTGGTCCTGGTCCCGAGACCTCAGTCCTGGTCTCGGTCTCAGTCCTGGTCTCGGTCTCAGTCCTGGTCTCGGTCTCAGTCCCGGTCTCAGTCTCGGTCTCCGTCTCAGGGCAGCAGAGCCTCTCCCTCCTCGGCCCACAGCAGGTCTAACACTTGGTTGTGCCTCTGCTCTCTCTGGTGTTTGTCCTGGTCTCAGTCCTGGTCTCGGTCCTGGTCTCGGTCCTGGTCTCGGTCCTGGTCTCGGTCCTGGTCTCGGTCCTGGTCTCGGTCCTGGTCTCGGTCCTGGTTTCAGTCCTGGTCTCAGTCCTGGTCTCGGTCTCAGTCCCGGTCTCGGTCTCAGGGCAGCAGAGCCTCTCCCTCCTCGGCCCACAGCAGGTCTAACACTTGGTTGTGCCTCTGCTCTCTCTGGTGTTTGTCCTGGTCTCGGTCCTGGTCTCGGTCCTGGTCTCGGTCCTGGTCTCGGTCCTGGTCTCAGTCCTGGTCTCAGTCCTGGTCTCAGTCCTGGTCTCAGTCCTGGTCTCGGTCCTGGTCTCGGTCCTGGTCTCAGTCCTGGTCTCAGTCCTGGTCTCAGTCCCGGTCTCGGTCTCAGTCCCGGTCTCGGTCTCAGGGCAGCAGAGCCTCTCCCTCCTCGGCCCACAGCAGGTCTAACACTTGGTTGTGCCTCTGCTCTCTCTGGTGTTTGTCCTGGTCTCAGTCCTGGTCTCGGTCCTGGTCTCGGTCCTGGTCTCGGTCCTGGTCTCGGTCCTGGTCTCGGTCCTGGTCTCGGTCCTGGTCTCGGTCTCAGGGCAGCAGAGCCTCTCCCTCCTCGGCCCACAGCAGGTCTAACACTTGGTTGTGCCTCTGCTCTCTCTGGTGTTTGTCCTGGTCTCGGTCCTGGTCTCGGTCCTGGTCTCGGTCCTGGTCTCGGTCCTGGTCTCGGTCCTGGTCTCGGTCCTGGTCTCGGTCCTGGTTTCAGTCCTGGTCTCAGTCCTGGTCTCGGTCTCAGTCCCGGTCTCGGTCTCAGGGCAGCAGAGCCTCTCCCTCCTCGGCCCACAGCAGGTCTAACACTTGGTTGTGCCTCTGCTCTCTCTGGTGTTTGTCCTGGTCTCGGTCTCAGTCTCGGTCTCCGTCTCAGTCTCGGTCTCCGTCTCAGTCCTGGTTTCGGTCTCAGTCCCGGTCTCAGTCTCGGTCTCCGTCTCAGGGCAGCAGAGCCTCTCCCTCCTCGGCCCACAGCAGGTCTAACACTTGGTTGTGCCTCTGCTCTCTCTGCTGTTTGTCCTGGTCTCAGTCCTGGTCTCGGTCCTGGTCTTGGTCCTGGTCTCGGTCTCAGTCCCGGTCTCAGTCCCGGTCTCGGTCTCAGGGCAGCAGAGCCTCTCCCTCCTCGGCCCACAGCAGGTCTAACACTTGGTTGTGCCTCTGCTCTCTCTGGTGGATGCGGCGCAGTCTCAGGACGTACAGCAGGATGGACAGCGCCACCACCAGGATGCACACGGACAGGACGTGGTGGTTATAGACGAAGGACGAGCGCAGCCAACTCGAGTTTGGGTTTGGACGCAAAGACTCCTGCTGCAAGTCCCTGCGGAGACACGGAGGACAGTGAGACAGAGGACACAGAGACAGAGGACACAGACACAGAGGACACAGAGACAGAGGACACAGAGACAGAGGACACAGAGACAGAGGACACAGACACAGGACACAGAGACAGAGGAGACAGAGGACACAGAGGACACAGAGACAGAGGACACAGACACAGAGGACACAGACACAGAGGAGACAGACACAGAGGACACAGAGACAGAGGACACAGAGACAGAGGACACAGAGACAGAGGACACAGACACAGGACACAGAGACAGAGGACACAGACACAGAGGAGACAGACACAGGACAGTGAGAGAGAAAGGACACAGAGACAGAGGACACAGAGAGGACATAGAGGACACAGGGACAGGACACAGAGGACACGGTGGACACAGAGGACACAGAGAGGACACAGAGGACACACAGAGGACAGAGAGAGGACACAGAGGACACGGTGGACACAGAGAGGACAGAGAGGACACAAAGGACACACAGAGGACACACAGAGGACACACAGAGGACACAGAGGACACACAGAGGACACAGAGAGGACAGAGAGAGGACACAGAGGACACGGTGGACACAGAGGCTGTCCTCTGTGTCCACCGTGTCCACCAGAGAGAGGACACAGAGGACACGGTGGACACAGAGGACACACAGAGGACACACAGAGGACACACAGAGGACACACAGAGGAGACACAGAGGACACAGAGGACACAGAGGACAGAGAGAGGACACAGAGGACATGGTGGACACGGAGGACAGGGCACAGAGGACACAGAGGACACACAGAGGACACACAGAGGACACACAGAGGACACACAGAGAACACACAGAGGACACACAGAGGACACACAGAGGACACACAGAGGACACACAGAGAACACACAGAGAACACACAGAGGACACACAGAGGACACACAGAGGACACAGAGGACACACAGAGGACACAGAGGACACACAGAGAACACACAGAGGACACACAGAGGACACACAGAGGACACACAGAGGACACACAGAGGACACAGAGGACACACAGAGGACACACAGAGGACACACAGAGGACACGGGGACAGGAGCGGACCTGAGTGGGAGGAAGCGGGTCTTGTAGAGGATGGCTCCCAGAGTCCACTGCACCTCTTTGTCCTGGACGAGCTGAGCCGTCTTCAGACTGGAGTAAGACAAAGGGAAACGGAACCCTGAGTGAAGCACCTCGAACATCCACGCAGACTTAAAACACTGCGACCTGAAACACAAAACACACATCTGAGTACAGTGCTCCCTCGCTCTGTCGCGGTTCACTGTTCGCGGCCTCGCTGTTTCGCAGATTTTTTATTTTTTATTGTGTAACATTGTGTTCTGCGTCCTGATTGGCTAAAGGACTGTAGACCTTTGCCCATTGATAGATGGGGGATGCGGGGGACCGGGACCAGACCAGGACTAAATGTGGACTAAACTAGGTCTAGACCAGAACTAAACCAGGTCTAGACCAGGTCTAAACCAGGTCTAAACCTGGACTGGTCCTGGACTAAACCAGGTCTAGACCAGGTCTAAACCAGGATTAAATCACCCTGTACGGCTCTTTGCTGGTGTGACTCTTGCGTTAGTTTGTGTGTGTTCGGTTTGTGGTTTGGGCTGAGAGGACGCGGTCCGGGCGCCGCGGTTCGATCTTGTGCTCGCAGCCCCGGTGTACGCGCGGCCTCGCGCCGGTCGTGCTGCTCTGTCACGGATTTGACCACGATGAGGGGTGCACGTGTCGCGCACTTCTCCGGGAGGTTGGTGCGCGTCGCGTCCCGGGATGTGGCAGTGCCGTTGGATGAGCGCGGTGCTTCCTGCTGATCCAGTGACTCATGTCTCCGCTCCCCTCGCGTGTCCGGCAGGGCTTCCGGAGCCGTGCCCCCCCCCACGCTTCACTATTAATACATTTTGTTGAAAATCTATGAAAGTTTGAGTGTTTAAACAAGAGAGAAATGTGAGAAAAGGTTAATTCCAGTGTTTTAAGGCGTTTACAGCCTTAAAACATGTAGAATAATTGTAAAATATAAAGTTGTCCTACTTCGTGGATTTCACTCATTACGGGTTATTTCTGGAACCGAACCCCCACGATAAACAAGGGATTACTGTACTGATTTATTTTTAAATTAGTATTATGTATTTAAAGCGTACATGACATTCGATTATCAGAAACCACATCAATGTTTAATTAAGAAGAAAGCTGTAGAAGAAATAAAACAGGAATGACTGTGGATTATTATTATTATTATTATTATTATTATTATTATTATTATTATTAATAATAATAATAATAATAATAATAATAATAATAATAATAATAATAATAATAATAATAATAATAATAATATTATTATTATTACTACTACTATATTAGGTATGACTAACTAAAAACCTTGTGGGATCAGAATCAGAATTTTTCAGTATTGAGTCTTTTCCTTAGTATTGAAATCCAGTTTGAAATTCAGTCCCAGTTCTGTCCTGGTCCAGACCTGGTTTAGTTCTATTTCAGTCCTGGTTTAGTTCTGTTTCAGTCCTGTTTCAGTCCTGTTTCAGTCCTGTTTCAGTCCTGGTTTAGTCCTGGTTTAGTCCTGTTTCAGTCCTGTTTCAGTCCTGGTTTAGACCTGGTTTATTCCTGGTTTATTCCTGTTTTAGTCCAGTTTTAGTCCAGTTTTAGTCCAGTTTTAGTCCAGTTTTAGTCCAGTTTTAGTCCTGGTTTAGTCCTGGTTTAGTCCAGTTTTAGTCCTGGTTTAGTCCAGTTTTAGTCCTTTTTTAGTCTTGGTTTAGTCCTGGTTTAGTCCTGGTTTAGTCCAGTTTTAGTCCTTGTTTAGTCCTGGTTCAGTCCTGTTTCAGTCCTGTTTCAGTCCAGTTTCAGTCCAGTTTCAGTCCTGTTTCAGTCCTGTTTCAGTCCTGGTTTAGTCCTGGTTCAGTCCTGTTTTAGTCCAGTTTCAGTCCTGTTTCAGTCCTGGTTTAGTCCTGGTTCAGTTCTGTTTCAGTTCTGTTTCAGTCCTGGTTTAGACCTGGTTTAGTCCTGGTTTAGTCCTGGTTTAGTCCAGCTTTAGTCCAGGTTTAGTCCTGGTTTAGTCCAGCTTTAGTCCAGGTTTAGTCCTGGTTTAGTCCAGCTTTAGTCCAGGTTTAGTCCAGGTTTAGTCCTGGTTTAGTCCAGTTTTAGTCCAGGTTTAGTCCTGGTTTAGACCTGGTTTATTCCTGGTTTAGTCCCGTTTTAGTCCCGTTTTAGTCCTGTTTTAGTCCTGTTTTAGTCCTGGTTTAGTTCTGGGGTCTGAAAAAAGAATCGAATCAAATAAACTGCGATGAACTCATTATTTTTAGTTCTAACATATAAAAAGAGCATAAACAAAAACCTGTCCTCACTTGAGTCTGTTGAGGTCGGCCTGTTGTGAGAAGAGCTTGTTGTCCAGTCGCTGTTTCAGAATGGACCACTGGGTGGCGCAGTAATCCTGGAGCACGCAAACTCAAATGATTACCATGGAAACACAGGTGAGAGTGAATATACAAGAGTGACGTGTTTTTACCGATGCGGCGCGGGAGTATTTGTGGCTGTCGTAGGTTCCTCGTATCCGCAGCACGTCCTCCATACAGTAATAAAACTCAGAGAAACCGTAGAACTCACTGTTACTGAAGTTTATAGGAGCCTGAAAGAAAAGAAAAGCATCAAAATCAAACCCTAATCGATACTAAAACTAATATCAAAACTACATACTCGTTTGAGCAGGTATCGATACTAAAAGGTCTTTTTTTTTAATATCATCGTGAGATCAGAATCAGTTTTCAGTATCGAGTCTATTCCTTAGTATTGAAATCCTGTTTAAAATTCAGTCCTGGTTCAGTCCTGGTTCAGTCCTAGTTTAGTCCTGGTTCAGTCCTGGTTTAGTCCTAGTTTAGTCCTAGTTTAGTCCTGGTTTAGTCCTGGTTCAGTCCTGGTTCAGTCCTGGTTTAGTCCTGGTTTAGTCCTGGTTCAGTCCTGGTTCAGTCCTGGTTTAGTCCTGTTTTAGTCCTGGTTCAGTACTGTTTTAGTCCTGGTTTAGTCCTGGTTTAGTCCTGGTTCAGTCCTGGTTCATTCCTGGTTTAGTCCTGGTTCAGTCCTGGTTCAGTCCTGGTTCAGTCCTAGTTTAGTCCTAGTTTAGTCCTAGTTTAGTCCTGGTTCAGTCCTGGTTCAGTCCTGGTTTAGTCCTGTTTTAGTCCTGTTTTAGTCCTGGTTCAGTACTGGTTTAGTCCTGGTTTAGTCCTGGTTTAGTCCTGGTTCAGTCCTGGTTCAGTCCTAGTTTAGTCCTGGTTCAGTCCTGGTTCAGTCCTGGTTTAGTCCTAATTTAGTTCTGTTTTAGTCCTGGTTCAGTCCTGGTTCAGTCCTGGTTCAGTCATGTTTTAGTCCTAGTTTAGTTCTGTTTTAGTCCTGGTTCAGTCCTGGTTTAGTCCTGGTTTAGTCCTAGTTTAGTCCTGGTTCAGTCCTGTTTTAGTCCTAGTTTAGTTCTGTTTTAGTCCTGGTTCAGTCCTGGTTTAGTCCTGTTTTAGTCCTGTTTTAGTCCTGTTTTAGTCCTGGTTTAGTCATGGTTTAGTCCTGGTTCAGTCCTGGTTCAGTCCTGGTTCAGTTCTGTTTCAGTTCTGTTTCAGTCCTGGTTCAGTCCTGGTTTAGTCCTGGTTTAGTCCTAGTTTAGTCCTGGTTTAGTCCTGGTTCAGTCCTGGTTCAGTCCTAGTTTAGTCCTAGTTTAGTCCTGGTTTAGTCCTGGTTTAGTCCTGGTTCAGTCCTGGTTCAGTTCTGTTTCAGTCCTGGTTTAGTCCTAGTTTAGTCCTGGTTCAGTCCTGGTTCAGTCCTGGTTTAGTCCTGGTTTAGTCCTAGTTTAGTCCTAGTTTAGTCCTGGTTCAGTCCTGGTTTAGTCCTGGTTTAGTCCTGGTTCAGTCCTGGTTCATTCTTGGTTTAGTCCTGGTTCAGTCCTGGTTCAGTCCTGGTTCAGTCCTGTTTTAGTCCTAGTTTAGTTCTGTTTTAGTCCTGGTTCAGTCCTGGTTCATTCTTGGTTTAGTCCTGGTTCAGTCCTGTTTTGGTCATCGTGCAGTTGTTGTTGTTTTTGTTGTATTTTCAGGCATGTCTCTCACCTGATAGACTCCTCCGGGTGACATTGTGCCGTTGTGCAAACCCAGAAAAGGCCGGACGGCCTCCTGACAGCGGGCCCACTCTCCCTGACCGCGGAGGTGGAGGGTTCGATTCCCTCTCACCACAGAGTCTGACAAACCCACGGGCAGGCAGGGGTCGAAGAGGGGCTGGTCTGCAGACAGGCCCGGAGTGGACTGGGAACGCACACTGAGAACAAACACAACACACATTCGTTTTGTTTTTAAAGCAGACCTACAGAGCTCGTGTGTGCTCTTTAGTTCTAATCTCCGACACTCACGGATCATTCTGTTTTAATATCGACATTTTAAATCACAATATTGATCTAAAACGACTTAATAAACGAAACAAGTGCGCTGACTTCCGCGTTGGAAAACTGTGGTGTCCAGTGGAGCGGACGTTTTCATTCGGACCAAAATGAGTACGAGATGCTGCTGAATCCTAAAACGTGTGTCACCGATTAAGAATAACAAAAATAAAACTGGAGAAGGAAGTGCGTATGTCACAATGGGCGTGTACCGACGGAGCTGAAAACGGGGGGAGATTGGCAAAGTGGCGTCTTGGAAACAAGCGATTAAAGCGGTGGTTCTCAACCGTTTTTGGCCTGTGACCCCATTTTGACATCACACATTTCTGGCGACCCCATAGACTTTTTTTTTTTTTTAATCATGTTTCAGTCTCAGCCTCAGACGCAATGTTGTGTCAAATGGTTCGACGTGTCTGAGGCCTCGGAGAAACACTGGCCTCTAGTGGACAAATTTAACCATTGCAAACCAACACACAACCCATGATTTGGGAAGTTCCCAAATGGATGGATGGGAACGAATCGCTTTTTTCCACTTGTAGATGCCATCGAAAATGAAACAAATGCCAAAAGTCGCCAGAAGTCACCAAAATCACCACTAACGTCACACAACACTCCTCACTACCCAACATTTTTAAGAAATATTGGTGCATCTTTTATTCTGCAGCAGTTTAGCGCTTGTCAAACCAAGGAAGCGCGTTGAACACTCTGAAACGCTCTGAACCAATCGCAGAGCGGAACGTTCGCCGAGCCAATGAAACGCTTTGATACACTGAAGCGATTGACACGCAGAGCGAAGCAGCGGGAGAGAGGGTAGCCGTGTCCCAATTCCCAGAGTGCACAGTTCGGAGCGTGGTTTTAAGAGGGTTCAGACTGCAGTCAAGTCTGTGCATACTTGCTCAGCCCTGAGTGCACTCCACGGACCGCATGGGCGTCGGCAAAATGCGACAGGTCTCGCAACTATAGGAAGCAGCCGCCGACTCCATTTTCTCCCGTAGAAGAAGTAGCGCGCGGCACATGCTGGGATATATGAGTGCGTGAAGCATGCATTTTCATTCGTCCACGCTCCGATTTAAATGGAAACGACTGCGGTCTTCGGATCGCGTCTTAACTGTGCATGGGACAAAAAAGAAATGGGACAGCAGTCGTCACGCCGAATGTGACGCGCATGCATTTCAAACCACGCTCCGAACTGTGCACTCTGGGAACTGGGACACGGACCGACACTTGGACACTTTGGTCACGTGAGCGGCTGCTGCGAGACAGTTTCAGAAAGAACGAGACGTGCTCCGGAGCTCCGTCTCATTTGCCCGTGACTAGTTATTGTGACTGCACTGCTCCGGACATTTCTAATTCTAGGCGATGCCACGTGGAGTCGCGACCTGAAGGTTGAAAAACGCTGGATTAAAGATTCCTCAAACATGAAAAACTCCAAATACAACTTGGGATGAGTAAACGGTGAGAAGCGGCTGAATAGATCTGCTTTACTGATATTTGACAGGAGAAGGGGGGGCGTGGACGTACCTGCTGAGGATGGTGCTGTTGAACAGGTGGTCCTCGTATCTTTGTCGCGCCATGTTTCCTCCGAACCCCAGAAACGTGGTGACGTAGACTCTGTACACGTGCTCCGTGTGCTCCACATCACAGCCCAGGTTAAACTCAGCCAGCACGCTCTTACCCGCCTCCTCCTGCACACACAGGCCCGGTTTACACCCGGTTTAGACCTGGTTTAGGCCCGGTTTAATCCCAGTTTAGTCCTGGTTTAGTCCTGGTTTAGACCTAGTTTAGGCCCGGTTTCGGCCCAGTTTAGTCCTGGTTTAGTCCTGGTTTAGACCTGGTTTAGTCCTAGTTTAGTCTTGGTTTAGTCCTGGTTTAGTCCTAGTTTAGTCCTAGTTTAGACATGGTTTAGTCCTAGTTTAGTCCTAGTTTAGACCTGGTTTAGTCCTAGTTTAGTCCTGGTTTAGTCCTGCTTTAGACCTGGTTTAGGCCCGGTTTAGACCTAGTTTAGGCCCGGTTTCGGCCTGGTTTCGGCCCAGTTTAGTCCTGGTTTAGACCTGGTTTAGACATGGTTTAGTCCTAGTTTAGTCCTAGTTTAGTCCTAGTTTAGACCTGGTTTAGACCTGGTTTAGGCCCGGTTTAGACCTAGTTTAGGCCCGGTTTCGGCCCAGTTTAGTCCTGGTTTAGTCCTGGTTTCGGCCCAATTTAGTCCTGGTTTAGACCTGGTTTAGTCCTAGTTTAGACCTGGTTTAGACCTGGTTTAGTCCTAGTTTAGTCCTGGTTTAGACCTGGTTTAGACTTGGTTTAGATGCGGTTTAGGCGGTTTTGTCTAGTCCAGTCTAGGCCCATTTCAGTCCCTGGTTTAGTCCTGGTCCAGTCCCTGGTTCAGTCCCTGGTTTAGTCCTGGTTTAGTCCTGGTTTAGGCCTGGTTCAGTCCCTGGTTCAGTCCCTGGTTTAGTCCTGGTTTAGGCCTGGTTCAGTCCCCGGTCCAGTCCCTGGTTTAGTCCTGGTTCAGTCCCTGGTTTAGTCCCTGGTTTAGTCCCTGGTTTAGGCCCGGTCCAGTCCCTGGTTTAGTCCTGGTTTAGTCCCTGGTTTAGTCCTGGTCCAGTCTCTGGTTTAGTCCCTGGTCCAGTCCCTGTTTTAATCCCTGGTTTAGTCCCTGGTTCAGTCCTGGTTCAGTTCTGGTTCAGTACTGGTTTAGTCCTGGTCTAGTCCCTGGTTTGATCCTAGTTTTAGTCCTGGTTCAGTCCCTGGTTTAGCCCTGGCCTAGTCCAGGAATAGTCCCAAAATAAGTCCCAGTTTAGTTCTCATGTGTTCTATGTGTAAAAGTGAGTGAATATTCCACCATAGAGCTTTAACTGCTCAGTGCTGACCTCTTGTGGTGAGCTGAAGTGAATGACTCCTGGCACCTCGTAGGCGATCTGCAGTGAAGCCCCGCCCATGTCCATGATGCCCACCGTGCGCCGCCTGCTGATTGGCTGACGGCTCTGTGAACCCGTGGTGACCTCGACCGTGGCGTCATCTGAACGGATCGACAATCACAGTTTAGAGAACGACGACACGCTGAAAATGTGACTTAAAGCTCAGTTCATTTTGTGTAACATCAGACCTTTAAAGAGTAAACGAAAACATTTTATTGGCTGAAGCTTGAACGTTGTGACTAATGTGTGATAACGGTTTAAATATATAAATATATAAATATACAGACAGGGGGTATAAAGTCTACACACCCCTGTACAACTGCCAGGCTTTTGTGATGTAAAAAAAATAACAGAAAGACAAATAATTTCACAACTTATTCCACCTTTAATGTGACCTATAACCTGCACAACGCAACTGAAGGACAAAGTTAAAGGGGAATAATATATATAAAAAAAAAAACAACTTAAAATAACCTGGTTGCATAAATATGCACACCCGTAAACTAAGACTACGTTCACACTGCAGGGCTTAAAGCTCAATTCAAATTTTTTTGTGAAATCTGATTTTTTTTTTTGCGAGGTCGTTCACATTTCCAATTAAAGGAAAAGTAACGTTGTTTACAATCTGAGCCTTATTTCGGTAATAAAACAAGTTGTTTTACTCACCCATAGCACTTTGGTGTCATATGGAGCATTTCCGGAGATGTTTTAGATTAGCGCTAGGCTAACGGCGTTAGCCTAGCGCGACTTATAGCCGTAGCTCGGGGCATTCCTCGAGCATGTAATATGCCCCGTGCGGGCTCCAAATAACATAAACTTTAGCACTTTTCAAATCATATAAGCCCGATGTCTTAGTCTACGATTTCGTTTGGTCAAAAGTGGCCTGTAATCCGAGATTTATCCATAGTTTCGAGTAGATGAGGACGCCAGTGCGCATGTGCGGACTGTGCTCTCAGCTCCCGGGACCCAAACATGGAACGCAAAGCTGTAAACTATGGATACATACCGAGCTCTAAAAGCTCGTCACACTTAAGCAGCCACATTATCTCAGGTGTTTATTTTTTACTTCACCTCCCTGAACGATTCCTGTTGTGAAATTATTTGTCTTGATGTCATTTTTTTACATCCCAAAAACCTGGCATGTGAACAGGGGTGTGTACATCTGTCACTCACCCACTTCGGCGTGATCAAATCGACCCAAAACGAAGTTGATGCCGATCCACGCGTACACTCCTGAAAAAGGAACGATCAAACCTCAGTGCTCTCGTAGTACCAGGATGTAAAAAGTAGGGATGCAACGATGTAAAAATTTTAGCCGATACTGATATTAATGTTGCTGATATCGGCCGATATCGATATTAGCCGATGCCGATATTTATTTATTTTTAATTCTGAGATAACAATTTATACAGACTGAAAATCAGACCCTCCAGGAATTCGCGATGTTGCGATTTGCAACTTCAGCTAATCCCCGTGAATTCAGGGCGGTGTTGCAATTTTGACCAATCACCGCAACTTTTCCGCAATTTTTACCAATTTTGACCAATAATTGGCAACGTATTGAACGCCGACCAACTTCCTTCTGCTTTACTTCCGTGTGACAAAACAAAACTGCGGCTGTGTCCCAGTTCCCAGAGCGCACAGCTCGGAGCGCGGCCCGAAGGGGGCTCAGACTGCAGTCAAGGAGGTGCACACTTGCTCAGCCCCGACTGCAGTCCGCGGACCGCTTAACGACTGCGGTGTTCGGACCACGTGTTAACTGCGCATGGGACAAAAAAGAAGTGGGACAGCAGTCGTCGTGCCGGTGTGCTGTCGAAATGTGTGACGCACATGTCCTTCGGGCCACGCTCCGAGCCGCTCTGGGAATTGAGACACGGCTTCTAATGGCAAAGAAACATGTCTGCGGCGCCATTTGCCCACAAAAATAACAGCAAAAGACCGAAACAGTTCCCCTCCTAGTAGTCATTTATTTTCGATGTTGGTAAGGTTGTTTTAGGACCATATCTGTGATCTCTGTGTCTTTGTATTATTCTTTGTCAGTAATAACTCAGTATTCAAAATATTACTCAATTTTAATTACAAAAAGCGAAAATCGCAACTATTTATCGCAAATTTCACTTCCTCCCGCAACAATATCGCAACAAACACATTAAAGATCCCATGACATGGTACTTCTTGATGCTTTTATATGGCTCCTTAAAGGGATATGCCACCCCCAGGTCAAATTTGGGCATCTCCCCACAGTCCAGAGACTAAAACAAGTGATGAAAAGCGTTTTCCTGCTCACCCAGCCATTGTCCGAGTCTGTCGCCACTGACCGCCGCACGAGCTGCTGCTCCTCCGCGTTAGACTGGAGTCTAACGTCGCCAGAGAAAGATTTCGGCCAAAAGGAATTAATTTGCTCGATGCTTTTCCCAATTACTTTATGTGTAGTGCGCATTCATATCGAGTGCAAATAAATGTGCAAATCAACACGGAGAGCTTGACTTGGTCATTTTGGGTGGGAACTATTTTTCAGTGCGGAAGGACATGGCCGAATCACGCACCACGTTGTGCAACAGGGGAACTCCCTTCCCGGTGCGTAACTGGGATTCCCCTGGCAGCGTGCTGCGTGATTCGGCCATGTCCTGCACACTACGCGCACTACACAGAAAGTAATTGGGAAAAGCATCGAGCAAATTAATTCCTTTTGGCCGAAATCTTTCTCTGGCGACGTTAGACTCCAGTCTAAGGCGGAGGAGCAGCAGCTCGCGCGGCGGTCAGTGGCGACAGACTCGGACAATGGCCGGGTGAGCAGGAAAACGCTTTTCATCACTTGTTTTAGTCTCTGGACTGTGGGGAGATGCCCAAATTTGACCTGGGGGTGGCATATCCCTTTAATGGTTCCCTAATACTGTAAATGAATCCTTCTTCAAAATCAACACTTAGTGCATGAGAAAGACACATGTACAGAGTCAGAGTCAAAAAATAACTCTCCGAACAACTCATTCTGCGCCTTGTTGCTTGAATGCAAATGAGAAGAACACAGATTGGTAAGAGGAAGGGGGGGGGGGGCGGGCAAATGCGCCGCTGGTTCCTTGTTTTAGCGGTGCGCTGTGCCTGGCCACACTTCCGCGTGTGTAAGCGCGAAGGAGGAGAGGAGAGCCTTTTCAATGAAAAAAAACACATTTGTACAGAAAATAAAATTAAACCACTGCTGTTTCAGAGGTCCAGAGGGTCGGGTAAAGGACTTCCAAGCCTAGAAACACTCGCTCGTGCCTCCAGGCAAATAAAAAAACGCATTTCGCATTGCGTAGCTCCTCCGCAGTCCAAACTCTCTGGGTGTGATTTCCAGAGACAGGGGGTGGAGATCCAGACGATGGTGGAACTGCATTTGCATTTCTTTTTTCGATCTGACGTCAATAAGGTGCCTTGTCCAGAATCACCCGTTTGAGCTGTGTTTTTTTCAAACGCAGAAAAGGATCGCAAATGCTCAGTTTAGACATTACGCAACTTTTAGCCATTGGGGGGGGGGGGGAAGCTCACATTTACGTTCAAAAACCTCAGAAAGTGAAAATTTCATGCCATGGGACCTTTAAAAGCGCCGCAACTTTCATCGCAACTTTTTGGAAAAGCTCCCGCAAATTCAGGCATTTTAGCCGCAACAATCACAAAAAACGCCCGCGAAATCCTGGGGGGTCTGGAAAATCATGCAAAATAAATTTTTGAATGCCTTTTATTTTCAAAATGTGTTTTGACTCCTGATTTTTTCTTTTTTTTTCAATTTCAATTTTTTTGTATAGTGTAACATTGTGTTCTGCGTCCTGATTGGCTAAGGGAACTTTGCCGATTGATGTTATAGATGGGGGACGCGGGGGGGACCGGGACCAAACTGGAACTAAACCAGGACCAGACCAGGACTAGACCAGGACTAGACCAGGACTAAACGTGGACTAAACCAGGTTTAGACCAGGTCTAAACAAGGTCTAAACCTGGACTAAACCAGGAATAGACCAGGTCTAAACCAGGATTAAACCTCTTTGCCTTTGCTCTTTTCGGACTGCGTGCCCTCAGGACCGCGATCCCGAGGGCACGCAGTCCGAGCACATCAAACCTCGACATGAACGATCAAGAACCGCACGAAACCAGGCAAAGAGCCGCACGCCGTGGTTTAGTCCTGGTTTAGACCTGGTCTAGAGGAGGCACGGTTTGGACACGGGTCTCGTGCTCGCAGCCCCGGGTGGGACGTGCGGTCTCGCGCCGGTCATGCTGCGCTATCACGGATTTGAGCACGATGAGCGCACGTGTCCGCGCACCCCCCCCCCACACACACACTTCACTATTAATACATTTTGTTGAAAATCTACGAACGTTTGAGTGTTTAAACGAGAAACGTGAGAAAACGTTAATTCGAGGGATGACTGTACTGACAAATATCGGTCGTTAATATCGGCCCACTTTTACACACCGGGCCGATACCGATATGTTCAAAATGTTGGCAATATCGGCCGAGACCGATGTTAATGCCGATATATCGTGCATCCCTAGTAAAAAGTGTAAATATATCCGTTAGTGCCGTTATCGGTGTTACCTTCCTGTTTCCCAGAGATGACCTCAGCGTGAGACTCCGAAAACAGGAAGTCAAACTCCAGAGGAACGTCACTGACGATGTCCTCCAGGATGGCCGCCTGTTCACTGAAACAGAAGAAACAGAAGACGTTTACAAAAAGTCCTGAAACATGAGCTCAAACGTGACCAATCACATCGCTTACAGACAATACAGATATAATGTCACACAAACAGGGCCCGCCAATCACAGAGCAGCACTGAGGTGTGGGCGGAGCCAAAGGGGAAGTACCCCAACAAACAAAAACCAACACGGCGACTCCGACAGACGTACTTCAGCCGAGCAAAAATCCAGTCTATTTAGTTTGGAAAGTTCTCTGTGCTTTTGTTTCCACTGGAATAAACTAAAGATTTACTGACTTCGACCAATCAGATTCAAATATTAGTCATGAGGTCCCGCCTTCTCTGATCACTTTACTTTTCTGATCACTTTACTTTTCTGATCACTTCTCTGATCACTTTACTTTTCTGATCACTTTACTTTTCTGATCACTTTACTTCTCTGATCACTTTACTTTTCTGATCACTTTACTTTTCTGATCACTTTACTTTTCTGATCACTTTACTTCTCTGATCACTTCTCTGATCACTTTACTTTTCTGATCACTTTTCTGATCACTTCTCTGATCACTTTACTTTCACCTTATTACACAGATCAATCTGGTGGGAGTTAGGGTTATCGTTACAGTGACGTTGCACTTTTGGAGATTTCAGGTCTTTATCCATTTGAAATATTTTCAAATTCAAATTCAAGAACATTGATTTTTTGCCGTTTGTT
The DNA here is from genome assembly GCA_036785185.1 of Paratrypauchen microcephalus. Lineage (NCBI taxonomy): Eukaryota > Metazoa > Chordata > Actinopteri > Gobiiformes > Gobiidae > Paratrypauchen > Paratrypauchen microcephalus. The sequence continues at coordinate 114,435 of JAVJIX010000334.1, read as the reverse complement.
GCGGTGTCACGTGTGAGCTTCTGCGGCCAAGTCTGTGTTTTCTATTGTATAGAACACATTGTATTGTATTGTGTTGTATATTGTGTTGTATATTGTGTTGTATTGTGTTGTATATTGTGTTGTTTTATATTGTGTTGTAGTGTGTTGTGTTGTAGTGTGTTGTAGTGTGTTGTGTTGTATATTGTGTTGTATTGTGTTGTAGTGTGTTGTGTTGTATTGTAGTGTGTTGTGTTGTATTGTGTTGTATATTGTGTTGTGTTGTAGTGTGTTGTGTTGTAGTGTGTTGTGTTGTAGTGTGTTGTGTTGTAGTGTGTTGTGTTGTATTGTGTTGTGTTGTAGTGTGTCGTGTTGTGTTGTAGTGTGTCGTGTTGTGTTGTAGTGTGTCGTGTTGTGTTGTAGTGTGTCGTGTTGTAGTGTGTTGTGTTGTAGTGTGTTGTGTTGTAGTGTGTTGTGTTGTGTTGTAGTGTGTTGTGTTGTAGTGTGTTGTGTTGTAGTGTGTTGTGTTGTAGTGTGTTGTGTTGTGTTGTAGTGTGTTGTGTTGTAGTGTGTCGTGTTGTGTTGTATTGTGTTGTGTTGTGTTGTATTGTGTTGTGTTGTATTGTGTTGTGTTGTATTGTGTTGTGTTGTATTGTATTGTATTGTGTTGTGTTGTGTTGTGTTGTGTTGTATTGTGTTGTGTTGTGTTGTGTTGTGTTGTGTTGTGTTGTGTTGTGTTGTGTTGTGTTGTGTTGTGTTGTATTGTGTTGTGTTGTGTTGTATTGTGTTGTGTTGTATTGTGTTGTATTGTGTTGTATTGTGTTGTGTTGTGTTGTGTTGTGTTGTGTTGTATTGTGTTGTATTGTGTTGTGTTGTATTGTGTTGTGTTGTATTGTGTTGTGTTGTATTGTAGTGTGTTGTATTGTAGTGTGTTGTATTGTGGTGTGTTGTGTTGTATTGTGTTGTGTTGTATTGTGTTGTGTTGTATTGTGTTGTGTTGTATTGTGTTGTATTGTGTTGTGTTGTATTGTGTTGTGTTGTATTGTAGTGTGTTGTATTGTAGTGTGTTGTATTGTAGTGTGTTGTATTGTGTTGTGTTGTATTGTAGTGTGTTGTATTGTAGTGTGTTGTATTGTGGTGTGTTGTATTGTGTTGTGTTGTATTGTGTTGTGTTGTATTGTAGTGTGTTGTATTGTGTTGTGTTGTATTGTGGTGTGTTGTATTGTGTTGTGTTGTATTGTGTTGGGTTGTGTTGTGTTGTATTGGATTGTGTTGTATTGTGTTGTATTGTGTTGTAGTGTGTTGTGTTGTATTGTGTTGTGTTGTATTGTGTTGTAGTGTGTTGTGTTGTAGTGTGTTGTGTTGTATTGTAGTGTGTTGTGTTGTAGTGTGTTGTGTTGTAGTGTGTTGTGTTGTATTGTGTTGTGTCGTGTGTTGTATTGTGTTGTAGTGTGTTGTGTTGTAGTGTGTCGTGTGTTGTATTGTGTTGTGTTGTAGTGTGTCGTGTTGTGTTGTAGTGTGTCGTGTTGTGTTGTAGTGTGTCGTGTTGTGTTGTAGTGTGTCGTGTTGTGTTGTGTTGTGTTGTGTTGTGTTGTATTGTGTTGTGTTGTGTTGTATTGTGTTGTATTGTGTTGTATTGTGTTGTATTGTGTTGTATTGTGTTGTGTTGTATTGTGTTGTGTTGTATTGTGTTGTATTGTGTTGTATTGTATTGTGTTGTGTTGTATTGTGTTGTGTTGTATTGTGTTGTATTGTGTTGTATTGTGTTGTGTTGTGTTGTGTTGTGTTGTGTTGTGTTGTGTTGTGTTGTATTGTGTTGTATTGTGTTGTGTTGTATTGTGTTGTGTTGTATTGTGTTGTGTTGTATTGTAGTGTGTTGTATTGTAGTGTGTTGTATTGTGTTGTGTTGTATTGTGTTGTGTTGTATTGTGTTGTGTTGTATTGTGTTGTGTTGTATTGTGTTGTGTTGTGTTGTATTGTGTTGTGTTGTATTGTGTTGTGTTGTATTGTGTTGTGTTGTGTTGTGTTGTGTTGTATTGTGTTGTGTTGTATTGTAGTGTGTTGTATTGTATTGTGTTGTGTTGTGTTGTGTTGTATTGTGTTGTATTGTGTTGTGTTGTATTGTGTTGTGTTGTAGTGTGTTGTGTTGTGTTGTAGTGTGTTGTGTTGTAGTGTGTTGTGTTGTATTGTGTTGTAGTGTGTTGTGTTGTAGTGTGTTGTGTTGTATTGTAGTGTGTTGTGTTGTAGTGTGTTGTGTTGTAGTGTGTTGTATTGTAGTGTGTTGTAGTGTGTTGTATTGTAGTGTGTTGTATTGTAGTGTGTTGTAGTGTGTTGTATTGTGTTGTGTTGTGTTGTGTTGTAGTGTGTTGTCGTGTTGTGTTGTAGTGTGTCGTGTTGTGTTGTAGTGTGTCGTGTTGTGTTGTAGTGTGTTGTGTTGTGTTGTGTTGTGTTGTATTGTATTGTATTGTGTTGTGTTGTGTTGTAGTGTGTTGTGTTGTGTTGTGTTGTATTGTATTGTATTGTGTTGTGTTGTATTGTAGTGTGTTGTATTGTAGTGTGTTGTATTGTAGTGTGTTGTGTTGTATTGTGTTGTGTTGTATTGTATTGTGTTGTGTTGTAGTGTGTCGTGTTGTAGTGTGTCGTGTTGTAGTGTGTCGTGTTGTGTTGTATTGTGTTGTGTTGTAGTGTGTTGGATTGTGTTGTGTTGTGTTGTGTTGTAGTGTGTTGTGGTGTGTTGTAGTGTGTTGTTGGCTGTTGTATTGTAGTGTGTTTTGTTGGAGTGTGTTGTGTTTTTGTGTGTTGTGTTGTAGTGTGTTGTGTTGTATTGTGTTGTGTTGTAGTGTGTTGTGTTGTGTTGTAGTGTGTTGTGTTGTAGTGTGTTGTGTTGTAGTGTGTTGTGTTGTAGTGTGTTGTGTGGTAGTGTGTTGTGTTGTAGTGTGTTGTGTTGTGTTGTAGTGTGTTGTGTTGTAGTGTGTTGTGTTGTGTTGTAGTGTGTTGTGTTGTAGTGTGTTGTGTTGTAGTGTGTTGTGTTGTAGTGTGTTGTGTTGTGTTGTAGTGTGTCGTGTTGTAGTGTGTTGTGTTGTGTTGTAGTGTGTCGTGTTGTAGTGTGTTGTGTTGTAGTGTGTCGTGTTGTAGTGTGTTGTGTTGTAGTGTGTTGTGTTGTAGTGTGTTGTGTTGTGTTGTAGTGTGTTGTGTTGTAGTGTGTTGTGTTGTAGTGTGTTGTGTTGTAGTGTGTTGTGTTGTGTTGTAGTGTGTTGTGTTGTAGTGTGTTGTGTTGTAGTGTGTTGTGTTGTAGTGTGTTGTATTGTAGTGTGTTGTATTGTAGTGTGTTGTATTGTGTTGTGTTGTGTTGTGTTGTAGTGTGTTGTGTTGTGTTGTAGTGTGTTGTGTTGTAGTGTGTCGTGTTGTGTTGTAGTGTGTTGTGTTGTGTTGTATTGTATTGTATTGTGTTGTGTTGTATTGTATTGTATTGTATTGTATTGTGTTGTGTTGTGTTGTGTTGTGTTGTGTTGTGTTGTGTTGTGTTGTAGTGTGTTGTGTTGTGTTGTGTTGTGTTGTGTTGTATTGTTGTGTTGTATTGTGTTGTGTTGTATTGTGTTGTAGTGTGTTGTGTGTATTGTAGTGTGTGTTGTATTGTGTTGTATTGTGTTGTATTGTGTTGTAGTGTGTTGTGTTGTATTGTGTTGTGTTGTATTGTATTGTGTTGTGTTGTAGTGTGTTGTGTTGTATTGTGTTGTGTTGTATTGTATTGTGTTGTGTTGTAGTGTGTTGTGTTGTATTGTGTTGTGTTGTATTGTATTGTGTTGTGTTGTAGTGTGTTGTGTTGTAGTGTGTTGTGTTGTGTTGTGTTGTATTGTAGTGTGTTGTGTTGTAGTGTGTTGTGTTGTATTGTGTTGTGTTGTGTCGTATTGTAATGTGTCGTGTTGTATTGTGTTGTGTTGTATTGTGTTGTAGTGTGTTGTGTTGTATTGTGTTGTGTTGTAGTGTGTTGTGTTGTATTGTGTTGTGTTGTAGTGTGTCGTGTTGTGTTGTAGTGTGTTGTGTTGTATTGTGTTGTATTGTGTTGTGTTGTATTGTAGTGTGTTGTGTTGTAGTGTGTTGTGTTGTATTGTGTTGTGTTGTATATTGTGTTGTGTTGTATTGTATTGTGTTGTATATTGGGTTGTGTTGTATACTGTATTGTGTTGTGTTCTATTGTGTTGTGTTATGTTGTATATTGTGTTGTATATTGTATTTTGTTGTCTTGTATTGTGTTGTGTTGTTGTACCTGTCTGGCAGCAGCCTCATGCCCGCCGTGCACAGGTTGTGTTGTGTTGTGTCGTGTTGTATTGTCTTGTGTTGTGTTGTGTTGTTGTACCCGTCTGGCAGCAGCCTCATGCCCGCCGTGCACAGGTTGTGTTGTGTTGTGTCGTGTTGTATTGTCTTGTGTTGTGTTGTGTTGTTGTACCTGTCTGGCAGCAGCCTCATGCCCGCCGTGCACAGGTTGTGTTGTGTTGTGTCGTGTTGTATTGTCTTGTGTTGTGTTGTGTTGTTGTACCCGTCTGGCAGCAGCCTCATGCCCGCCGTGCACAGGATGTACAGAGGAGTCTCTTTGTGTTTGTTTTTGGGGACGTGAGCGGCGGCGAAGCTCAGGAGGGGCTGCAGATAATCACTGGCCACAGTCGGAGTTTTGGCCAGAGTCGAGATTCCTGTCGACACAAAGACACTTTAATAACACAACATTTACAACACTTCACCAAAGAAACAACGCACCTACTGAGCCGGCCTCTGTTTGGAAATAAAACATTTAGAACAGAACAGGATCTTTTTAGACGTTTTTAACAAGTGTCTGAAGTCATTTTCTACTTCGGAGCGGAGGGCGAAGTGTGTACATTTGGAGTCGAGTCTCATATTTGGAATTTTGACAAAAGCGAGTAACATAGCAACCAAAGAGCCAATCAGGAGCCAGGCGGTTGAAGGCGACGCCCCTTCCCGCCAACACTGTCAATCAAACCTGTCGCCAAGCTAGCAGGAGTGACCTTGAGGAAACAAAGCGCCTGATTGGTCTTTTATGAATGTTCATATCTTGATTTACGGTGAAATTAAGACTCCGGGATCATGTAGAGCGGTTATTCTGAACATTATAAGGCCAAAATGAGAGAGAGAGCGGTTTTTCATTAGAAAGTCGATGGAGCCGGAAGCGCGCCCATACTCGCTTCCTGTTTGGGATGCAGCGGCTAGTGGGTTAGCTCTGTCCATTTATATAAACAGGAGGGACAGAGCAGGAGGGGAAAGGACAGATAAAAAAGGAGAGGGGTCCATAGTATTTGTTTTATTTGTTCTGAACAAAAAATTGGGATTGTGAAATGAAATAAAGGGCCCATATTACCAGGGTTCCCACTCTTTTTCACTGATCAATTTTCCAAACTTTTCCATTCATCCATGTTCTTCCTCTTATCCGGGGTCGGGTTGTGGGGGCAACAGTCTAAGCTGGGACTCCCAGACTTCCTTCACCCCGGACACTTCCTCCAGCTCCTCCGGGGGGACCCCAAGGTGTTCCCAGGCCAGTCGGGAGACATAGTCCCTCCAGCGTGTCCTGGGTCTTCCCCGGGGCCTCTACCCAGTGGGACATGCCCGGAACACCTCCAGAGGGAGGCGTCCAGGAGGCGTCCGGAACAGACGCCCGAGCCACCTCAGCTGCTCCTCTCCACGTGGAGGAGCGGCGGCTCTACTCCGAGCTCCTCCCGTGTGAGTGAGCTCCTCACCCTATCTCTAAGGGAGCACCCAGCTACTCTGCGGAGGAAACTCATCTCGTCCTTTCGGTCATTACCCAGAGCTCACGACCATAGGTGAGGGGAGGAACGTAGATCGACGGTAAATCGAGAGCTTTGTCTTTCGGCTCAGCTCCCTCTTCACCACAATGGTCCGGTACAGCGACCGCATCACTGCCGACGCCGCACCGATCCACCTGTCAATCTCACGCTCCATCCTCCCCTCACTCGAGAACAAGACCCCGAGATACTTGAACCTCATGTAGCTAAAAGCACTTTTGTATTAGATCTATTAACTCAAAATCTTTGTAAAACTGTGTCCTGCTTTGATTCTGTCACTGCTTCTGTTGTTGTTTTCATTGTTGGTCTTTACATGTTTTGTACCTTGTGTTTTATCTTCTTTCACCCCTGTTCTGTGGGACTACAGATGGAAACTAGCCTTGAGCTAAATCTGGTGTATTTACAGCACTAAGATAAGATATGCCTTTATTAGTCCCACAGTGGGGAAATTCCAGTAGCTCCACTCCTAACTCCACTAGCTGTTCATTAATACATGCTGCCCCATTTAAAGAAATAAACTTAAACTTAAACTCCTCCACCTGAGGCAGGGACTCTTCTCCCACCCTGAGAGGGCAAGCCACCTTTTTCTGGTCACTGACAAAATTTCCACTTTTCCATGACTTTTTCATGGCCTAAAGTGGATTTTCCATGACTTTCCAGCACCCTACATGTGTAGAATTAAGCAGTTTTAGGGCTAAATATGAAATGATAACGCCCGGCTGGTGTGTACGTTTGGAAATAATCACAATAGCCTAATGAGAACTTAACAGAACGCTGTATTTGCGTGAAACAGTTCATGACTTTTCCAAAACTTTCATTGAATTCACCGAATTCCATGACTTTTCCAGGATTTCCATGACCGTGGGAACCCTGTATTATGCTATTTTCAGATCTGTGTTATAAAGTTCAAACATTCACGCAAGTTTAACACACAAACCCTGCCGATTTAGGCCGAGTTCTTCTTCAAAACGGAAAACACTCTGTTCCACCTTGTGATGTCATCAGTTAGCATTACAAAAAGTGCTCCACTGTGTTTTTAAACTCCACACACCTTCACCGGAATCACTTGGATCATTTCAGACCTGGAAATGCCGATCTCTACTAAGGAAAAGGTCAAAAGTAAAAAAGCTGTAATGTAACGTGAAAAGTACCACTTCATGACATCACAAGGTGGAACTGCACGTTTTGAGCTTTGGAGATGTGGACAGACTGAAAATAAAGGATTACTCAAATGAAAATGAAACAAAACACAACTCCAGACAGGTTTTTGATGAGATGACATGATTATAACATGACTGAGAGCTCAAAAGAGTCAGTTTTGCGCCATAGAGGACGTTTAAATGAAGTGAAAATGGAAATAAGAATGTAAATAAAGAAGCGTCGGGGTTTACCGGGTTTGATCTTGAGCACGACGGGCTTCCTCTCCTTGTCTCTCATCTGTCGGATGTCCAGGAGAGTGTGAGGGTTTCCGTTGTGAGGAGGCCAATAATAAACAAACACTCTGGAGCCGCTGCTGCCACAGTCCACCACAACACCGTAGTTCAGAGACGGGTTCTCCACATCGGTCACCTCCAACGACTCGGCGATCGACAGGTATCTGAGGGGGGGGGGTGAGAGAGAGAGAGAGAGGGAGAGAGGGAGGAAAGGGGAGAAAGAGAGAGAGAGAGAGAGAGGGAGAGAGAGAGGAAAGGGGAGAAAGAGAGGAAACGGGAGAGAGAGGAAGCGAGAGAGGAAAGGGGGGAGAGGGAGAGGAAAGGGGAGAGAGAGAGGAAAGGGGGAGAGAGAGAGGAAGAGAGAGAGGAAAGGGGAGAGAGAGAGGGAGAGAGAGAGATGAAGCGAGAGAGGAAAGGGGGAGAGAGAGAGGGAGAGAGAGGGAGAGGGAGAGGAAAGGGGAGAGAGAGAGGGAGAGAGAGAGAGAGAGGAAAGGGGAGAGAGAGAGAGTGAGAGAGAGGAAAGGGGAGAGAGAGAGGGAGAGAGAGAGAGAGAGGAAAGGGGAGAGAGAGAGGGAGAGAGAGACGGAGAGGAAAGGGGAGAGAGGGGGAGAGAGAGAGAGGAAGAGTGAGAGGAAAGGGGAGAGAGAGAGAGGAAGAGTGAGAGGAAAGGGGAGAGAGAGAGAGGAAGAGAGAGGAAAGGGGAGAGAGAGAGAGGAAGAGAGAGAGGAAAGGGGAGAGAGAGGGAGAGGAAAGGGGAGGGAGAGAGAGAGAGAGAAAGGAAAGGGGAGAGAGAGAGGGAGAGAGAGAGGGAGAGGAAAGGGGAGAGAGGGAGAGAGAGAGAGAGAGGGAGAGGAAAGGGGAGAGAGAGAGGGAGAGAGAGAGAGACGGAGAGGAAAGGGGAGAGAGGGAGCGAGAGAGGAAGAGAGAGAGGAAAGGGGAGAGAGAGAGAGGAAGAGAGAGAGGAAAGGGGAGAGAGAGAGAGGAAGAGAGAGAGGAAAGGGGAGAGAGAGAGAGAGGAAGAGAGAGAGGAAAGGGGAGAGAGAGAGGGAGAGACGAAGAGGAAAGGGGAGAGAGGGAGAGAGAGAGAGGAAGAGAGAGAGGAAAGGGGAGAGAGAGAGAGGAAGAGAGAGAGGAAAGGGGAGAGAGAGGGAGAGAGAGGGAGAGGAAAGGGGAGAGAGAGAGAGAGGGAGAGGAAAGGGGAGAGAGAGAGGGAGAGGAAAGGGGAGAGAGAGAGGGAGAGAGAGAGAGAGAGGGAGAGGAAAGGGGAGAGAGAGAGGGAGAGAGAGAGAGGAAGCAAGAGAGGAAAGGGGAGAGAGAGAGAGAGAGAGAGAGAGAGGGGGGGGAGAGAGAGAGGAAAGGGGTGAGGGGGAGAGGGGGAGGAAGAGAGAGAGACAGAGAGAGAGGGATGGAGAAAGGGGGAGAGGGAGAGAGAGCGGGAGAGGGAGAGAGAGGAAGAGAGAGAGAGAAAGGGAGAGAGCGAGGAGAGGAAAGGGGGAGAGAGAGGAAAGGGGAGAGAGAGGGAGAGAGAGAAGGAGAGAGAGCATTAGAGAGAGTTAGAGAGAAGGAGGAAGAGAGAGGGAGAGAGATGGAGAGAGAGGAAGGGAGAAAAAGAGAGAGAGAGTGAGAGGGAGCGAGAGAGGGGAGGATGACAACGAAGAGCAATTTATCTATAATTTCAGTTATTTTTAGTTTTGTAAACACAGAATACAGTTCCAGTTATTGTTTTTTTTTTCTTTTGTCATTTTTTAAATTTCAGTTAACAAAAATATTTTTTTCAATTTTAGTTTTCGTTAATATACTATAATAACCTTGTCGATTAGTGCCTGATTTTTGAGACTTCTGAACAGCCTCGTGTTTCCTGTAGCGTGTCTCTATCGTCCGTACACTTTACACAGCCTTGTGTTCAAGGACACGTGAAGCAGCTGGGATCATTCTCATTCTGTGTGATCTTATCAGCTCTGTTCATATTTTTAGCTGAAGCCGGAGTGTGTGGGCTGTGCGTCCAACGTTACATAAACTTATACACAGTACGAGAGCGGCGTGACGGCCACACGAGACTAGAATACACCCATGGAGCTGGTTTAGACCTGGTTTAGACCTGGTTTAGACCTGGTTTAGACCTGGTTTAGACCTGGACTACTGAGGAATTACATAGATATAAGGAGACATGGAATAGAAATGAAAATTCTACCATTTAATGTGGAAAATCACATTCTATTGTCTAAATAAAGAGTTTTTAAAAAAAATTATAATCATGGAATGGCTATTGAGTATCGAGTCTGTTCCTTAGTAGTGAAATTGAGTTTGACATTTTAGTATCATGACAACACTAGTTTTATTACTGTATTATTACATTACTGTATTATTGTTATTATTATTACATTAGTGTAGAGTGGCTCTCACTTGTTTGGTTGAGCGTTGGCTCTTCTGGGGGGGCTCCACAGCAGCAGGAGCAGCAGGGTGGAGCAGAGCAGCAGCAGCAGGAGCACCAGCCTCTGTCGGGGAACACAGCCCAGAGACAGCAGGGACACAGAGCAGTACCAGGAGGCCGGCACACACGACAGCGTGATCCTGCCAACAGATACAGGCTCCAGGTCAGGGTCTCACTGTTAAAACCCGAATCATACGACTCCACACACACAACCTCCACAGAACAGGACCCCAGGCACCCACGACAGAACACCTCACCCCTCTGCCCTCAGGACGGAGGTACAGGGCGCTCAGGTGCAGGAGGGTCCTGACAGAGGTGCAGGAGGGTCCTGACGGAGGTGCAGGAGGGTCCTGACGGAGGTGCAGGAGGGTCCTGACGGAGGTACAGGGCGCTCAGGTGCAGGAGGGTCCTGACGGAGGTGCAGGAGGGTCCTGACGGAGGTGCAGGAGGGTCCTGACGGAGGTGCAGGAGGGTCCTGACGGAGGTGCAGGAGGGTCCTGACGGAGGTGCAGGAGGGTCCTGACGGAGGTGCAGGAGGGTCCTGACGGAGGTACAGGAGGGTCCTGACGGAGGTACAGGGCGCTCAGGTGCAGGAGGGTCCTGACGGAGGTGCAGGAGGGTCCTGACGGAGGTGCAGGAGGGTCCTGACGGAGGTGCAGGAGGGTCCTGACGGAGGTACAGGAGGGTCCTGACGGAGGTACAGGAGGGTCCTGACGGAGGTACAGGAGGGTCCTGACAGAGGTACAGGAGGGTCCTGACGGAGGTGCAGGAGGGTCCTGACGGAGGTGCAGGAAGGTCCTGACGGAGGTACAGGAGGGCCCTGACGGAGGTGCAGGAGGGTCCTGACGGAGGTACAGGGCGCTCAGATGCAGGAGGGTCCTGACAGAGGTGCAGGAGGGCCCTGACGGAGGTGCAGGAGGGCCCTGACGGAGGTACAGGAGGGTCCTGACGGAGGTACAGGAGGGTCCTGACGGAGGTACAGGAGGGTCCTGACAGAGGTACAGGAGGGTCCTGACGGAGGTGGAGGAGGGCCCTGACAGAGGTGCAGGAGGGCCCTGACGGAGGTGCAGGAGGGCCCTGACGGAGGTGCAGGAGGGCCATGGCCCTGACAGAGGTGCAGGAGGGCCCTGACGGAGGTGCAGGAGGGTCCTGACGGAGGTGCAGGAGGGCCCTGACGGAGGTGCAGGAGGGCCCTGACGGAGGTGCAGGAGGGTCCTGACGGAGGTACAGGAGGGTCCTGACGGAGGTGCAGGAGGGTCCTGACGGAGGTGCAGGAGGGCCCTGACGGAGGTGCAGGAGGGCCCTGACGGAGGTGCAGGAGGGTCCTGACGGAGGTACAGGAGGGTCCTGACGGAGGTGCAGGAGGGTCCTGACGGAGGTGCAGGAGGGCCCTGACGGAGGTGCAGGAGGGCCCTGACGGAGGTGCAGGAGGGCCCTGACGGAGGTGCAGGAGGGCCCTGACGGAGGTGCAGGAGGGCCCTGACGGAGGTGCAGGAGGGCCCTGACGGAGGTGCAGGAGGGTCCTGACGGAGGTACAGGAGGGTCCTGACGGAGGTACAGGAGGGTCCTGACGGAGGTACAGGAGGGTCCTGACGGAGGTACAGGAGGGTCCTGACGGAGGTACAGGAGGGTCCTGACGGAGGTGGAGGAGGGCCCTGACGGAGGTGGAGGAGGGCCCTGACAGAGGTGCAGGAGGGCCCTGACGGAGGTACAGGAGGGCCCTGACGGAGGTACAGGAGGGCCATGGCCCTGACAGAGGTGCAGGAGGGCCCTGACGGAGGTACAGGAGGGCCATGGCCCTGACAGAGGTGCAGGAGGGCCCTGACGGAGGTGCAGGAGGGCCATGGCCCTGGCGGAGGTACAGGAGGGTCCTGACAGAGGTACAGGAGGGTCCTGACGGAGGTACAGGAGGGTCCTGACGGAGGTACAGGAGTGCCCTGACGGAGGTACAGGAGGGTCCTGACGGAGGTGGAGGAGGGCCCTGACGGAGGTGCAGGAGGGCCCTGACGGAGGTGCAGGAGGGCCATGGCCCTGACAGAGGTGCAGGAGGGCCCTGACGGAGGTGCAGGAGGGCCCTGACGGAGGTGCAGGAGGGCCCTGACGGAGGTGCAGGAGGGCCCTGACGGAGGTGCAGGGACGGAGGTGCAGGAGGGTCCTGACAGAGGTACAGGAGGGTCCTGACAGAGGTACAGGAGGGTCCTGACGGAGGTGCAGGAGGGTCCTGACAGAGGTACAGGAGGGCCCTGACAGAGGTGCAGGAGGGCCCTGACAGAGGTGCAGGAGGG
>JAVJIX010000334.1:62500-97500 GCA_036785185.1 Paratrypauchen microcephalus | reverse complement strand
GTTTGGTGGTTTGTTAGTTTGGTGGTTTGTTAGTTTGTTAGTTTGGTGCTTTGTTAGTTTGGTGGTTTGTTAGTTTGGTGGTTTGTTAGTTTGGTGGTTTGTTTGTTTGTTGGTTTGTTGTTTGGTGGTTTGTTAGTTTGGTGGTTTGTTAGTTTGGTGCTTTGTTAGTATGGTTGTTTGGTGGTTTGTTTGGTGGTTTGTTGTTTAGTGGTTTGTTGGTTTGTTGTTTGGTGGTTTGTTGTTTGGTGGTTTGTTTGTTTGGTGGTTTGTTGGTTTGTTGTTTGGTGGTTTGTTAGTTTGGTGCTTTGTTGGTATGGTTGTTTGGTGGTTTGGTTGTTTGGTGGTTTGTTGGTTTGGTGAAGTGTGCACTATCACCGGTAACGATGGAACTTGTCCGGATGTGTTCATCGTTCAATTGATCCGTCAGGCTGGAGCAGCTTCGGTGATCGGAAAATTCTTTTGGACAAAAGCTCCAAATCACAGCGTTCTTGTTGATCAATAAATATTCAATGATCAAATATCAATGAATAAACTTGCCGTTCAAAGGCCCTGGCAGCGACTTGCTCACCACACGCCAAATTTAAAATGCGCATTGAATTGCCGCTTATAATTAATTGCGTAAATTTTTATAACTCGTTAATTTGCAGTGTAATTAATTAATCTAATTAATATTTCTTATGTTTGATGCCTGCCTCAAGTGAGTGCCGAAATGAGTTTCCTCCGCAGAGTGGCTGGGCGCTCCCTTGGAGATAGGGTGAGGAGTAGACCTGGTTCAGTCCTGGTTTAGTCCCAGTTTAGACCTGGTTTAGTCCCGTTTTAGTCCTGTTTTAGTCCCAAGTTTAGACCTGGTTCAGTCCTGGTTTAGTCCTGTTTTAGTCCCGTTTTAGTCCCAAGTTTAGACATGGTTCAGTCCTGGTTTAGTCCTGTTTAGACCTGGTTTAGTCCCAGTTTAGACCTGGTTTAGTCCCGGTTTAGTCCCGGTTTAGTCCTGTTTTAGTCCCAAGTTTAGACCCGGTTTAGTCCTGGTTCAGTCCCAGTTCAGACCTGGTTTAGACCTGATTTAGTCCCTGTTTAATCCCGGTTTAGTCCGGGTTTAGTCCTGATTTAGTCCTGGTTTAGTCCCAGTTTAGACCTGGTTTAGTCCCAGTTTAGACCTGGTTTAGACCCGGTTTAGTCCCAGTTTAGACCTGGTTTAGACCCGGTTTAGTCCCAGTTTAAACCTGGTTTAGACCCAGTTTAGACCTGGTTTAGTCCCAGTTTAAACCAAGGAACGCCTTGGGGTCCCCCCGGAGGAGCTGGAGGAAGTGTCCGGGATGCAGGAAGTCTGGGAGTCCCTGCTTAGACTGTTGCCCCCGCGACCCAGCCCTGGGTAAGAGGAAGAACATGGATGGATGGACATAATAAAATAAATAAAAAAATAATACAGATCCTCGCATGCCCAGTGTCGGGAACTACACCGGAAGTCGCCATCCACATGTTTCCAGTATCTTCTGGTGAGCAATTAGATTACTTTATTACGCTGAAGGAAATTCTTTAAATAGAACAAATAGATGTTTTTGTGCAGATTAGCAGGAGCCTGTAAACTGGGAACACTGTATCTCAAGGGCAGCAAACTTCATTGCATCTTAATATACATATATTTTTATGCCATTTTCAAATTTCAATCTAAAACCATTATGGCACTGTTTCGTAGAGTAGCCAAAAATTGTATCTACAAAAAGCCAAAAACTGTAAGAGTAACGCAAATACAAAATAATATTCCTCAAAGTAGTGGTACAAATTACTCAGGAGTATAAAAGTATTTGGGAAAAGTACTACTCTGTCAGAACATAACGTCTGAATTATAATCTGAAGTGAATGTCATCTGACAAAACCTGAAATAAATCCCAAAATCTGGTGTTTTCAAAGGCCAGGAACAAAAATGAGACAATCTAAATCACAAATAAACACAAATGTGAGAATCATTTCATTTTGTTATGAAGAATACAGGTTAGACTGTAAAATACATTATTCCAAAGTAAAAGTATGGTGTCTGTAAAGTTTATTTAAAAGTTACTGAAGCAAAAGCACAAACGAAACAAAATGAAAATGAGCACACACAGAAATAATTAGTGTAGTTTTTGGCCACAGCTGATGCACACAGAGGGCAGAGCTCAGTGTTTCTGGTTGGGCTTTTCACTGGATTACAAAACAGTTAAAAACATTAGAAAAACACAGTATTTACAGCAGAACACTTTCAAATACTTTCAAGCGTTCTCAAACTCAAATCCGTATTTACAGGCGCGAACAAGCCACGCTGCACGTTCTGCTCGGCTTCATCTGAAACTGTTTGGACGGGAGGAGGGGCGGGGCCTGGGGAAGGGCGGGGCCTGGAGAGGGGCGGGGCCTAAAGGGGAGAGTGGGGAGTGGGGGGGGGGGGGTCTGGGGGACTAAAGGGGGAGTGGGAGGTGAGTGTGGGGGGAGGACTAAAGGGGAGAGTGGAGGGTGAGTGGGGGGTCTGGAGGACTAAAGGGGAGAGTGTGGGGGGGTGAGTGGGGGGGTCTGGGGGACTAAAGGGGAGAGTGGGGGGTTCTGGAGGACTAAAGGGGAGAGTGGGGGTGAGTGGGGGGGTCTGGAGGACTAAAGGGGAGAGTGTGGGGGGGTGAGTGGAGGGGTCTGGGGCACTAAAGGGGAGAGTGGGGGGTTCTGGAGGACTAAAGGGGAGAGTGGGGGTGAGTGGGGGGTTCTGGAGGACTAAAGGGGAGAGTGGGGGGGCTCTGTGGGACTAAAGGGGAGAGTGGGGGATGAGTGGGGGGGTCTGTGGACTAAAGGGGAGAGTGGGGGGGTCTGGAGGACTAAAGGGGAGAATGGGGGTGAGTGGGGGGGTCTGGGGGACTAAAGGGGAGAGTGGGGGGGGGGGTCTGTGGGACTAAAGGGGAGAGTGGAGGGTGAGTGGGGGGTCTGGAGGACTAAAGGGGAGAGTGGGGGGTGAGTGGGGGTGGTCTGTGGACTAAAGGGGTGAGTGGGGGGTTCTGGAGGACTAAAGGGGAGAATGGGGGTGAGTGGGGGGTTCTGGAGGACTAAAGGGGAGAGTGGGGAGGGCGAGTGGGGGGGGTCTGTGGACTAAAGGGGAGAGTGGGGGGTCTGGAGGACTAAAGGGGAGAGTGGGGGTTCTGGAGGACTAAAGGGGAGAGTGGGGGGTCTGGAGGACTAAAGGGGAGAGTGGGGGGGTCTGTGGACTAAAGGGGAGAGTGGGGGGTCTGTGGACTAAAGGGGAGAGTGGGGGGTCTGGAGGACTAAAGGGGAGAGTGGGGGTTCTGGAGGACTAAAGGGGAGAGTGGGGGGGGGGGTCTGGGGGACTAAAGGGGAAAGTGGGGGGGTCTGGAGGACTAAAGGGGAGAGTGGGGGGGTGAGTGGGGAGTTATTTCACCATTTTGTAAGAAATTCTTATTCCTAATAAAGAACCCAGCTCCAAATTTGCCTCTATTACAGCTAGCCTCTTGAGCTTCATTTGACTGGCACACTGAATGCTGCGGGTGATGTAGATTTATACAGTCGATGGAGGCCACTGAAGGCAGCACCAACTTGGATCAAGGTGTTTTAAAAATTTAATTAAGTTGCAAATGTACGTAGTTTGCACAACAGTTGCCAAAAGGCTCGAGACAGCAGACGCTGTTAAAACACCAAATACATTTATGTGATTTAGTGTTTAGTTCCACTTCAATGGGTCATTCAAACTAATTCTCTCACATCTAAAGCCTCCTTCAGCGTAAAGCTGCAGCAGCTCTAAGGCAAGTTATTTATAAAGAAACTAAACAGCAACGGACCCAGGACAGACCCCTGAGGGACCCTCAGAAGAGACACGAGGATTTGAGCGTTCACACCAGCTGCAGTTGCACACTAAATCTGATTATGAACAGATTTTGGAGCCAAAACATTATAAAATAAAATGGAAACCGCAAAAATCATGTAATTTCTTGATTTGATATTTGTCCCTCTGATCACTCATCAGATTTTGTGGTTTCATCATCATTTAAATCCTGTCCATGTATCAGACAATAATCAGACATCACAACATTCTATAGGCCAATGTTTAATAACGACGGGGACAGCTGAAATGAACAGTGTTCAAATCCACATCTCTGCTGTAACAGTGAGTTCACTGATGATCAGGTTCAACATTTTTGAATTTACCTTTTGGAGATTTTATGGTAAAGTACAATGTAAACAATGGGGGGAAACTCTGCCCCCATCTGGGAGAACAGCATCATTACATTTTAGAATCTGAAATCCACCAACAGGGCTGTAGCTACACACAAAGTCCTGGCTTCCAGTTTTAAATATTTACTCTTTAAAAGTATATCATTATATTATTATGATTAAATAATATTTACTTATTAACAAAACATGTCAATGCTTCATTCAGCGTTCTATGACGTTTAAGAAAGCAACAGTTCAGTCTTTACTCTTGGACTTCTCATTTTGTATTTTTCAGCAGCGTCGTGCATTAACACTGACTTACCCCTGACAGTGTCCTCTGAGCCGAGTACTGCCCCGGTTCTGGAGCTGACCAAAGTAGGTGTGGCAAGTTAGCGGGGACAGTTAATAAAGCTTGTTTTTCTTCTCAAAACAGTATTGTCCAAAAAGTGATATATTTGCGTCACAAAACAGTTGTCCATGAAAAAGTCAGAAGTCATAATCGCTTGGTGCTATTTTCTGTCGAGTCGTATCACTGCGCGCTGCCCCCAGCTGGACAGCCGTGCGCGAACACAACACTTTCAGTTGTTTGGCAGCGTTTACGTCCTCAGACCGCAGCGAGACCATTTAGAGATGTCAGAATAAAAATATAGTTATCGATAGAAGAAGAAGAAGAAAACCACAGATATAAAATGGGGCGGACCTGTGATTACCCAGGTTGTACCGACAAAGATGAACCGTTTTCCTGTCACCGTTTTCCCGTCACAAATTTGTCTGAGGCGACTTTGGCTTCTCGCCGTAGGGTTCAATGTGGAGACCAAATTGGCTAAAATAAAAACGCTTCGTGTTTCAGTGAAGAGGATTACGTATGTCCAGCACAAGGAGGAAGCTTCTGAAGAGCACTGCTGTCCCTGCACCCCAGGAAAGTGTAACAAGTGGTGACGTTTACAAGTGAACAGGCTAATAATAAGAATAATAATAATAATAACAGGCACGCAGTGATACGACTCGACAGAAAATAGCACCAAGCGATTTAGACTTCTGACTTTTTTGTGGACATCTGTTTTGTGACGTAAATATATCACTTTTTGGACAAATATTGTTTTGAGAAGAAAAACAAGCTTTATTAACTGTCCCCGCTGACTTGCCCGACCTACTTTCGTCAGGACCAGAACCGGGGCAGTACTCGGCTCAGAGGACACCGTCAGGGGTATGTCAGTGTTAATGCACGACACTGCTGAAGGGGGCGCCGTACAGATTCACATAAAAAAAACCCAACTATCCCTTTAATGCTAGCCTGGCCTAGCCTAGGATCCTCCCTCATACACTTTCTGTCAGTTATAACCACAGATTGTTATAACCGTGTTAGCTTTAAATGACTGCAATCTCTTTAACACGAGATGTGTTGTAGCTAAAACAAAAAACTAAATTGTAAACATGTTCGTTATTTTAAATCACCTGGAAGTGACATCACCCTTAAAGGAAAAGTAACGTTTTTTTACAATCTGAGCCTTCTTTCGGCAATAAAACAAGTAGTTTTACTCACCCATAGCAGTTTGGTGTCAATTGGAGCAGTATCGCAGAAGTTATGTTGTAGCCGTTCTGTTCTACTAATGATCCCGTATCCGTTAGCGTGAGTGCTCGGGGCATTACTTTGCGGTGTCCAAATAACACAAACTTTAGCACTTTTCAAATCACAGAAGATCGCTGTGTCAGGGTAGACTTTTAGTAGATTCCAAAACGGCCTGAAACCCGATATGCAGCTATAGTTTCATTTGATGACGTCATCAGAGAGGACAGTGCGCATGCGTGAACTCAGCTGTTTTGTAAACACCGCTAGTCCGAAAGAAGCTAACACCGCTCTGAACTTTACTTTTCTGTTGCGATATCGGGTTTCAGGACGCTTTTGGAATCTACTAAAAGTCTACCCTGACACAGCGATCTTCTGTGATTTGAAAAGTGCTAAAGTTTGTGTTATTTGGACACCGCAAATCAGTGCCCCGAGCACTCACGCTAACGGATACGGGATCATTAGTAGAACAGAACGGCTCCAACATAACTTCTGTGATACTGCTCCAATTGACACCAAACTGCTATGGGTGAGTAAAACTACTTGTTTTATTGCCGAAAGAAGGCTCAGATTGTAAAAAACATTACTTTTCCTTTAACCCTCTGCAGGAGTGTAATCATCTCTTGGTCTGTACCTGTATCAACTCCTGAAACGGGTTGCATATTTTTGTGTTTAAATACATTTCTTCTGTTTTTCGTTGTTTATTAAGTGTTGTCAAAGTCTTCTTTAAAAAGGTCCTATATTACACTAAAGACGCATGAGAGCTTTTAATCATGTTCTAATGTTGTTTCCTCCTCAAAAACACGCCTGAAGTTGTTTGTTTCATTCACGTTTGAGGAACTCTTTATGATTCGTCCGTTTACATCTCCAACGCTCAAAATGCTCTGCTCCGCATTGTGATGTTGGCGAGATTTTGCATTTCATTCACGACTGAAATGATCCAAATGATTCTAGTGAAGGTGTGCGAGTTTAAAAACACAGTGGAGCACTTCCTGTATGACATTACAAGGTAGAACAGAGTTTTTTCAGTTTGAGAGAAGAGCTCAGCCTAAATCTGCAGGGTTTGTGTGAATGAAGCAAAAATGTGTGAAGAATCCCTCAGTCGTCCAGGTAGAATCCATGGTAAAAGGAGAAATTCAATTTGTCAACTGGACAAAGTTTATTTGGTCGAAAACGTTTCGCAGCTCATCCGCGCTGCTTCGTCAGTTCTGGTTCGAGTGCTGAAGGACACTGCTTATATCTCGCTGCAGGGAGGAGCTCACTACACTGAAATTACTCTGAAACTATCCCACCTCTTTGTTTTCAGCTTTCTGTCTTTTGTTTTTAGTTTCTCTCTGGCGTCTAGTTTAGCATACCCATTCAAACCCTAATGTCTGTTTTCACACCTCTGGACCTGACCTGGCTGCCCCCTTGTTTTCTTTGTTTGTTTTGATTTAGGTTTGAGAATGGAAATATATATGGGAGACAAATTATGTCTGACTCCCCCATTCCTGTTTAGAGAACGATTCTCTTTTTTGACAAAAATAGCCTCTTCGACCAAATAAACTTTGTCCAGTTGACAAATTGAATTTCTCCTTTTACCAATGAAGCAAAAACACAACTCCAGGTGTGTTTGTGATCAGAAAATAGTGTAATATGAACAAGTTTTGACAATCTGGACCTTATTTCAGTAATAAAACAACGTCACTCACTCACCCATTGTACTTTGGTGTCATTTGGAGTATTTCCGGAGATTTCGGAGTTGGGCGATATCCGTTTAACGTGAGAGGTCGGAGCACGATGTTGCAGTCACCAAATAACACAAACTTTATCACTTTTCAAATGACAAAAGTTCAATGTGTTAGTTTACACTTTGGTTTGAGTCAAAAGTGGAACCAGAGATCCAGTCATGGTTCCGATTGGACGACGTCATCATCGAGGACCGCGCAGGCATTCATTCCGCTACTTTGCTTAGAAGACGCTCAGAACTTTTCTGTTTTGAGCGAGACATGGCTGAAGATTGGGACTTGGAGACTGAAGAGGACTTATTTGAGTATGATGTCCGTCCGTGTCGTTTTGAGCCTGAATATACGGATGAGGAGGTTTTAGAAAGAAGGAAGCGGAGACAGTTTGAGGAGCACCAGAGAACAGCCATCGGTATCGCACTAACCCTAACCCAAAAATCAGATTTTACAAAAAAATTGGAATTGAGCATTAAAGGGATATGCCACCCCCAGGTCAAACTTGGGCATCTCCCCACAGTCCAGAGACTAAAATAAGTGGTAGAAAGCGTTTTTCTGGTGACGCAGCCATTGTCCGAGTCTGTCAGCACTGACCACCGCGATATCTGCAGTTAGACTGGAGGCTAAAGGCGCCAGAGAAAGATTTCGGCCAAAAGGAATTAATTTGCTCGATGCTTTTCCCAATTACTTTCTGTGTAGTGCGCATTCATATCGAGTGCAAATAAATGTGCAAATCAACACGGAGAGCTTGACTTGGTCATTTTGGGTGGGAACTATTTTTCAGTGCGGAAAAACACAGCTGAAGCACACACCACGCTGACAGGGGAATCCCTGTTACGCACCTGGAAGGGAGTTCCCCTGTTACGCAGCGTGCTCTGTGCTTCGGCTGTGTTTTTCTGCACTGAAAAATAGTTCCCCCAAAATGACCAAGTCAAGCTCTCCGTGTTGATTTGCACATTTATTTGCACTCGATATGAATGCGCACTACACAGAAAGTAATTGGGAAAAGCATCGAGCAAATTAATTCCTTTTGGCCGAAATCTTTCTCTGGCGACGTTAGACTCCAGTCTAAGGCGGAGTAGCTGCAGATACCGCGGCGGTCAGTGCTGACAGACTCGGACAATGGCTGGGTGAGCAGGAAAACGCTTTCCACCACTTATTTTAGTCTCTGGACTGTGGGGAGATGCCCAAGTTTGACCTGGGGGTGGCATATCCCTTTAAGCCCTGACGAACGACTGACACTTGGCCCCTGAGCTACCGGTCGATTGCAATCGACGCATTGAGCACCCCGGTGTAAGCTAACACTAACACATTGAACTTTTGTCATTTGAAAAGTGATAAAGTTTGTGTTATTTGGTGACTGCGACATCGTGCCCCGACCACTCACGTTAAACGGATATCGCCCAACTCCGAAAATACTCGGAAAAACTCCAAATGACACCAAGGTACAATGGGTGAGTAAATGACGTTGTTTTATCACCGAAATAAGGTCCAGATTGTAAAAACGTTTCTTGCCTTTTAATTCAAATACAATCTTATTTTGAATTATAAGTTTTCATCTAAAGTCTCCTGCTCCCAGTCGAGAGAGGGACACAGCCCACTGTCTAGCACCTCGCTGGGGATCTCTCCGTCCGCTTTGTGATTGCGATCCATGTGTTTCTTCAGATAACACTTCGATTCAAAACTGCGATCGCACACCGAACAGCTGAAAGGTCGCTCTCCCGTGTGCCCCCTCATGTGGACGACCAAGTGCCACTTCTGCACAAAGCCCTTCATGCAGATGGGGCAGGAGTAGGGCTTGTGCTCGCTGTGCTTCGATAGAACGTGCCTCATGAGCGAATTCTTCTGTCTGAACGTCATCCCGCAGTCTGAACAGCTCAGGGGTTTTTCTCCCGTGTGGATCCTCATGTGCTCGTTCATGTGGCGTTTCTGCGTAAAGCCACGTTCGCAAACGGAACACCTGAAGGGTTTCTGTTCGGCGTGAATGCGCAGATGTTTTTTGTAATTGGACCTGTCGCTGTGGACTTTACTACAGATTTCACAGGTGAATGGTCCTGGGTGAAACTCCAGGTGTCTCTCAAGGGCTTTTATGCTTTTGAACGTCTTATAACACAAGTTACATTTGGGCAGTTTATCTTTATTCTCTGTATCTTTACTCGTTATAACTGTGCTGCTACTCAAACTGTTATCACGACTGACATTATTTACATGGTTTTCCACTGAATCCTTTGTAGGGCTTGTGTTAGATTCTTCTCCATTACTTTTAGCCTTTTCCTCGTCTGAATCATCGTCTGAACAGCTGAAAGGTCGTCTGTTATTGTCCAAACTCAGACTCGTGCTGCAGCCGGGCTCCTCCCCATCGCCCTGCTCTCCGCTCGGGTCCGGTCTGGCCTCCTCTGGGTCGGGTTCCTCAGATTTGACAGTTACAGGAGAATACTGGAGTGCCATTGGTGGATGCACCTCCTGCTTGATTTTGATTGGTTCCTCCTTCATGACTTGGTCAGAGCCCAAACCGACGATCACCGTCTGGAAATCTGCAGGAGAGAGATGAAAACTGACATACAGCACCTGAAGAGTTAGATCTAAGGACCAAAATGTAGAGCCAGGATGTAGTAGTAGTATTACTACTACTACTGCTACTACTACTGCTAGTACTACTGCTACTACTACTGCTACTACTACTGCTACACCCACAATAGGCCTACAGCATTACAAAAAACTTAAAACATACAGAAGTCCCCGTCACCCTATGTCCCCCCTGTGCATCCCCGTGTCCCCCCCGCGTCCCCCCCCCCATGTCCTTGCGTCCCCCCTGTGTCCCCGCATCCCCCCTGCGTCCCCCCCATGTCCCTGCGTCCCCCCTGCCTTCCCCCGTGTAGCCACGTCCCCCCTGCGTCCCCCCGCGTGTCCCCGTATCCCCCGCGTCCCTCCCGTGTCCCTGCCTACCCCCGTGTAGCCACGTCCCCCCATGTCCCTGCGTCCCCCCGCGTGTCCCCGTATCCCCCTGCGTCCCTCCCGTGTCCCTGCATCCCCCCGTGTCCCCCCTGCATCCCCCCATGTC
Source organism: Paratrypauchen microcephalus (assembly GCA_036785185.1). Lineage (NCBI taxonomy): Eukaryota > Metazoa > Chordata > Actinopteri > Gobiiformes > Gobiidae > Paratrypauchen > Paratrypauchen microcephalus. The sequence goes on along the minus strand of JAVJIX010000334.1, from coordinate 86,972 downwards.
CCTGCGTCCCCCCTGTCTCCCCGTGTCCCCGCGTCCCCCCTGCATCCCCCGCGTGTCCCCCCCATGTCCCCATGTCCCCGCGTGCCCCCTGCACCCCCCCCCCCCCCCCCCCCCCATGTCCCTGCGTCCCCCCTGTCCCCTCCCCCGTGTCCCTGCGTCCCCCCTGCCTCCCCCCGTGTCCCCACGTCCCCCGTGCTCCCCCCATGTCCCTGCGTCCCCCCTGCATCCCCCCCATGTCCCTGCGTCCCCCCTGCGTCCCCCCCGTTTGTAGGTGTGGACTCCCGGTCTCACCTGGTTTGTGGAGACCTTCTGGAGGTTGAGGCAGGTATCGGGACTGCAGAGACTCCTCCTCAAACTGAGCAAACGTCCGTTCAAAAAGCTCAAAGATCTCGTCTGCGGCCACCACGAGCTTCTCCACCACCAGGTCCTTCAGAGCCTGAGTCTTCACAGACATCATCACAGACTTACTCATGAAGGCCTCGCCGTCTTTGGCCGCCTGAACCCGAGATGGCAGGAGATGGAAATCTGTGGAGAAAAGACCGGAAATAAGAACATTAAAACATTATTAATGGTCTGGAATGTTACAGTGTGGCATTAAACCTTTCTATCTTCACGGAGACCAAACCAGACCAAGTTACAGGTCAGATCTGTGGAGAGGCGACCCCGCTCACAGTCAGAATGTGTTTTTCTAGGTTTTTTTTTTTTTTTGAGCTCTAAAACCACCTGTGATTGAATAAATGTGAAGTAGCGCTAAGGGACGTGCAATTAATTGAATTTTGATCGCGATTTCGATTTGTGTGTCAAAGGAGCTTAACAGTAGGGATGCACCGATGTGAACATTTTGATTTAAACATTGACCAAAATAATCGTGATAATGATTTTGTCCATAATCGAGCAGCCCCAGGTAGAGCGACTTAAAGGAAAAGTAACGTTTTTTTACAATCTGAGCCTTCTTTCGGCAATAAAACAAGTAGTTTTACTCACCCATAGCAGTTTGGTGTCAATTGGAGCAGTATCGCAGAACTTATGTTGAGCCGTTCTGTTCTACTAATGATCCCGTATCCGTTAGCGTGAGTGCTCGGGGCATTACTTTGCGGTGTCCAAATAACACAAACTTTAGCACTTTTCAAATCACAGAAGATCGCTGTGTCAGGGTAGACTTTTAGTAGATTCCAAAACGGCCTGAAACCCGATATGCAGCTATAGTTTAATTTGATGACGTCATCAGTATTCAGTTTATATATCAATGATCTGCCTTCCATCTTTAAAGATGACGTGGGGGTCGTGATGTATGCTGATGACACGGTGGTGTTTGCGCATGGTAAGGAAGCATCCTCAGTCGCAGCTAAACTGACAGCAGCAATGACAAAAGCCTCTGAGTGGCTGAGTAGGTCAAATCTAATACTAAACACGGATAAAACGGTAACGATGTACTTTTCAAATAAAAAGACTCAAAATATACACCCTAATATTTTTGTGGCGGGCCATATGATCCGGAATGTGGAGGAGGTAAAATACCTCGGGGTAATCCTGGATTCTACACTTGGTTTTAAACAACATATAAAAAAAGTCTGTCATGTTTTAAAATTTAATATGTTTAATTTTCAACAAATCAGGAGTTCTTTATCCTTGGAGGCAGCGAAAACATATTTTAACGCAATGATCATATCTCATATTTCATACTGTATATCCTCATGGTCTCAGGCCAAACAGACAGTTCTCAAACCTCTCAGATCCTTGCATAATCGGGCCCTAAAAATTCTGGATAAAAAGCCTCTAAGGCACCATCATTGTCATATACTTAAAAAATACAAATTGCTTAGCTTTGAAAATCTGATCAGCTTCTCCAATATTCGTCTGGTTCACAAAATCTTGCATGACGCTGCCCCACCCCCTCTACAGACCTATGTCCAGCCACGCGCTCGGCTCACCAGCCGAGTGTTAAGGTCTGTTTCGAGGGGAGACTGCGATGTCCCAAAAAGGAGAACTGCCTTCTCCCAATCAGCCTTTTCTTATAAAGCTGTGACGGAGTGGAACAGACTCCCGAGTCATATAAAGGACATGGCAGACTTTTTAACATTCTCTCGAGCCGTTAAAAGCTGGCTCCTGGACAGTCAGTCCTGCTCTCATTAATACCAAACGGTAGTTGGCCAACAGAGGTTACCCTCGTGGGTATCCTCTGTTGGCAAAGGCCCTATTTCTAAAGCTTCACCTCAAAATAATAGTACCAGTTAGGTAGGTGGCTGTCGGATGATACCCTCGTGGGTACCATTCGACAGCTGCTGCTCTTTATAAAAGTAATGAAAGGGGTTATTATCATCAGCGTTCACCTTTGCTCTCAATGACCTTGATCCTAAATTATGCGTGTGATTACTACCTGTATGCGCTTATGAATATGCACGCACTTTTCAATACTGGATAATGAATAGAATTGTTTTGAGATTGTTTATTTTAGAATTGCTTATATTTTAAGATTTTATCCCGCACTAGCCTGTTAAGATTGTACCTTGTATTTGATATGTGATTTCTTTTTATTATATTGTATTGTATTTTTATTGTATTTATAATTGCACTTTATCGTATTTTTGTATTGTATTTTATGATGTGAGGACTGCAGATGGAAATTAGCTTTGAGCTAAATCTGGTGCAGACATCTTTTTAATGAAACTGCACACTGTCCTTAATAAACTAAACTAAACTAAACTAAACTAAATCAGAGAGGACAGTGCGCATGCGTGAACTCAGCTGTTTTGTAAACACCGCTAGTCCGAAAGAAGCTAACACCGCTCTGAACTTTACTTTTCTGTTGCGATATCGGGTTTCAGGCCGTTTTGGAATCTACTAAAAGTCTACGCTGACACAGCGATCTTCTGTGATTTGAAAAGTGCTAAAGTTTGTGTTATTTGGACACCGCAAAGTAATGCCCTGAGCACTCACGCTAACGGATACGGGATCATTAGTAGAACAGAACGGCTCCAACATAACTTCTGCGATACTGCTCCAATTGACACCAAAGTGCTATGGGTGAGTAAAACTACTTGTTTTATTGCCGAAAGAAGGCTCAGATTGTAAAAAAAACGTTACTTTTCCTTTAATGTTGTAGGGAGTTTAGAGCGTTTTCACAAACACGGAAAAACAGGACGATTACCTGGATGTGCAGCCATCTTCGGGGGATTACTTGCTCAAAATTACATGTGTTTACGTAGCAACTGTGCAGGAAAAAAAAAAATCTAAATTTCGCGAGAAATCTTCCACATCGGAATCCAAAACTTCTGACACAGTTGACCAGTTGTACAGGGATAAGTTGAAGGCCAAAGAAAAGAAGCGTTATATGAAAAAACTCAAATTAATTGGGCAAGAAGATCCGTATGAGATGGAGCCAAGTTTGTTCAGTGACAGCGGCGATTTGTCGATTCTGCTGCTGTAAGAGATCCCGATATTGTCAACGACCTGGTCTTCTCCCCAAGCCCTGATACAGCACAAGACCTTCAGAGCTCTAAAGGTCTGGAGGACCTTCAGAGCTCTAAAGGTCTGGAGGACCTTCAGAGCTCTAAAGGTCTGGAGGACCGTCAGAGCTCTAAAGGTCTGGAGGACCGTCAGAGCTCTAAAGGTCTGGAGGACCGTCAGAGCTCTAAAGGTCTGGAGGACCTTCAGATCTGGAGGACCTTCAGATCTCTAAAGGTCCTCCAGACCTTTAGAGATCTGAAGGTCTGGAGGACCTTCAGATCTGGAGGACCTTTAGAGCTCTAAAGGTCTGGAGGACCTTCAGAGCTCTGAAGGTCTGGAGGCAACAGCCAGTTTGTTTGTGGCTGGTACGAGAGCATAAACTGTGGAAAATTGGCGACAAGTGTATTGTGATGCAAAGGTCGGCATGCTTGTATTACATGTGTAACGTGTATTTTGCATTTTATTATTCACGTTTTGCAAAGATTAAAATATGAACATTGTAATACAGTTTACTGTAGGGGCTAATGAAGCAAATGAACATGTACAAGTATTTACAACATTTATGCCTTGGATCTAGTTTAGTCGGTGTTTGTTTATGTAAACATGGTCGCTACAAATTGGTTCAAAATTAGCAATCACAGTGCACAGTATGAAACACCTACCGGCTGTGAAATGAGCTGAACATATGCGAGTGTTGTCGGGATTTTTCCTACCCAAGTTCTGTTGGAGACTGGCGATCCACAATCGCCTCCTTTCCTTTGAAAATCGGTCCGTCTGTTCACCCTGGCCGGTCACTACTTTAGGTAAACGATAGAACTGTACGTGTTTTTTTCCGTCCGGTCTATTGTGACAGCTGAGGACCGCACAATAGTTCACCATTTTGCTTTTTTAAAAAACTTTGCGGTATAAATGCACTGTTCGCGGTGCTTCAAATCCACCCGGCTGACTTCTGGATTATGACGTCATGTGAAAACGCTCCATTATCTGTTACATAAGGTGAGTTGTCGTACAGTTGTAGGGAGTATTATCTGGTACATAAAGGTGAGTTGTCGTACAGTTGTAGGGAGTATTATCTGGTACATAAAGGTGAGTTGTCGTACAGTTGTAGGGAGTATTATCTGGTACATAAAGGTGAGTTGTACAGTTGTAGGGAGTATTATCTGGTACATAAAGGTGAGTTGTCGTACAGTTGTAGGGAGTATTATCTGGTACATAAAGGTGAGTTGTCGTACAGTTGTAGGGAGTATTATCTGGTACATAAAGGTGAGTTGTTGTACAGTTGTAGGGAGTATTATCTGGTACATAAAGGTGAGTTGTCGTACAGTTGTAGGGAGTATTATCTGGTACATAAGGTGAGTTGTCGTACAGTTGTAGGGAGTATTATCTGATACATAAAGGTGAGTTGTACAGTTGTAGGGAGTATTATCTGGTACATAAAGGTGAGTTGTACAGTTGTAGGGAGTATTATCTGATACATAAAGGTGAGTTGTACAGTTGTAGGGAGTATTATCTGATACATAAAGGTGAGTTGTACAGTAGTAGGGAGTATTATCTGATACATAAAGGTGAGTTGTACAGTTGTAGGGAGTATTATCTGGTACATAAGGTGAGTTGTCGTACAGTTGTAGGGAGTATTATCTGGTACATAAAGGTGGGTTGTCGTACAGTTGTAGGGAGTATTATCTGTTACATAAGGTGAGTTGTCGTACAGTTGTAGGGAGTATTATCTGGTACATAAAGGTGAGTTGTCATACAGTTGTAGGGAGTATTATCTGTTACATAAGGTGAGTTGTCGTACAGTTGTAGGGAGTATTATCTGGTACATAAAGGTGAGTTGTCGTACAGTTGTAGGGAGTATTATCTGGTACATAAAGGTGAGTTGTCGTACAGTTGTAGGGAGTATTATCTGGTACATAAGGTGAGTTGTCGTACAGTTGTAGGGAGTATTATCTGATACATAAGGTGAGTTGTCGTACAGTTGTAGGGAGTATTATCTGGTACATAAGGTGAGTTGTTGTACAGTTGTAGGGAGTATTATCTGATACATAAGGTGAGTTGTCGTACAGTTGTAGGGAGTATTATCTGTTACATAAGGTGAGTTGTCGTACAGTTGTAGGGAGTATTATCTGGTACATAAAGGTGAGTTGTCGTACAGTTGTAGGGAGTATTATCTGGTACATAAAGGTGAGTTGTCGTACAGTTGTAGGGAGTATTATCTGGTACATAAGGTGAGTTGTCGTACAGTTGTAGGGAGTATTATCTGATACATAAGGTGAGTTGTCGTACAGTTGTAGGGAGTATTATCTGGTACATAAGGTGAGTTGCCGTACAGTTGTAGGGAGTATTATCTGTTACATAAGGTGAGTTGCCGTACAGTTGTAGGGAGTATTATCTGGTACATAAAGGTGAGTTGTCGTACAGTTGTAGGGAGTATTATCTGATACATAAGGTGAGTTGTCGTACAGTTGTAGGGAGTATTATCTGGTACATAAGGTGAGTTGCCGTACAGTTGTAGGGAGTATTATCTGTTACATAAGGTGAGTTGCCGTACAGTTGTAGGGAGTATTATCTGGTACATAAAGGTGAGTTGTCGTACAGTTGTAGGGAGTATTATCTGGTACATAAAGGTGAGTTGTCGTACAGTTGTAGGGAGTATTATCTGGTACATAAAGGTGAGTTGTCGTACAGTTGTAGGGAGTATTATCTGATACATAAAGGTCAGTTGTACAGTTGTAGGGAGTATTATCTGGTACATAAAGGTGAGTTGTACAGTTGTAGGGAGTATTATCTGGTACATAAAGGTGAGTTGTACAGTTGTAGGGAGTATTATCTGTTACATAAGGTGAGTTGTTGTACACTTGTAGGGAGTATTATCTGTTACATAAGGTGAGTTGTCGTACAGTTGTAGGGAGTATTATCTGGTACATAAGGTGAGTTGTTGTACAGTTGTAGGGAGTATTATCTGGTACATAAGGTGAGTTGTCGTACAGTTGTAGGGAGTATTATCTGATACATAAGGTGAGTTGTCGTACAGTTGTAGGGAGTATTATCTGGTACATAAGGTGAGTTGCCGTACAGTTGTAGGGAGTATTATCTGTTACATAAGGTGAGTTGCCGTACAGTTGTAGGGAGTATTATCTGGTACATAAAGGTGAGTTGTCGTACAGTTGTAGGGAGTATTATCTGATACATAAGGTGAGTTGTCGTACAGTTGTAGGGAGTATTATCTGGTACATAAGGTGAGTTGCCGTACAGTTGTAGGGAGTATTATCTGTTACATAAGGTGAGTTGCCGTACAGTTGTAGGGAGTATTATCTGGTACATAAAGGTGAGTTGTCGTACAGTTGTAGGGAGTATTATCTGGTACATAAAGGTGAGTTGTCGTACAGTTGTAGGGAGTATTATCTGGTACATAAAGGTGAGTTGTCGTACAGTTGTAGGGAGTATTATCTGATACATAAAGGTGAGTTGTACAGTTGTAGGGAGTATTATCTGATACATAAAGGTGAGTTGTACAGTTGTAGGGAGTATTATCTGGTACATAAAGGTGAGTTGTACAGTTGTAGGGAGTATTATCTGATACATAAAGGTGAGTTGTACAGTTGTAGGGAGTATTATCTGATACATAAAGGTGAGTTGTACAGTAGTAGGGAGTATTATCTGATACATAAAGGTGAGTTGTACAGTTGTAGGGAGTATTATCTGGTACATAAGGTGAGTTGTTGTACAGTTGTAGGGAGTATTATCTGGTACATAAGGTGAGTTGTCGTACAGTTGTAGGGAGTATTATCTGTTACATAAGGTGAGTTGTCGTACAGTTGTAGGGAGTATTATCTGGTACATAAAGGTGAGTTGTCGTACAGTTGTAGGGAGTATTATCTGTTACATAAGGTGAGTTGTCGTACAGTTGTAGGGAGTATTATCTGGTACATAAAGGTGAGTTGTTGTACAGTTGTAGGGAGTATTATCTGGTACATAAGGTGAGTTGTCGTACAGTTGTAGGGAGTATTATCTGTTACATAAGGTGAGTTGTCGTACAGTTGTAGGGAGTATTATCTGTTACATAAGGTGAGTTGTTGTACAGTTGTAGGGAGTATTATCTGGTACATAAAGGTGAGTTGTCGTACAGTTGTAGGGAGTATTATCTGGTACATAAAGGTGAGTTGTCGTACAGTTGTAGGGAGTATTATCTGGTACATAAGGTGAGTTGTCGTACAGTTGTAGGGAGTATTATCTGATACATAAGGTGAGTTGTCGTACAGTTGTAGGGAGTATTATCTGGTACATAAGGTGAGTTGCCGTACAGTTGTAGGGAGTATTATCTGGTACATAAGGTGAGTTGCCGTACAGTTGTAGGGAGTATTATCTGGTACATAAAGGTGAGTTGTCGTACAGTTGTAGGGAGTATTATCTGGTACATAAAGGTGAGTTGTCGTACAGTTGTAGGGAGTATTATCTGGTACATAAAGGTGAGTTGTCGTACAGTTGTAGGGAGTATTATCTGGTACATAAAGGTGAGTTGTCGTACAGTTGTAGGGAGTATTATCTGGTACATAAAGGTGAGTTGTTGTACAGTTGTAGGGAGTATTATCTGGTACATAAAGGTGAGTTGTTGTACAGTTGTAGGGAGTATTATCTGGTACATAAAGGTGAGTTGTCGTACAGTTGTAGGGAGTATTATCTGTTACATAAGGTGAGTTGTCGTACAGTTGTAGGGAGTATTATCTGGTACATAAAGGTGAGTTGTCGTACAGTTGTAGGGAGTATTATCTGGTACATAAAGGTGAGTTGTCGTACAGTTGTAGGGAGTATTATCTGGTACATAAGGTGAGTTGTCGTACAGTTGTAGGGAGTATTATCTGGTACATAAGGTGAGTTGTCGTACAGTTGTAGGGAGTATTATCTGGTACATAAAGGTGAGTTGTTGTACAGTTGTAGGGAGTATTATCTGGTACATAAAGGTGAGTTGTTGTACAGTTGTAGGGAGTATTATCTGGTACATAAAGGTGAGTTGTCGTACAGTTGTAGGGAGTATTATCTGGTACATAAAGGTGAGTTGTTGTACAGTTGTAGGGAGTATTATCTGGTACATAAAGGTGAGTTGTCGTACAGTTGTAGGGAGTATTATCTGTTACATAAGGTGAGTTGTCGTACAGTTGTAGGGAGTATTATCTGGTACATAAAGGTGAGTTGTTGTACAGTTGTAGGGAGTATTATCTGGTACATAAAGGTGAGTTGTCGTACAGTTGTAGGGAGTATTATCTGGTACATAAAGGTGAGTTGTCGTACAGTTGTAGGGAGTATTATCTGGTACATAAAGGTGAGTTGTTGTACAGTTGTAGGGAGTATTATCTGGTACATAAAGGTGAGTTGTCGTACAGTTGTAGGGAGTATTATCTGGTACATAAAGGTGAGTTGTCGTACAGTTGTAGGGAGTATTATCTGGTACATAAAGGTGAGTTGTTGTACAGTTGTAGGGAGTATTATCTGGTACATAAAGGTGAGTTGTCGTACAGTTGTAGGGAGTATTATCTGGTACATAAAGGTGAGTTGTCGTACAGTTGTAGGGAGTATTATCTGGTACATAAAGGGGAGTTGTCGTACAGTTGTAGGGAGTAGAGTATGAAACAAGCAGATGACAGACCCTCCTCCAGAAAAGCTACACAGTGTGCCGTTCAGAACTTTTCTTGACGTGTGCGTTGTGTCGCCATGGCAACTGTGACTGCCCCACCATCCCCCCCGTAGTGACGTCACTGAAAAGTCAATCAAAAACGCTCCATCACGGGCCTGTGGTTACTCTTATTTATATTTAATGACTGGAATAGTGCGTAAAGCTGATGTGGGGTGATTTTTACGGTAGAATTAAGCAAATAAAACACTAAAAAACATTTTAAAAAACACTAAAATTACAACAGGCCTGGGTGCTATAGGCCCACGCTGCACGCGCCCCACTTCACTTCACAATTTGCGCACTTTAGCGGAGGATAAACGTCACACGAGCTCTTTATTAAACCTGCGCGTCTCTATAGGTGAATGATCCGGTTTTTTCTCTCACCTTCTTTGTGAAAAACATCTCGAGGCTGCTGCAGAAATCTGGAGCGCAGAACCTCCTCCTCATATTCCGCAAACGCGCGTTCAAACAGCGCAAAAATCTCATCCGCCGCAACGACGAGCCGCTCCACCACCAGGTCCTTGGGCGCGTGGCTTTTCACGGACATCATCGTGGATTTGGAGAGTTTTTTGTGGCGCACACTCGCTGCTTTTTCGCTGTTTGTGCGCAGAGACGCAAAACCCGGAACTGAACGTGTTTAGGGGGAGGGGGTTTAAAGCGCGAGTGCCCCCTGCAGGCTGCAGCCGAGACTCCACCAAACTAACAATCCCTTTAAAAATGTCTGTAAAGTTCCGTTAAATGATAATAATAATAATAATAATAATAATAATAATAATAATAATAATAATAATAATAATAATAATAATAATACGTGAAAAGTCCCTCAGTCGTCCAGGTAGAATCCATGATCAAAGGAGAAGTTCAATTTGTCAACTGGACAAAGTTTGTTTGGTTGAAAAAGCCTCTCGGATGAGCGGCGAAACGTTTTCAACCAAACAAATGTTGTCCAGTTGACAAATTGAACTTCTCCTTTGATCAATAATAATAATAATAAATCATTAGTGGCCCTGTGACACTTTCTTTATTTTAATGGTGTACTGTACAGTAATCCCTCGTTTATGGCAGGGGTTTGGTTCCAGAAATAACCCGCAATAAGTGAAATCCACGAAGTAGGACAACTTTATATTTTACAATTATTCTACATGTTTTAAGGCTGTAAACGCCTCACCACACACATTATACGCTTTTCTCAGACTGGAATTAACATTTTCTCACATTTCTCTCTAGTTTAAACACTCAAACTTTCATAGATTTTCAACAAAATGTATTAATAGTGAAGCGTGGGGGGGGGGGGCACGGCTCCGGGAGCCCCATCGAACGCGCAAGGGGAGCGGAGACATGAGTCGCTGGATCCACAGGAAGCACCGCGCTCATCCATCAGCACTGCCACGTCCCGGGACGCGACACGCACCAACCCCTTGGAGAAGTGCGCGACACGTGCACCCCTCATCGTGGTCAAATCCGTGACAGAGCAGCACGACCGGCGCGAGGTCGCACGTACACCGGGGCTGTGAGCACGAGATCGAACCGCGGCGCCCGGACCGCGTCCTCTCAGCCCGAGCCACAAACCAGCTGCACGAAACCAGCAAAGAGCGGCACGTAGTGGTTTAATCCTTACCTGGCCAGCCAAATGATATCTCTCTGTATTTGCTATACAGCGCAATACCATTTGGACACCCTCGCTCCACCCTCGCTCCCCCAGTTAACAACGGACTCCGCGCTTCTGATTCGTTCAAAGATGGTGACGTCAGTGCACCCGTCTTTGCCCGCAACGTCCCTTCCATTCAGCTGTAAAATTGGTCTTAAGTGACCTAAAACACATCGATTCCTTAAAACCACAGCAGCTGACAGCTCTAGAGGCCTTTCTTTTCAAAAAAGATGTTTTTGCATTGCTTCCTACCGGCTTGGTTCACGTCGCTGTCCGTTAACTGTTCTCTGATTGGTTCACTTAGCTGTCTGTCTACGCGCAACGGCAGCGCATTCTGGACCAAGCGTTACCAGACTCACCGCTGGTACAGCGATGAGTCATGGATTCTTCCAGGCAAGTTTAATCCTGGTTTAGACCTGATCTAGTCCTGGTTTAGTCCAGGTCTAGACCTGGTTTAGTCCAGGTCCAGTCGAGGTCTAGACCTGGTTTAGTCCACGTTTAGTCCTGGGTCTACAGTCTCTTAGCCAATCAGGACGCAGAACACAGTGTTCTAGTGTTGCTATTAAAAAAAAAACAAAAAACTGCGAAACAGCGAGGCCGCGAACAGTGAGGGATTACTGTGTTTTATTGACCTATTTGTATGATATTTATTGTTTTTATGTTGTTTTTAATGTTGTACAGCACTTTGGTCGACTTTGTTGGAAGGTGCTATAGAAATAAAGTTTGATTGATTGAATAATAATAATAATAATAATAATAATAATAATAATAATAATAATAATACATATATAATATATAATATATAATACATATCAAATAAATAAATAAAATACATAAATAAGTAAATAAATAAATAATACATAAAAAATAAAAATAAAACATACATAGGCCTATATATAAATAAAAATAAATAAATAAATAAGAAATTAAAAGGGAGTCTAAAAACTTTTTGAGGCGACTGTAGAGCCGACCGACAAAATGTTTTTGTTCGGTTGTTAACTTCACGTGGATTTAACACGATTACAGTCCATTACAGAGGACAGGTTACAACATTATGAATAAAAATAAAATGAACAAAAATGTAAATGCTAAAGTGTTCATTTACCTCCAAATAGAAATTTAAAATAATAATAATAATAATAATTTAGATTAGACACTTTTTTCCTTCGGGTCCCAGGAGGTTAACATAGCAAAAATATCTTAAGTGTGCAAATTAACCAAAGCTACATTTGTAAACTAATTTCCAAAACAATAAACTCATTTTAGAATCAACTAAATAAGTAAAAAGCTTTATTCATTGTAGGATTGGTAAATGCAGTTCCCTCTCTCAGCACAAGGAGGCGCCACTGCTCCACAGACGCGCACAAGGAGCAGCGCTGGTGCTGTTTTTGTTCCGGGTTTTTCTGGAGAAGTCTCGACTCATGTGTAAATAAATCCTCATGTGTAAATAAATAAATCGGTGAAAATGTCCCTGGAAGTGCGCGCTCTCCGGGGTTTGGTGCTGGAGAGGCTCGCTGCGGCCGCGGATGACATTTTTGCGCTTTTTGAACGCACGTTTGCGCAATATGAAGAGGAGGTTCTGCGCTCCAGTTTACGGCAACAACCTCGAGATGTTCTGCACAGAGAAGGTGAGATCTGCAGGAGGAACCCAGCGAGAAACGGGTTTTACGCACGATTTTTTTCCCCTGTCATTACGAAGCGCACGGCCTGACTGTATGCCTGCTGGATGTGGGCTGTGGTTCGACTCTTTTAACGAGTCTCGGGGCAAAAATACAGAGACAGAAAAACTTTAGGACAATTGGAAATACAGTGGTACCTCACCTTACGAATGACCCAACAAATTTCAAACGCCTTCACGATAAATTTAGATACGAAAGAAAATTCAAGTTACGAAACGCGAAATCTCAAAAATTCAAATAATGCGCGCTCAGCCACACACATTATACGCTTTTGTCAGACTGGATTTAAACCCCTCTCACACCTGTCCCCCGTTCAAACCCCCAAACCCCCACAGACTCCCAACAAAACTATCAATAGTGAAGTGTGGGGGGAAGCGGGAGGGGGGAGAAGACTGCGCGCGGACATGTGTGATAGCGCAGAGCTGCCAGCAGGTCTAGACCAAGGTCTAAACCTGGACTGGACCAAGACTAAACCTGGACCAAACCAGGACCAAACCAGGACTAGACCAGGTGGATTAAAGCGCCGCGCGTGGTCTATTTCCTGGTTTCGTTTCGAGTCACAGCTGAGGGGAGCAGCGAGGAGGAACGCACGCAGTCTGAGCGCATGAACGCATGAACGAGACCCATGCAAGCCCTCCTCTAGACCTGACCAGGTCTAGAGGAGGTCTAGAGGAGCCGCGGTGGTCTGGACTAAACCAGGACTAAACCTGGACTAAACCAGGAGGAACCGCGGTGGTCTGGACTAAACCAGGACTAAACCTGGACTAAACCAGGAGGAGCCGCGGTGGTCTGGACTAAACCAGGAGGAGCCGCGGTGGTCTGGACTAAACCAGGACTAGACCAGGTGGACCAAAGCGCCGCGTGCGCGTCCAACCCCTGGCCTCCGCTCATAGCCGCCGCTCGCACGCAAGAGGTCCAGACCTGGCCAGACCTGGCCGCGTAAGGTGCTCACAGAGCGGCCTGGATAGAACCGTGAGGTCGGCCTCTTCAAGACCTCCAGGCCGGTGACCAGGACAATCCCCGGACCCATGCCCGCTTAGGGAGCTCTTAAGGCGGGCTGGCAGTGTCCCCCTGGGTCCCTGGATGTCTGGGGCTCCGTGCCTGGCAGGTCTAGAGCAGGTCCAGACCACACTATAAAAAAAGTTACACTATAAAAAAAGTTACACTATAAAAAAAAAAAAAAACTTGGATCGGGGCCTTGGAACGAATCAGGCTTTTTCCATTGAAATAGCTACTCAACTTACTTATTTATTTTTCACGTTACGAAACCACTTCTGGAACGAATTAATTTCGTAAGGTGAGGTACCACTGTACTTCTCCAATTTACGCCAATGGCCCCAGAGAACAAAAAACTATTAAAGTGCCCCCGTATTACAGTGTTTTTGGATCTACGTTAAAGAACTATTAATGTTTTCTACAATCTGAGCCTTATTCTGTAATAAAACAAGTTGTTTTACTCACCCATAGCACTTTGGTGTCATATGGAGCAGTTTCGTAGATGTTTTAGTTTAGCGATATCCGTTAACTTGAGTGCTTGGGGCAGGCGATTGCAGTCACCAAATAACACAAAACAACACTTTGTCACTTTTCAAATTACAGAAGCTCAATATCTTAAGACCTATTCGGACGGGATTAGTTTTACGGGGTGACATGGGGTAAAGTAATAATTACCAGGGAATTTAGTCCTGTCTGAACGCGCCATGTCCGTAAACATAACGGAGTATGTCTGTGAAATTTACAGCGAGTTTTACCTTCTGTAAAACGGTCCGGAGGAATTACCTTAGGTAATATTAATCCCGTGTGAATGCGACCCTCGGTAAAGATGTATGTAATATTTCGTCACATCCGTTTAAAGACATAATTTACCGCAATTTTCAAACACGGAGGAGCTTGAAGCGCTTTATTTTTCTGGCAAGAGAAATGATCTACCGGTACTCTCAAACAAATGCTCACATCGATCAATGAAAAAGCCCAAGAGGTATAAATCAGTTGTCAGAGGCATGAAACTTCTGCTTGTTTTAGGTAATGTATGCTCTATTAGTCCTGATTATGGGCAATAATTTGCATAGTTCGCTAATATTTCACATAGGCTAATCATGACTTCTCTATCTTCAGCTGATGCTTTATGCCCTGCCCCACCAAAATCCGGCGACGAATACGAGACGGCAGAGCGTAAAACTCCTCCCATGTCAAATAAATATTACGGACATTTCTTGTCCTGTGTGAATGGGTCATTTATATTACAGAGGTCCTGTGATAAACTGACATTACTCTACATCCCCCTGGAAAACTAATCCCGTCCGAATAGGGCTGTAGTCTACACTTTAGTTTGAGTCAAAAGTGCCTCTAATCTGAGATTTATCCATAGTTTGGAGTAGATGAGGAGGACAGTCGCATGTGCGGAGTCACAGCTGATTTGCAGATAAGAAGACGCTCAGAACTTTTCTGTTGCGAGCGACACATGGCAGAAGATTGGGACTTTGAGGCTGAAGAGGACTTATGGAGGACTGAGGACTGAAGAGGAGTATACGGATGAGGAGACAGAATGGATACGGAAAGAATGAAGCGGAGACAGTTTTAGGAGCAGCAGAGAACAGCCATCGGTTTCACATTACTTCTCAGAATCGTGCGCTGAATCCGCTGGCCTTCTTTCTTTTCCTTTGCTGGTAAAAAATGGTCCTGACTGAAGTGGGTACTGCAAACACGATGGTCCAAACATCTTACAGCTTTGCCTTTCATGTTTGGGTCCCGAGAGCTGAGAGCGAAATCAGCTGTGACTGAGCACATGCGACTGTCCTCCTCATCTACTCCAAACTATGGATAAATCTCAGATTACAGGCCACTTTTGACTCAAACTAAAGTGTAGACTAAGACATTGAGCTTCTATGATTTGAAAAGTGATAAAGTTTGTGTTATTTTGGTGACTGCAACGTCGTGCCCCGATCACTCATGTTAACGGATATCGCTAAACTACAACATCTCTGGAAGTGCTCCAAATGACACCAAAGTGCTATGGGTGAGTAAAACAACTTGTTTTATTACAGAAATAAGGCTTGTAAGATTGTGAAAAAAACCCCCGTTAATTCTCCTTTTAAAATGTCCTCACCTCATCACAAACACCTGGAGTTGTGTTTTGTTTCATTCACATGTTTAACACACAAACTCTGCAGAGCTCTTTTCTCAAACTAAAAACACTATGTTCCACCTTGTGATGTCATGTTGTAATACAGGAAGTGCTCCATTGTGTTTTTAAACTCTACACACCTTCACTAGAATCATCTGGATGATGTCTGTGCCAAGCCATTTTAACATTTAAACACTAAGTTTGATTATCCGGAATTAACATTGTCGATATCAACAACGTCTTTCCGACTATTTAATTTTGGATCGAGGGAATTGTCATTTGAGAAATCTGTAACGTAATTTTGGCTGGACGAAAACGACAGAGAAATCTGCAATTGAGGTTTGACCAGCAGAAACGGAATTACAGAAATGTGCAATTACGTCACTGAAAACTGCAGAAGCCGACAGAGGCCATGTTCGTAATGATTATTTTCCACCTTAAAGGAAAAGTTACGTTTTTTACAATCTGAGCCTTATTTCGGTAATAAAACAAGTTGTTTTACTCACCCATAGCACTTTGGTGTCATATGGAGCACTTCCAGAGATGTTTTAGATTTGCGATCTCCATAACGTGAGTTCTCGGGGCACATGTTTGTGGTCTCCAAATAACACAAACTTTAGCACTTTTCAAATCATAGAAGCTCGATGTCTTAATCTACGATTTCGTTTGAAGCAAAAGTGGCCTGTAATCCGAGATTTAGCCATAGTTTCGAGTAGATGAGGACGCCAGTGCGCATGTGCGGACTGTGCTCTCAGCTCCCGGGACCCAAACATGAAACGCAAAGCTGTAAACGATGGATAAATCTCGGATTACAGGCCACTTTCGACTCAAACGAAATCGTAGACTAAGGCCGTTTCCCAATTCACCGACGGCACACTTGTGAGCGTCCTTGGAACGGGATATGCGTCATATCCGGCGCGACAAGCGCCGTTCCATTCGTTTTTTTCCCCCTGCACCGTCGAGACGAGCCCTGAACAGCGCCGTCGTTTCCATGGAAATCGGGGCGTGGACCAAGCGTGCAAACATGCTCGCTTCGCACACTTAAAAGCCCCAGCATGCACAGCGCGGGAGGATATATGACTACAAAGACCGACTCGCCAGCGACATCCACAAGTGAGAGTTGCGACGTCACTATAAAATATACGTACTGGTTCACCTCACCAACAACTATGCTACATGAAACTCTTCATAAACTACGCTAAACATGTGTGACGGTAGCCGTAACGGCATAGATCACGGCACCTGTATTACCGTTCACATGCTTTTCCCCCTTACACTTCTATATTTCCTTTGCTGTTGTAATGCTGGATATTCTACAGTGTCGCCATGTCCAGCGTTTACTCTAAGCTGCGCACTGTTCGCACATTCTCAGCGCACAAGAAAACTTATGCAGCGCACTGTAAATCAGGGATGAAAGAGCTTTTAGCGGATCTCCACTTTTTATTCAGCCGCGGGGTCATTTTTTTTATATCTGCAAAGTGCGAGCCGCGCGAGGGAGGGTTCATTTCGGATGTGGAGTTAGTGTGTGTTTGCTCAGACACATTAAAAATGAGGGGGAACATTGGCCATGTCCCAATTCCAAGTATTACTAGTCACAATAGAATAATATTTTTGTCTTTAGGGAACAAGGAGCAGACCACCCGGCTCATTGAGCTGAGGCGGGACCTGTTCCATTTCGCAGACGCCCATGTGAGAAACGTAGTGCACTAAGGACAGAGCGAGTGTGCGCCGTCTCGACGACAGACCGAGTGCACACTCACAAGCGTGCCGTCGGTGAATTGGGAAACGGCCTAAGACATCGGGCTTCTATGATTTGAAAAGTGCTAAAGTTTGTGTTATTTGGAGCCCGCACGGGGCATATTACATGTTTGGGGAATATATTATATGCCCCGAGCTATGGCTAGAAGTCGCGCTAGGCTAACGCTAATCTAAAACATCTCTGGAAGTGCTCCATATGACACCAAAGTGCTATGGGTGAGTAAAACAACTTGTTTTATTAGCGAAATAAGACTCAAATTGTAAAAAAAGTTACTTTTCCTTTAATAACGAGAAAATTAACTCAAGATCTGGAGAAAACCCTGTATCTCCGTCGGTAAAGACGAAGCCGGGCCAGTCTTCTGCGGAGGCGCCGCGGACTAATCTTGAAATGATCCCAAATTAAAAGACGCAATGCAATCTCCCCCTGTGTCAACCCCTGATCAATATATTGCCTTATCAGCTGATCGATTATTATTCCAGACATTCTAATGACCAAAAACATGTCTGTTCAGAATGAGAAATAGCCCCGAAGTCACAACGTAGACGTTTCAGTTGTTTTCTCGAGATCATGGAATAAATGTTTTGTTTTTTCGAGATCTCGAATTAATTATCTCGTTATTTCGTGCTACGAGCAGCGCACCAATAAAGCTAAACAGCCGTCAGTGTTAAAGGGATAGTTCGTTTTTTTTTTTAATGTGAATCTGTACGGCGCCCCCTTCAGCAGTGTCGTCCATTAACACTGACTTACCCCTGACAGTGTCCTTTGAGCCGAGTACTGCCCCGGTTCTGGGGCTGACCAAAGTAGCCTGTTCACTTGTAAGTGAACAGGCTAATAATAATAATAGGCGCGCAGTGATACGACTAGGGCTGGGTTCAAAAGATCGATCCATGATACGATATTGATTCACTATCAAAAAATACAATATCGATTCAAAAATTTGCGGATCGATCTTTTCCAAATGGTTATAGGCACTATTTTCTCGACCACGGAAGGAGAGCTATAAAAGGCGGGTGCGGGTGAACGAAACTGAAACTTAGCGCGTCTTGCGAGATGGCCGGAGCTGCACAGCTAAAATCACCTCCTGGTTTGAAGGCTGATGTGTGGCATTACTTTGGATTCAAACGTTACGAGGACAGTATGTAAGTAGATTGATATCGGGTCGGATCGTGGATCGAAATTGAATCGATCCAGGAAATCAGGATCGATACCCAGCCCTAGATACGACTCGAGAGAAAATAGCACCAAGTGATTAAAGGTCCCATGGCATGAAATTTTCACTTTCTGAGGTTTTTGAACATTAATGTTATGGTCACATCTTTATACAGCGCTTTTCCACCTTCAAGGCACCCAAAGCGCTTTACAACAAGGAACCACTCACCCATTCACACACACATTCACACACCAGTGTACGCAGACACTGGGGGCGAGGAGGGTTAAGTGTCTTGCCCAAGGACACAACGGCAGCATTCATCTGTGGGAGCTGGAATCGTACCAACCAACCTGTGGGTCAGTGGATCTGACCGCTCAACCACTGATGTTTCTTATGTCAAGAGCGGAATTTGAACCGCCAACCTTTGGATCAGTGGACAAACGCTCTACCAACTGAGCTACTGCCGCCCACTACTGTGAGCTCCCCTACACTGTTTAGGGCCCCCCATGGCTAAAAGTTAGGGTTACAAAATGTGTAAACTGAGCATTTGCGATCCTTTTCCGCATTTGAAAAAAACACAGCTCAAACAGGCGATTCTGAACAAGGAAACTTTCTGACGTCACACTGAAGCAAAAATGCAAATGCAGTTCCACTGCCCGTCTGGATGTCTACCCACCGTCACGGCCAGAGTTTGGACCACGAATGAGCTACACAGTGCGAAATGCGTTTTTTTATTTGCCTGGAGGCACGTGTGAGTGTTTCCAGGCTCGGAAGTCCTTTATCTGAGACTCTGGACCTCTGAAACAGCAATGGTTTCATTTTATTTTCTGTGGAAATGTGTTTATTTTTCAATGGAAATCATCTCATATCTTCCTTGCGCATAAACGTGGAAGTGGAGCCAGTGCACCAGCGCACCGCTAATCCAGGAAACAGCGGAGAGTTTGCCCCCCCCACCCGCTGCACTGACCTGTCTCTGTCCTCCTCATTTGCATTCAAGCAACAACACTCAGAATAAGGTGTTTGAGAGAGATATTTATGAGTCTGACTGTGTTCATGGGGCTATCTCATGCACTGAGTGTTGATTTTGAAGAAGGATTCATTTACAGTATTAGGGAACCACTAAGGAGCCATATAAAAGCATCAAGAAGTACCATGTCATGGGATCTTTAAGACTTCTGACTTAAAAAAAAAAAATCACTTTTTGGACAAATATTGTTTTGAGAAGAAAAACAAGCTTTATTAAAGGTCCCATGACATGGTACTTCTTGATGCTTTTATATGGCTCCTTAATGGTTCCCTAATACTGTAAATGAATCCTTCTTCAAAATCAACACTCAGTGCATGAGAAAGACACATGTACAGACATGGTAAAAAAAATTATCTCTGAACAACTCATTCTGGGCCTTGTTGCTTGAATGCAAATGAGAAGGACACAGATGGGTTAGAGCAGCGGGTGGGGGGGGGGCAAATGCGCCGCTGGTTCCTTGCTTTAGCGGTGCGCTGTGCGCTGGCCCCATTTACGCGTTTTATGGGCGAAGGAAGAAAGGAGAGGCTTTTCAATGAAAAAAAACAAATTTTCACACAAAATAAAATGAAACCACTGCTGTTCAGAGGTCCAGAGGCTCAGATAAAGGACTTCCGAGCCTAGAAACACTCGCACGTGCCTCCAGGCAAATAAAAAAACACATTTCGCATTGCGTAGCTCGTTCGTGGTCCAAACTCTGGCTGTGACGGTGGGTAGACATCCAGACGGGCAATGGAACTGCATTTGCATTTTTGCTTCAGTGTGACATCAGAAAGTTTCCTTGTTCAGAATCGCCTGTTTGAGCTGTGTGGAGCTGGAGGGGCCTAAACAGGGTAGGGGAGCTCACATTAACGTTCAAAAACCTCAGAAAGTGAAAATTTCATGCCATGGGACCTTTAACTGTCGTGGCTAACTTACCGGACCTACTTTGGTCAGCTCCAGAACCGGGGCAGAACTCGGCTCAGAGGACGCTGTCAGGGGTAAGTCAGTGTTAATGCACGACACTGCTGAAGGGGGCGCCGTACAGATTCACAAAAAAAAAACAAAACTATCCCTTTTAAGAGATAAATAACAGCTTTAGAACACATTTGGATCAGTTTTTTTTTTTAAATAATAGAAATAAATGCTGTTTTCAGTCTCTGCTCTGTTATGGGTTGATATCGGCTATCTTGGTATTGGAATCGGTATCGGAATGTGCATCCTAAAAAAAATCTCCTATTCACAGGCTTTTTGTGTTCTAAATAATTAAACAGAAGAGTCATTGTGTTTGTTGCTGTCACCGTTCAACTTTCTTTCTCTTTCGTCTCCTCCAGAGATCCGGTCGGTGAACGCGAGCGTGGAAGTCGTCAAGGAGGAAACGATCGGCGCAAAGCGGGAAGTGGATCCACCGATCAAACTCGAATGTCCTTCCCCCACTTTGAAATCTAAAGACACGGCCGAGCAGCGGGAAAGAGAGGCGGAAAATTTAACCGGAGACCAGTGCGATGGACAGGAGCCCGGCTGCAGCGCGGACTCCAGCTTGGACAATAACAAAAGACCTTACAGCTGTTCGGACACGGACGATTCAGCCGACTGGACGTTGGAAACGAGCAAATGCAACGGACAAGAACCTAACCCAAGTCTTACGGAAGATTCTGCAGAAAATCCTATCCGTGTGATCAGTTATGTGGTCAGCTGTGAGAATAATTTGAGTAGTAACGCTGTAATAAGTTCCGGAGAGACATCTGCGGACCAAACCCTTCGATGTCCCCAGTGTTGCAAGGTATTTAAAAGCGCAGAAGCTCTACAAAAACACGTCCAGACCCACACGAGGAAAAAATAATTCATTTGTCAAATCTGCAACAAAGGTTACACCACCAGGTCGAATTTCCGAATGCATTTCTGCCTTCAGAGTGAGAAGAAACCTTTCAGGTGTTCAGTTTGCCACCGCGGTTTTGCACGGAAGTGGCATTTCGACGAGCACTCGAGGATTCACACTGGAGAGAGACCCCTCAGCTGTTCAGACTGCGGGAGGAGATTCAGACACAAGAACACGCTCATGAGACACGTGTTGTCACAGCACAGTAAAGAAAAGCCCTACTCCTGCCCCGTCTGCCAGAAAGGTTTCGTCCAGAAGAAACACTTTGGTGCTCACATGAGGAAGCACCACTCAGAGAGCGTTTGGGCGTCCAGTCTGTGGTCAGACCTTTCCTGAGAGCGTTTGGTCTCAAGTCTGTGGTCAGACCTTTCCTGAATGAACGAGCTGTTTCAGAACAAGTGGAAGCGCACAGAGAGTCCTGGTTTAGACCTGGTTTAGTCCTTGTTTAGTCCCGGTTTAGACTAGTGTTCGCCCATGGACCTGGTTTAGTCCTGGTTTAGTCCTGGTTTAGACCTGGTTTAGACCTGGTTTAGTCCTGATTCAGTCCTGGTTTAGACCTGGTTTAGACCTGGTTTAGTCCTGGTTTAGTCCTGGTTTAGACCTTGGTTTAGACCCGGTTTAGACTAGTGTTCGCCCATGGACCTGGTTTAGACCTGGTTTAGTCCTGGTTTAGTCCTGGTTTAGACCTTGGTTTAGACCCGGTTTAGACTAGTGTTCGCCCATGGACCTGGTTTAGTCCTGGTTTAGTCCTGGTTTAGACCTGGTTTAGACCTGGTTTAGTCCTGGTTTAGTCCTGGTTTAGACCTGGTTTAGACCTGGTTTAGTCCTGGTTTAGTCCTGGTTTAGACCTGGTTTAGACCTGGTTTAGTCCTGGTGTAGTCCTGGTTTAGTCCTGGTTTAGACCTGGTTTAGACCTGGTTTAGTCCTGGTTTAGACCTGGTTTAGACCTGGTTTAGTCCTGGTTTAGACCTGGTGTAGTCCTGGTTTAGACCTGGTTTAGACCTGGTTTAGACCTGGTTTAGTCCTGGTGTAGTCCTGGTGTAGTCCTGGTTTAGACCTGGTTTAGACTAGTGTTCGCCCATGGACCTGGTTTAGTCCTGGTTTAGACCTGGTTTAGTCCCGGTTTAGACCTGGTTTAGTCCTGGTTTAGTCCTGGTTTAGACCTGGTTTAGACCTGGTTTAGTCCTGGTTTAGAATAGTGTATGCTTATCGACCTGGTTTAGACCTGGTTTAGACCTGGTTTAGTCCTGGTTTAGACCTGGTTTAGACCTGGTTTAGACCTGGTTTAGTCCTGATTTAGACCTGGTTTAGACCTGGTTAAGTCCTGGTTAAGTCCTGGTTTAGTCCTGGTTTAGACCTGGTTTAGACCTGGTTTAGACCTGGTTTAGACCTGGTTTAGTCCTGGTTTAGACCTGGTTTAGACCTGGTTTAGTCCTGGTTTAGACCTGGTTTAGTCCTGATTTAGACCTGGTTTAGACCTGGTTAAGTCCTGGTTTAGTCCTGGTTTAGACCTGGTTTAGACCTGGTTTAGACCTGGTTTAGTCCTGGTTTAGACCTGGTTTAGACCTGGTGTAGTCCTGGTTTAGACCTGGTTTAGACCTGGTTTAATCCTGGTTTAGACCTGGTTTAGACCTGGTGTAGACCTGGTTTAGATCTGGTTTAGACCTGGTTTAGTCCTGGTTTAGTCCTGGTTTAGACCTGGTTTAGTCCTGGTGTAGTCCTGGTGTAGTCCTGGTTTAGACCTGGTTTAGTCCTGGTTTAGACCTGGTTTAGTCCTGGTTTAGTCCTGGTTTAGACCTGGTTTAGACCTGGTTTAGTCCTGGTTTAGACCTGGTTTAGTCCTGGTTTAGTCCTGGTTTAGACCTGGTTTAGACCTGGTTTAGACCTGGTTTAGTCCTGGTTTAGTCCTGGTTTAGACCTGGTTTAGACCTGGTTTAGACCTGGTTTAGACCTGGTTTAGTCCTGGTTTAGTCCTGGCTTAGACCTGGTTTAGTCCTGGTGTAGTCCTGGTGTAGTCCTGGTTTAGACCTGGTTTAGTCCTGGTTTAGACCTGGTTTAGTCCTGGTTTAGTCCTGGTTTAGACCTGGTTTAGACCTGGTTTAGTCCTGGTTTAGACCTGGTTTAGTCCTGGTTTAGTCCTGGTTTAGACCTGGTTTAGACCTGGTTTAGACCTGGTTTAGTCCTGGTTTAGTCCTGGTTTAGACCTGGTTTAGTCCTGGTTTAGTCCTGGTTTAGACCTGGTTTAGTCCTGGTTTAGTCCTGGTTTGATGTGGAAAACTTTAGGGCAGGAGTGCGGATGTGTAAAGATTGTGCAGAATTGTACTTTTGGTGCTCTTCGGTGAGGGATCAGTCTCAAATCAACAGCACACGGCAGATGAAGTTAAAATCACACCATGTTTCGCCCCTTCGGCTTCATCACGGCGAAGTCCAGATGGCGATCGCAGAGCAGATTTAAAGTCACATGTTCAGAGTGGGGCAGTCCCCTGGTGCATGATGGGACATGTAGGCTGAACAGATTTAAACGACAAGATATGAATCGTACAATTCCCCACAACCAATACATAAAAAATACATCAAATATCCAAAACGTTCTACAGATACGACATGTATAGTTTGTGTAATGATTAAAGGGCTAAACTTAAACAGTTTCATCAAGAAGAAGATGTTAAAAATTGATTGCACATTTAAAGCTTGTGGTTTTAAAGGAGTCCTGGACATTGGGAAGCCTTGAGTGTGAAGATCCTGAAGGACTCTCTCTGGAGTCGTTTTTCAGTCTCTCCTCTTATTGTTTCATTAATAAGTTCAGTTCCACAGATTTTTCGGCTTTTACAGCTGCCGTTGTTGAGTCTTTGTGGTGCAGGGCTGTGGGACACAGGGGGTGCTCAAGGGGTCCTCAGGAGGTCCTCAGGGGGTCCTCAGGGGGTCTCAGGTCCTTATGGCCTGTTTGTGTTCAGTCTGTGTTTTTGCATTTTGTTCGGCTGATGTAGCAGTGTCCACACCTGCAGCAGGGTCCACACCTATAGCAGGGTCCACACCTGCAGCAGGGTCCACACCTGAGGCAGCCTCAGGGTCCACACCTGCAGCAGCCTCGGTCCACACCTGAGGCAGCCTC
>JAVJIX010000334.1:0-57500 GCA_036785185.1 Paratrypauchen microcephalus | reverse complement strand
TCTGGCTCTCTTCAGCTTGTGGAGGAAGTAGAGTCGCTGTTGGGCTCCTGAAGCCTCCCTCAGGTTTACTCCTTTATTCTGTGGTTTTCTTTGGGAAAACACGTAATATGACTTGATTGACAGCTGAAAAATGGAGGATCGAGGAGAGGAATCAAGGAGAAGGAAGCGAGGAAAGAGAAATGAGTAGTTTTGATCCCCTTTTTATTTGACTAATTGATGAGCAGAACATGTCTTTTCTCCACCAAGAATTTGTTTAGACAGAAACAGGCCTATAGCTAGCATCTTTGATATATATTTTTGTACATTCAGTTTATCCATCTCTTTGTACAGATATCCAGACAGTGACAGTGGGGGAGGAAATCCGCTCTGACCAACTTATCAAGGAGGAGCCAATCAAAATCGAGCAGGAGGTGAACCGACCGATCAAACTCCAGTACCCGACGCCGGCCGAAGAGACGGGACCGGAGCCGAGCGGAGAGCGGCGCGACGGCGAGGAGCCCGGCTGCAGCACGGACCTGAGCTTGGACGACAACAGAAGAACTTTCAGCTGTTCAGACACGGACGATTCGGACGAGTGGGTTGAGGAAATTCCCAAAAGCAACGGGAAAGGGCCGAACGCGGGTTTTAAGAAAGATTTAGCAGTAAAAAATGTAAATCCCGGTAATAGTTTTAGTAGCAACACCGTGATGACTAATGATGCAATTAAGGAGCGGCTACCCAGATGTACTTTGTGTTATAAGACTTTTAAAAACAGGGAAACTCTTGAAAAACATCTGGAGTTTCACCCAGGCCCGTTCACGTGCCAAATCTGCACCAAGGTTTTCAGCTCCAAGTCGAATTACAAAACGCATTTACTCTCGCACACGGGACAGCGGGATAAACCACACAAATGTCCAGTGTGCGGCCGCGGCTTCCTCCAGAGGGGCCACGTCAAAGAGCACATGAGAATCCACACCGGCGAGAAACCTTACAGCTGCGCGGACTGCGGCAAGAGCTTCCGACAGCAGAATTCCCTGATGAGGCACGTCCTGTCCATGCACAGCGAGGACAAACCGTACAGGTGTTCGCTCTGCCAGAAGGGTTTCGTGCAGAAGCCGTATTTCGAGGCGCACATGAGGAAACACACCGGGGAGAAACCTTTCGTGTGTTTAGTCTGTGGGAAGCGCTACAAAGAAAAATACTGTCTGAAAAAACACATGAGTCTTCACTTAGAGGAGGGAGACGTCGCCAGTCGAGTGGTTCAATAAGTTTCGTTTTTAGGATTTAAAGCAGATCCGGCCTTCCAAGACCTTTAGGGCCCGTCCACACGACAAAGTTTTTTTTTTTGAAGTTTGTATTCGTTTTGGCCTTTCGTCCACACGGCGCCGGCGTTTTGGGAGGGCGAAAAACGGTGTTTTTTGAAACCAGGTTCCAGAGTGGGAAGTCTGAAAACGCCGGGGGTCGCGTTGTCGTGCGGACGAGCAAAACGCAGCTTTTGGAAAACAATGACGTCGCGATGCCGTCATCATCTGCTTTGGCAGGACTCCCAGTCGACGTTCTGCTGATACCGACGTGTTTTGTAATCCAACGTAACTCGTAGAAGTAACTCCACTTCGTCGTCGGTCCAAACGAGAGAGTCGGTTTTTATGCGTCTGTTTGCCATCATTATTATCTTCTTGTGTTTGTTTGTTTGTGGAAGAGAAAGGACTTTATGTGCATGCGCTCTTTGTAGTGTTGCGTTTCCGGTGGCTCTGGCTGTTTCCTGTTTACAGCGCCACATATCGGTGTGGCGTATGTATTACATCGTTTTCACCCAGAGCTCCGTTTTCGTCTGGACACGAATATTTACTGATCCGACACGTGTGGACGCAAATTTTTTTCAACCCACATAAAAATCCAGGAGCGTTGTCGTGTGGACGTCGCCTTAATCTGGCCCTCGGCTGATTTTCTATTAGAATATTTTAATTATATTTAAATTTTCTATTAAAATATTAGTAATTTTCTGCGCCTCTTTTCTGTGCAGTTTAGCATAGCAGCGTCTCCAGCGCCTCTGTACGTGGCCCCTCCCACCAGAGCAGCACAAATGAAGACTCGCCTCTTTCCAAACGCTCTTAAAGGGATATGCCACCCCCAGGTCAAACTTGGGCATCTCCCCACAGTCCAGAGACTAAAATAAGTGGTGGAAAGCGTTTTCCTGCTCACCCAGCCATTGTCCGAGTCTGTCGCCACTGACCGCCGCGGTATCTGGTGCTCCTCCGCCTTAGACTGGAGTCTAACGTCACCAGAGAAAGATTTCGGCCAAAAGGAATTAATTTGCTCGATGCGTTTCCCAATTACTTTCTGTGTAGTGCGCATTCATATCGAGTGCAAATAAATGTGCAAATCAACACGGAGAGCTTGACTTGGTCATTTTGGGTGGGAACTATTTTCCAGTGCGGAAGAATACAGCCGAATCACGGACCACGTTGTGCAACAGGGGAACTCCCTTCCCGGTGCTTAACTGGGATTCCCCTGGCAGCGTGCTGCGTGATACGACTGTATTCTTCCGCACAGGAAAATAGTTCCCACCCAAAATGACCAAGTCAAGCTCTCCGTGTTGATTTGCACATTTATTTGCACTCGATATGAATGCGCACTACACACAAAGTAATTGGGAAACTCATCGAGCAAATTAATTCCTTTTGGCCGAAATCTTTCTCTGGTGACGTTAGACTCCAGTCTAAGGCGGAGGAGCACCAGATACCGCGGCGGTCAGTGGCGACAGACTCGGACAATGGCTGGGTGAGCAGGAAAACGCTTTCCACCACTTATTTTAGTCTCTGGACTGTGGGGAGATGCCCAAATTTGACCTGGGGGTGGCATATCCCTTTAAAGGAGCATCGTTTTGACTGTCGACCGTGACACCCCCATCAGCAAAATGTCAAAAATGAGAAAAGTGGACGCCGAGTGCAGGATTTTCCAAGAAAAATTTACTAATTCCTATTTGTTCAGGAGGTGAATGGGAAACCTGTACGTTTGTGTTGAAATTTCATTTTTCTTAAAGTTTCAGGTTGTTCATAATATTATGTAAAAGAAAGAGTTTTAAATAAAAAAGACTTCTCTAATAGATTTGTGTTTCTCTGGACAAATATTTGGACTTATTGTTATTTTTGGGGTATATTTGCCACGAGTTTTCTGATCCGGCCCCTTTAGGATCAAAGTCGGTTGGATACAGCCCCCGGACCAAAATGAGTTTGACGCCCCTGAGTTAAAGAATCAGAAAGGTTTTATTGCCACATGAGTGAACATGCTCATAACATTAGGAAATTGCTTCGGTGCTTGGAGCGGAATGTAAACAAATACTTAACATGCAGCAAATACAATAGAATAAAATAAAGTAGAAAACCAATAAGCTATAATATAAGACAAAATTTAGAAGAATATAACAGTGCAGGTAGTGCAAACAGACAGGTGCAGGGATGAAAGAGTTCCGCCTTTTAATGGATCTCCGCTTTTTTTTCAGCCGCGGGGTCTTTTTTTTTTTATATCTGCAAATTCGTTGAGACCGTCAGAGCTGAAGGAAGGAAGTGACCATGAACATTTCTAACTGTTTCTGGAGTCAAAAAAATGAAAATAAAGCCAAAGTAAAACTCACAACTCTCTTAAAGGCAAATTAACATTTTTTTTTTTTACAATCTGAGCCTTCTTTCGGCAATAAAACAAGTAGTTTTACTCACCCATAGCAGTTTGCTGTCAATTGGAGCAGTATCGCAGAACTTATGTTGTAGCCGTTCTGTTCTACTAATGATCCCGTATCCGTTAGCGTGAGTGCTCGGGGCATTACTTTGCGGTGTCCAAATAACACAAACTTTAGCACTTTTCAAATCACAGAAGATCGCTGTGTCAGGGTAGACTTTGAGTGGAATCCAAAACGGCCTGAAACCCGATATCCAGCTATAGTTTCATTTGATGACGTCATCAGAGAGGACAGTGCGCATGCGTGAACTCAGCTGTTTTGTAAACACCGCTAGTCCGAAAGAGGCTAACACCGCTCTGAACTGTTGCGATAGTTTCCTCATGAGTAGTGTCCAGAATACCTGCTGAGAGGTCCAGAAGTCTCTCTGACCGTTACAGGAATCGTTTGATTGCAGTGATTGCCTCAAAAGGTTGTCCAACAAAATATTAAGTTAAGTGTACCTGCATGAAGTTGGCCCCCCATCAAAGGCACACCTACAGAAAAACTACTGTATGTCAATCGTTTGTGCTTCGGTTGTGCTGTTTTGTGCTGCAAAAAGTTTCGTTTGTGCTGCTTTAGTTTTTTTTTTTGGGGGGGGGGCTGGCTGACCCCAATTTGACCTATAAAAGAATCGTTAATACAGTAATCCCTCGGTTATTGCGGGGGGGGGGGGGGGGGGTAGGTTCCAGAAATAACCCGCAATAAGAGAAATCCGAATAAATATATTTTACAATTATTCTACATGTTTTAAGGCTGTAAACGCCTCACCACACACATTATACACTTTTCACAGACTGGAATTAACCTTTTCTCGCGCGAGGAGCACTGCCACGTCCCGGGACGAGATGCGCACCAACCCCTTGGAGAAGTGCGCGACACGTGCTGCTCTGTCACGGATTTGTCCACGATAAACCCCTCATCGTGACAGATCCGTGACAGAGCAGCACGTGTCGCGCACTTCTCCAAGGGGTTGGTGCGCATCTCGTCCCGGGACGTGGCGGTGCTCCTCGCGCGTCTGGCAGGGCTTCTGGAGCCGTGTCTCCCCCCACGCTTCACTATTAATACATTTTGTTGAAAATCTATGAATGTTTGAGTGTTTAAACTAGAGACAAATGTGAGAAAATGCAGCACGAGGCCGCGCCACACCGGGGCTGCGAGCACGAGATAGAACTGCGGCACACGGACCGCGTGCTCTCAACCCGAACCACAAACCGAACACGCATAAGCGAACACAAAAGCCGCACGGAGTGATTTAATCCTGGTTCAGACCTGGTCCAGTGCTGGTTTAGTCCAGGGCCAGTCCAGGTTTAGACCTGGTCTAGACCTGGTTTAGTCCACGTTTAGTCCTGGTCTAGTCTCTTAGCCAATCAGGACGCAGAACACATTGTTACACTATAAAAAAGAATGTTACACTATAAAAAAAATGAAAACAAAACAAAATTGAAAAAAAAAAATCCGCGAAACAGCGAGGCCGCGAACAGTGAACCGCGATAGAGCGAGGGAGCAGCAGAAACAAAACTTTTTGCAGCACAAACGAAGCACAAACGATTGACATAGTTTTTGTGTAGGTGTGCGTTTGATGGGGGGTGTTAAGGGTACCATCATTTTTGTCCAGGCCTGTTTCAAGAGCTTTTTTTTTTTTTTTTTGTATAATTCTGTTGAAGCATGGTTGAAAAGCAATGTCTGACTTTTTTTTTTTTTTTTTTTAACTTTTTTTATTTATTTATTTGAATTAGGACAATGTACATTAATCAACATGACAACAAAAAGCATCAATGTAAATATGCCAGAATTAGCACAATAGCGACTTTACATCCGTTGTCCTAAGGCAGGTCAGAACAGAAGAACATTTAGAGAAACACGTAAAAGAAACAGAAGTGCACATGGACATGACGGCAAGTTAACAACAGTAGACCATTCTGAGTTTAAAAGGCCCAAAGAAGAAGAACATCGACCTGTGAGAGCAAGTTTGATTATTTTTCAACCAATGTTTCAGAGTGTTCTTGAAGGTTGAAGTACCCAGAGTTCCTGACATGAGCAGGTCATGTGTTCCATGACTGTGATCCTCTGATCGACGTCGCCATTTGGCCAAATTTGCTCCTGCGTCTCTGTATGTTACATTGATTAAATTTCAAAGAATTTTTATTTATTATTACTTTTGCCAGATTCATTGTATCATTGTAAGTTTTTCTTTCATTCACCAACGGGTACCAACAATTTTGTCCACATGTGTACATACATACATAGATACATACATATACGTACACATGCACATACATACATACATACATACACACACATGCACATACATACATACATACACACACACGCACATACATACATACATACACACACATGCACATACATACACACACGCACACACGCACACACACACACACACACACACACATACATACATACATACATACATACATACATACATACACACACACACGCACATACATACATACATACATACATGCACATACATACATACATACATACACACACATGCACATACATACCTACATACACATGCACATACACATGCACATACATACCTACATACACATGCACATACATACATACACACACACACATACATACATACACATACATACATACATACACATGCACATACATACATACACATACATACATACATACACATGCACATACATACATACATACATACACATGCACATACATACCTACATACACATGCCCATACACATACATACATACATGCACATACATACATATATACATACATACACATACATACATACACATACATACATACACACACACATACATACACATGCACATACATACATACATACACATGCACATACATACATACATACATACATACATACACACATACATACACATGCCCATACACATACATACATACATGCACATACATACATATATACATACATACACATACATACATACACATACATACATACACACACACATACATACACATGCACATACATACATACATACATACATACATACACATACATACATACACACACACATACATACACATGCACATACATACATACATACATACATACACATACATACCTACATACACATGCACATACACATGCACATACATACATATCAGTAATGGTAAATGGTGCATTACATAATCCTTTGTAAGTTACAGGAAGTAACGCGAGAGTTCGTCACGAGAACGAGAGTTAAAGTTCATGTATGCAAGAGACTTGACGAGCGAAAATAAACACGAGTCTGATTCAATAAGCTGTGTCGGCCAACAGTTTGTTTGACATGGTGTCAGAAGTTCTCTAAGAGAGAGAAGAACTCACTACAATGGCAAGGTTTAAGCCTCCGGAGAATTTCAACTTCGAAAAACCGGGAGAATGGCCGTCGTGGAGACAGAGATTCACGCGATTCAGGTCAGCTTCAAAGCTAAGCCTCGAAGACACGGATGTTCAGGTTAGCACATTAATCTATGCGATGGGAAATGAAGCTGAAAATATATTTAAGACATTCACCTTCAAGGATGAGGAGGACGAGGATGATTATGAGACTGTGCTCGAGAAATTCAATGAGTATTTCATACCAAAATGAAACGTGATTCACGAGAGGGCATGCTTTTACCAGAGACAACAGAAACAAGGGGAAATGGCGGAGACATTTATCAGAGCTCTACACGAACTGAGTGAAAACTGTGAGTTTGGAGAAAAGAAAAACGAACACATTAGAGACAAATTAGTTGTGGGAATAAGAGACAAAGAACTGTCAAGGAAGTTACAGTTGATGTCGAAATTAACCCTTGAGGAAGCAGTGCTTATGGTGAGACAAGCTGAAGAGGTAACGCAGCAGATAACACAGCAAGAGCAACAGGCTCCGCTAGCGGTGCAAGCAGTGAAACAAAGGAGGTTCATGAAAAAAGGAGGGAAACCGCAGACAGAGAGGAGCGAAAGACAGCAGTACGGATATCAAGGGGAGAGCAAGTGCAGGCGGTGCGGTAAAGAAAAACACAAAAACGCAGCCAAATGCCCGGCTATGGATTCGGAATGTAGGAAGTGCGGAAAGAAGGGACATTGGGAAAGAAACTGCTTCACAAAGACTGTGAGGGAAGTTAGCCAGTGCAACGAAGATGATGAAAGCTTCTATCTCGGAGCTGTGAGTAAACAAAAACAAAACAATGCTGAGCAATGGACAGAGCAGATAAACATAGGTTATACGCCAGTGAGATTTAGAATAGATACAGGGGCTGACGTCACCATAATGAACAGTGAATCATTCAAGACACTCAAACCAGAAAGAAAGCTGGAGCCACCTCAGAGCCCATTAGAGAGTCCGGGAGGAACACTAGACATAATGGGACAATTTACTGTGAGTACAGTGCACAAACAAAGGAAGCACATTTTCAACATTTACGTAGCGAGAGGGCCTACAGTCAACAATTTATTGGGCAGAGATACAGCAGTGGAGATGGGGCTAGTGAAACGAGTACAGCAAGTGAAGGCAGCAGCTGCTCAACAGGGGATGTTGAAGACTGACCCGGTGAAGATTCACGTGCGAGAGGGTGCTGTCCCACACGCCGTACACGCAGCCAGGAGAGTCCCACTGCCGCTCCTACCCAAAGTCAAAGCTGAGCTGCAGCGCATGGAGGAGCAGGGTGTGATTGTCAAGGTGACACAACCAACAGAGTGGTGCGCACCAATGGTGCCAGTTCTGAAACCATCAGGAGCAGTAAGAATCTGTGCCGGATTCCAGAAGCTGAACGAAAACTTAAAGAGAGAAACGTACCAGCTTCCTACCACAGATGAGACGTTGGCCAAGCTGACGGGCTCAACCATGTTCACCACCCTCGATGCTGCCTCAGGCTATTGGCAAGTACCACTACACGAAGACAGCAGGATCTTAACCACGTTCATATCACCTTTCGGGAGGTACTGTTACACCCGCCTGCCTTTCGGAATAAACATAGCTCCAGAGATATTCCAGCGCAAGATGCATGAACTGCTAGAAGGCCTGGAAGGAGTAGCAGGCTACATGGATGATGTAATAGTGCATGGGAAAGACAAGGCTGCACACGACAGAAACTTGCAATGCACACTTGAAAGGATGGAACAAGCTGGCCTTAAGTTAAATAAAGAAAAGTGTGTTTATGCGCAACCACAACTGCGTTTCCTGGGCCACATTGTGGACGCCAGTGGAATAAGAGTAGACCCAGAGAAAGTGAGCGCAATAACAGAGTTAGAAGAGCCCACCAATGTTGAGGAACTGAGACGTGCACTAGGCATGATGAATTACATGAGCAAATTCATTCCTGACATGGCAACCGTTGCAGGCCCACTTTATGAGCTGCTAAAGGGGAAGATGGCCTGGACCTGGGACCAGCCACAGCAGCGAGCGTTTCAGCGCTTGAAAGAAGCCCTCGTCACCTCGCCTGTACTGGCCCACTACGATTCTCAAAAACCTACCACAGTGTCAGCAGACGCGAGTAGCTACGGGTTGGGAGGAGTGCTTCTCCAGCAGCACGGAGAGAGCTGGAAACCAGTAGCGTACTGTTCTAGGAGATTAACCGACGCGGAAACCAGGTACGCGCAAATCGAAAAAGAGTGTTTGGCTGGAGTATGGGCCTGTGAAAGGTTCCAGAAGTACCTGGTAGGCATGGACAAATTCCGCCTCATAACAGATCACAAGCCGCTGGTGCCGCTGATAAACAGCAAAGACTTAGACGCTGTGCCTGTTAGGTGCCAGAGACTCTTGATGAGGCTTATGCGCTTTAATGCTAAGGCAGAGTACGCACCAGGCAAAACCTTGGTGATAGCCGACGCACTCTCACGCAGCCCGTTGAAGGAGAGTAATAGCACTACGGAAGCAGTGATCGCCTGCCACGTGAATGCAGTAGTCCACTGCTGGCCTGTCTCACAAAGCAAGCTCGATCGGATCAGGACAGCTACACAGGAGGACCCGCAGCTCCAGCGCGTGAGAAAGCTGATCAAGCATGGATGGCCAGAACGAGTGAGTAGCATTGCAGAGAGTGTGAGAGACTATTACATGGTGAGAGACTCACTGTCTGAGTGTGAAGGCCTCATCACGCTGGGCTGTCGTATTGTGGTCCCACAGGCCTTGAGACAAGAGATTTTAGACCGCATACACGAGGGACATCAGTGCCTGTCCAAGTGTAGGGCACGCGCACAAGAGACTGTGTGGTGGCCTAAGATGTCAGTGGACATTAAAAGAAAAATTGAAACATGCCACTTTTGTCAGGCAAAGAAACGCACTCAGCGCAGAGAACAGCTTCTGTCAACACCTCTGCCTGAGAGGCCTTGGCAAAAGATAGCCACAGACATTTGTGAATACAAAGGAAAACAATACTTAGTGATATCAGACTATTACTCACGATATCTAGAGATACTACACTTAACTACCACAACAACAGAACAGGTAGTGAGGTCAATGAAGGCAACATTCGCCAGGTTTGGCATCCCTGACCAGATAGTAAGCGATAATGGACCTCAGTACACCAGTGATGCATGGAAAGAGTTTTGCAGGCTGTATGACATTGAGCACACCACTTCCAGTCCACACAACCCACAAGGTAATGGGCACGCAGAGCGTGCAGTGCAAACAGCCAAACGCATACTCAAGCAAGACGACCCCCTATTGGCTTTAATGAGCTACCGTGCCACGGCAAGCACATCCACTGGGGTTAGCCCGGCAGAAATGCTCATGGGGCGCAAGATTCGAACAACACTACCGTCCCTCAAGAAAAACCTGATTCCAAGGCAGCCGAACCGAGACCTCATACGTCGCCGTGATGAAGAGGCCAAGCAACAACAAGCCTTCTACTACAACAGGAGACACGGTGCAAGGGACTTACCACCCTTACACGCAGGCGACCAAGTCCTATCCAAGCTGGATGGGGAGAAGGTGTGGAAAGGCCGATCATCGGTGCTGCAGGAGTGTGGTACGCCGCGCTCTTACCAGGTGAAGTCGCCAGGAGGAGGTGAGTTGAGGAGAAATAGGCGACATCTCCAGCAGGTGCCGCCACTGCGTGAAGAAAAGGACACAGACACTGGGCAGCCAGACGCAGAGCCAGTGGAAGAAACACCCCAGCAAGGCTCTGACCAGGGACTGTGTGAGAACAAAGTTAATAGTCCTAAAGCAACACCTGAAGGACTGACAGTGACCAGGTTTGGTAGAGTTAGTAGACCTGTGAAAAGAATGGACATTTAAGTGCTTCAGATTAAATTTGAGTTATACAGTACTTCAGTTAGTACTTACCAAGAATTTTGGTTGAGTTATTGTTTACATTCTGAAGTAACCTAAGACGCAGTTAAAGATAGGTAGGACAAGCGAAGTGTCAATTTGTATTATTTAGTTAAGACAAACAAGAGTAAGGTTTACTATTAATAAGTTAATGATATGACCCCATGTTGTAGAAGTAATATAATTTGAGGGGGAGATGTCAAGGTATCAGTAATGGTAAATGGTGCATTACATAATCCTTTGTAAGTTACAGGAAGTAACGCGAGAGTTCGTCACGAGAACGAGAGTTAAAGTTCATGTATGCAAGAGACTTGACGAGCGAAAATAAACACGAGTCTGATTCAATAAGCTGTGTCGGCCAACAGTTTGTTTGACAAGTTAGAGAACAGTTAGAAAACAAACAATTAGAGAAGTTAGAGAACAGTTAGAGAACAGTTAGAGAACAGTTAAAGAACAGTTAGAAAACAGGTAGAGAATAGTTAAAGAACAGTTAGACAGAGAACAGTTAGAGAACAGTTAGAAAACAGTTAAAGAACAGTTAGAAAACAGTTACAGAACAGGTAGAGAATAGTTAAAGAACAGTTAGACAGAGAACAGTTAGAGAACAGTTAGAAAACAGTTAGAAAACAGAACAGTTAGAGAACAGTTAGAGAACAGTTAGAACAGGTAGAGAACAGGTAGAGAACAGTTAGATAACAGTTAGAAAACAGAACTGTTAGAGAACAGTTAGAGAACAGTTAGAACAGGTAGAGAACAGGTAGAGAACAGTTAGAGGACAGTTAGAACAGTTAGAGGACAGTTAGAGAACAGTTAGAACAGGTAGAGAACAGGTAGAGAACAGTTAGAGGACAGTTAGAACAGTTAGAGGACAGTTAGAGAACAGTTAGAGGACAGTTAGAACAGTTAGAGGACAGTTAGAGAACAGTTAGAGAACAGTTAGAACAGGTAGAGAACAGTTAGAGAACAGTTAGAAAACAGAACAGTTAGAGAACAGTTAGAACAGGTAGAGAACAGTTAGAGGACAGTTAGAACAGTTAGAGGACAGTTAGAACAGGTAGAGAACAGTCAGAGAACAGAGAATAGTTAGAAAACAGTTACAGAACAGTTACAGAATCGTAGTTAGAGAACAGTTACAGAACAGTTGGAGAACAGTTAGAGAACAGTTGGAGAACAGTTAGAGGACAGTTAGAGAACAGTTAGAGAACAGTTGGAGAACAGTTAGAGAACAGTTAGAGAACAGTTGGAGAACAGTTAGAGAACAGTTAGAGGACAGTTAAAGAACAGTTAGAGAACAGTTAGAGAACAGTTAGAGAACAGTTAGACAGAGAACAGTTAGAGAACAGTTAGAGGACAGTTAAAGAACAGTTAGAGAACAGTTAGAACAGTTAGAGAACAGTTACAGAACATTTGGAGAACAGTTGGAGAACAGTTGGAGAACAGTTAGAGGACAGTTAAAGAACAGTTAAAGAACAGTT
This sequence comes from Paratrypauchen microcephalus, assembly GCA_036785185.1. Classification (NCBI taxonomy): domain Eukaryota; kingdom Metazoa; phylum Chordata; class Actinopteri; order Gobiiformes; family Gobiidae; genus Paratrypauchen; species Paratrypauchen microcephalus. Next base: position 45,062 of record JAVJIX010000334.1, on the reverse strand, counting down.
AGAGAACAGTTAGACAGTTGGAGAACAGTTAGAGGACAGTTAGAGAACAGTTAGAAAACAGTTAGAAAACAAACAATTAGAGAACAGTTAGAGAACAGTTAGAATTACAACGAGAGAACAGTTAGAGAACAGTTAGAGAACAGTTAGAAGACAGTTAGAGAACAGTTAGAGAACAGTTAGAAAACAGTTAGAAAACAAACAATTAGAGAACAGTTAGAATTACAACGAGAGAACAGTTAGAGAACAGTTAGAGAACAGTTAGAAAACAAACAATTAGAGAACAGGTAGAGAACAGTTAGAGAACAGTTAGAGAACAGTTAGAAAACAGTTACAGAACAGGTAGAGAATAGTTAAAGAACAGTTAGAACAGGTAGAGAACAGGTAGAGAACAGTTAGAACAGGTAGAGAACAGGTAGAGAACAGTTAGAGGACAGTTAGAACAGTTAGAGGACAGTTAGAGAACAGTTAGAGGACAGTTAGAACAGTTAGAGGACAGTTAGAGAACAGTTAGAGAACAGTTAGACAGTTAGAACAGTTAGAACAGGTAGAGAACAGTTAGAAAACAGTTAGAAAACAGAACAGTTAGAGAACAGTTAGAACAGGTAGAGAACAGGTAGAGAACAGTTAGAGAACAGTTAGAAAACAGTTAGAAAACAGAACAGTTAGAGAACAGTTAGAGAACAGTTAGAGAACAGTTAGAACAGGTAGAGAACAGGTAGAGAACAGTTAGAACAGGTAGAGAACAGGTAGAGAACAGTTAGAGGACAGTTAGAACAGTTAGAGGACAGTTAGAGAACAGTTAGAGGACAGTTAGAACAGTTAGAGGACAGTTAGAGAACAGTTAGAGAACAGTTAGACAGTTAGAACAGTTAGAACAGGTAGAGAACAGTTAGAGAACAGTTAGAAAACAGAACAGTTAGAGAACAGTTAGAGAACAGTTAGAACAGTTAGAGGACAGTTAGAGAACAGTTAGAGAACAGTTAGAGAACAGTTAGACAGTTAGAACAGGTAGAGAACAGTTAGAAAACAGAACAGTTAGAGAACAGTTAGAACAGGTAGAGAACAGGTAGAGAACAGTTAGAGAACAGTTAGAAAACAGAACAGTTAGAGAACAGTTAGAGGACAGTTAGAACAGTTAGAGGACAGTTAGAGAACAGTTAGAACAGGTAGAGAACAGGTAGAGAACAGTTAGAGGACAGTTAGAACAGTTAGAGGACAGTTAGAGAACAGTTAGAGGACAGTTAGAACAGTTAGAGGACAGTTAGAGAACAGTTAGAGAACAGTTAGACAGTTAGAACAGTTAGAACAGGTAGAGAACAGTTAGAGGACAGTTAGAACAGTTAGAGGACAGTTGGAGAACAGTTGGAGAACAGTTAGAGAACAGTTAGAGGACAGTTAAAGAACAGTTAGAGAACAGTTAGAGAACAGTTAGACAGTTAGAACAGGTAGAGAACAGTTAGAGAACAGAGAATAGTTAGAAAACAGTTACAGAACAGTTACAGAATCGTAGTTAGAGAACAGTTACAGAACAGTTGGAGAACAGTTAGAGAACAGTTAGACAGAACAGTTAGAACAGGTAGAGAACAGTTAGAGGACAGTTGGAGAACAGTTAGAGAACAGTTGGAGAACAGTTAGAGGACAGTTAGAGAACAGTTAGAACAGTTAGAGAACAGTTAGAGAACAGTTGGAGAACAGTTGGAGAACAGTTAGAGAACAGTTGGAGAACAGTTAGAGAACAGTTAGAGAACAGTTGGAGAACAGTTAGAGAACAGTTAGAGGACAGTTAAAGAACAGTTAGAGAACAGTTAGAGAACAGTTAGAGAACAGTTAGACAGAGAACAGTTAGAGAACAGTTAGAGGACAGTTAAAGAACAGTTAGAGAACAGTTAGAACAGTTAGAGAACAGTTACAGAACATTTGGAGAACAGTTAGAGAACAGTTAGAGGACAGTTAAAGAACAGTTAAAGAACAGTTAGAGAACAGTTAGACAGTTGGAGAACAGTTAGAGAACAGTTGGAGAACAGTTAGAGAACAGTTAGAGAACAGTTAGAGGACAGTTAGAGAACAGTTAAAGAACAGTTAGAATTAAAACAAAAATGGACTGAATGAGAGAAGAGAGAGAGATGAGTCAGTTTTGTGTTTTTTCTTGAGTTTTCAGACTATTTCAACACTTTTTTGCTAACGTGTGTCACCATCTAACCATGCAGCTAAAACTTTGGTCCAGTGACACAATTTAATTTTCTTTTGCTCTTAATAAACCACACAAAAGAATTGTGTTTTTTCAACTGATTTTGAGCTGAAGTGATTTAGTCCCTGAATCGAGGACACATGAGCTTCAGATGAGACAGAGACAGAAGGGTTTTCTCAAATATTTGATGACACTTTATAAAGTTCTGGTCCCGTACACATATAACACCCACACATATCTCTCACACTAGACATTTATCTTAATCCACACACTGAAGTGAGGCTCATGTCTGCAGGCTTTTTCTCTCAAACTCCACAATTAACATCCATTTTTCTGTTCACTCATGTAAAAATATATGAAAAATGTTGGACTATTTTACACCGAGGAGAGTGAGTCTGTGGAGCTCAGAGACACTGAGGAGTCATAAGACCAGAGCGTAAACCCAGGGAGCAGAGTGTGAGTGAATGTGGTGTTGATGGTGTGGAGGTGGGTCAGATGGTAAGAGGAGACTGTGTAGAAGGACAGAGAGCCAGCAGGACAGTCCACAAACACTGCTACTGTCCCAGAAGAGGAGGACCAGGGCTGAGGGAGGCGGGTTTGTTTGTTATTATGACGAACAGAGAAACCATCTTTAGAACAGATCAGACTCCAGGACTGATCATTGAATCCAAACCCACTGTCATCACCTCCTCCTTTCCTTCTGATTCTTCTGTAAGACACTGATATTAAAACCTCTCCACTCCACTGGACCTCCCAGTAACAGCGACCAGTCAGACCAGTGGAACACAGAACCTGAGGCCAGTAGTCAAATCTGTCCTGATGATCTGGATACGGCTGAATCTCCATCACATGTGTCACCTTCTTGTTGTTGTCAGACAGTTTGAGTTTTATCTCAGCTGTGTTTGGATCCAGAGTGAGATCACAGAAATCTGATGGACAAAAGACACAACACAGCAGCAGTTACCCCTCTTTAATACCCCAGAGAAGTAAATACCCCTCTTTAATACCCCAGAGAAGTAAATACCCCTCTTTAATACCCCACAGAAGTAAATGCCCCTCTTTAATACCCCACAGAAGTAAATACCCCTCTTTAATACCCCACAGAAGTAAATACCCCTCTTTAATAGCCCACAGAAGTAAATACCCCTCTTTAATACCCCACAGTTTGATTTAGCAGAATTGCCCCTCTTTAAAATGTCCAACAGCTGTGCCTGTGTCCGTGTGGCTCCAGGGCTCCTCCTTTGCTCCCAGCAGCAGCACACAGCTGTGGACCACACAGTCTGAGCCTCTCACACAACTACAGATATTCTATGTGAGGACTCAGTTTCCCATCATGCATTGTGTCTCATGCCCATTTTAAATAAGTCTGTGTCTGTTTCAAATGGACTTCATTCAACACTTACACTTTCTGAGTCCTGGTGTCAACCACTCAGCTCCAGCAGGCTTCAGTCTGAAACACATGAAACGAGTCTGAAACATGAGTCTGAAACACATGAAACAAGTCTGAAACACGAGTCTGAAACACGAGTCTGAAACACATGACACGAGTCTGAGACATGAGTCTGAAACACGAGTCTGAAACACATGACACGAGTCTGAAACACATGACACGAGTCTGAAACACATGACACGAGTCTGAAACACGAATCTGAAACACATGACACGAGTCTGAAACACGAGTCTGAAACACATGACACGAGTCTGAAACATGAGTCTGAAACACGAGTCTGAAACACATGACACGAGTCTGAAACACGAGTCTGAAACACGAGTCTGAAACACATGACACGAGTCTGAAACACGAGTCTGAAACACGTGACACGAGTCTGAAACACATGACACGAGTCTGAAACACGAGTCTGAAACACGAGTCTGAAACACATGACACGAGTCTGAAACACGAGTCTGAAACACGTGACACGAGTCTGAAACACGAGTCTGAAACACGAGTCTGAAACACATGACACGAGTCTGAAACACGAGTCTGAAACACATGACACGAGTCTGAAACACGAGTCTGAAACACATGACACGAGTCTGAAACACGAGTCTGAAACACATGACACGAGTCTGAAACACGAGTCTGAAACACATGACACGAGTCTGAAACTTGAGTCTGAAACACATGACACGAGTCTGAAACACGAGTCTGAAACACATGACACGAGTCTGAAACACAAGTCTGAAACACGAGTCTGAAACACATGACACGAGTCTGAAACACGAGTCTGAAACACATGACACGAGTCTGAAACACATGACACGAGTCTGAAACACGAGTCTGAAACACATGACACGAGTCTGAAACACATGACACGAGTCTGAAACACAAGTCTGAAACACATGACACGAGTCTGAAACACATGACACGAATCTGAAACACACGAGTCTTAAACACAAGTCTGAAACACATGACATGAGTCTGAAACACGAGTCTGAAACACATGACACGAGTCTGAAACACATGACACGAGTCTGAAACATGAGTCTGAAACACATGACACGAGTCTGAAACACATGACACTAGTCTGAAACACGAGTCTGAAACACATGACACAAGTCTGAAACACATGACACGAGTCTGAAACACGAGTCTGAAACACATGACATGAGTCTGAAACACGAGTCTGAAACACATGACACGAGTCTGAAACACATGACATGAGTCTGAAACACGAGTCTGAAACACAGGACACGAGTCTGAAACACGTGACACGAGTCTAAAACACAAGTCTGAAACAGATGACACGAGTCTGAAGCACGAGTCTGAAACACATGACACGAGTCTGAAACACATGACACGAGTCTGAAACACGTGACACGAGTCTGAAACACGAGTCTGAAACACATGACACGAGTCTGAAACACATGACACGAGTCTGAAACACGTGACACGAGTCTGAAACACGAGTCTGAAACACATGACACGAGTCTGAAACACGAGTCTGAAACACGAGTCTGAAACACATGACACGAGTCTGAAACACATGACACGAGTCTGAAACACAATTCTGAAACACATGACATGAGTCTGAAACACAAGTCTGAAACACATGACACGAGTCTGAAACACGAGTCTGAAACACATGACACGAGTCTGAAACACATGACACGAGTCTGAAAAACGAGTCTGAAACACATGACACGAGTCTGAAACACATGACACGAGTCTGAAACACGAGTGTGAAACACATGACACGAGTCTGACACACATGACACGAGTCTGAAACACGAGTGTGAAACACATGACGCGTGTCTGAAACACATGACACGAGTCTGAAACACGAGTCTGAAACACGAGTCTGACACACATGACACGAGTCTGAAACACGAGTGTGAAACACATGATACGATTCTGAAACACATGACACGAGTCTGAAACACGAGTGTGAAACACATGACACGAGTCTGAAACACATGACACGAGTCTGAAACACGAGTCTGAAACACATGACACGAGTCTGAAACACATGACACGAGTCTGAAACACATGACACGAGTCTGAAACACAGGTGTGAAACACATGACACGAGTCTGAAACACATGACACGAGTCTGAAACACGGGTCTGAAACACGAGTCTGACACACATGACACGAGTCTGAAACATGTGTGAAACACATGACACGAGTCTGAAACACGAATGTGAAACACATGACACGAGTCTGAAACACATGACACGAGTCTGAAACACGAGTGTGAAACACATGACGCGAGTCTGAAACACATGACACAAGTCTGAAACACGAGTGTGAAACACATGACACGAGTCTGAAACACATGACACGAGTCTGAAACACGAGTGTGAAACACATGACACGAGTCTGAAACACATGACACGAGTCTGAAACACAATTCTGAAACACATGACATGAGTCTGAAACACAAGTCTGAAACACATGACACGAGTCTGAAACACGAGTCTGAAACACATGACACGAGTCTGAAACACATGACACGAGTCTGAAAAACGAGTCTGAAACACATGACACGAGTCTGAAACACATGACACGAGTCTGAAACACGAGTGTGAAACACATGACACGAGTCTGACACACATGACACGAGTCTGAAACACGAGTGTGAAACACATGACGCGTGTCTGAAACACATGACACGAGTCTGAAACACGAGTCTGAAACACGAGTCTGACACACATGACACGAGTCTGAAACACGAGTGTGAAACACATGACACGAGTCTGAAACACATGACACGAGTCTGAAACACGAGTGTGAAACACATGACACGAGTCTGAAACACATGACACGAGTCTGAAACACGAGTGTGAAACACATGACACGAGTCTGAAACACGAGTGTGAAACACATGACACGAGTCTGAAACACATGACACGAGTCTGAAACACGAGTGTGAAACACATGACACGAGTCTGAAACACATGACACGAGTCTGAAACACGAGTGTGAAACACATGACACGAGTCTGAAACACATGACACGAGTCTGAAACCCATGACACGAGTCTGAAACACGAGTGTGAAACACATGACACGAGTCTGAAACACATGACACGAGTCTGAAACACGAGTGTGAAACACGAGTGTGAAACACATGACACGAGTCTGACACACATGCCACGAGTCTGAAACACAAGTGTGAAACACATGACACGAGTCTGAAACACATGACACGAGTCTGAAACACGAGTGTGAAACACATGACACGAGTCTGAAACACATGACACGAGTCTGAAACATGAGTCTGAAACACGAGTCTGACACACATGACACGAGTCTGAAACACGAGTGTGAAACACATGACACGAGTCTGAAACACGAGTGTGAAACACGAGTCTGACACACATGACACGAGTCTGAAACACGAGTGTGAAACACATGACACGAGTCTGAAACACAAGTGTGAAACACATGACACGAGTCTGACACACGACACGAGTCTGAAACACGCGTGTGAAACACATGACGCAAGTCTGAAACACATGACACGAGTCTGAAACACGAGTCTGAAACACGAGTCTGACACACATGACACGAGTCTGAAACACGAGTGTGAAACACATGACGCGTGTCTGAAACACATGACACGAGTCTGAAACACGAGTCTGAAACACGAGTCTGACACACATGACACGAGTCTGAAACACGAGTGTGAAACACATGATACGATTCTGAAACACATGACACGAGTCTGAAACACGAGTGTGAAACACATGACACGAGTCTGAAACACATGACACGAGTCTGAAACACGAGTCTGAAACACATGACACGAGTCTGAAACACATGACACGAGTCTGAAACACATGACACGAGTCTGAAACACAGGTGTGAAACACATGACACGAGTCTGAAACACATGACACGAGTCTGAAACACGGGTCTGAAACACGAGTCTGACACACATGACACGAGTCTGAAACATGTGTGAAACACATGACACGAGTCTGAAACACGAATGTGAAACACATGACACGAGTCTGAAACACATGACACGAGTCTGAAACACGAGTGTGAAACACATGACGCGAGTCTGAAACACATGACACAAGTCTGAAACACGAGTGTGAAACACATGACACGAGTCTGAAACACATGACACGAGTCTGAAACACGAGTGTGAAACACATGACACGAGTCTGAAACACATGACACGAGTCTGAAACACAATTCTGAAACACATGACATGAGTCTGAAACACAAGTCTGAAACACATGACACGAGTCTGAAACACGAGTCTGAAACACATGACACGAGTCTGAAACACATGACACGAGTCTGAAAAACGAGTCTGAAACACATGACACGAGTCTGAAACACATGACACGAGTCTGAAACACGAGTGTGAAACACATGACACGAGTCTGACACACATGACACGAGTCTGAAACACGAGTGTGAAACACATGACGCGTGTCTGAAACACATGACACGAGTCTGAAACACGAGTCTGAAACACGAGTCTGACACACATGACACGAGTCTGAAACACGAGTGTGAAACACATGATACGATTCTGAAACACATGACACGAGTCTGAAACACGAGTGTGAAACACATGACACGAGTCTGAAACACATGACACGAGTCTGAAACACGAGTCTGAAACACATGACACGAGTCTGAAACATGAGTGTGAAACACATGACGCGAGTCTGAAACACATGACACAAGTCTGAAACACGAGTGTGAAACACATGACACGAGTCTGAAACACATGACACGAGTCTGAAACACGAGTGTGAAACACATGACACGAGTCTGAAACACATGACACGAGTCTGAAACCCATGACACGAGTCTGAAACACGAGTGTGAAACACATGACACGAGTCTGAAACACATGACACGAGTCTGAAACACGAGTGTGAAACACGAGTGTGAAACACATGACACGAGTCTGACACACATGCCACGAGTCTGAAACACAAGTGTGAAACACATGACACGAGTCTGAAACACATGACACGAGTCTGAAACACGAGTGTGAAACACATGACACGAGTCTGAAACACATGACACGAGTCTGAAACATGAGTCTGAAACACGAGTCTGACACACATGACACGAGTCTGAAACACGAGTGTGAAACACATGACACGAGTCTGAAACACGAGTGTGAAACACGAGTCTGACACACATGACACGAGTCTGAAACACGAGTGTGAAACACATGACACGAGTCTGAAACACAAGTGTGAAACACATGACACGAGTCTGACACACGACACGAGTCTGAAACACGCGTGTGAAACACATGACGCAAGTCTGAAACACATGACACGAGTCTGAAACACGAGTCTGAAACACGAGTCTGACACACATGACACGAGTCTGAAACACGAGTGTGAAACACATGACACGAGTCTGAAACATATGACACGAGTCTGAAACACGAGTCTGAAACACGAGTCTGACACACATGACACGAGTCTGAAACACGAGTGTGAAACACATGACACGAGTCTGAAACACGAGTATGAAACACATGACACGAGTCTGAAACACGAGTGTGAAACACATGACACGAGTCTGAAACACATGACACGAGTCTGAAACACGAGTCTGAAACACATGACACAAGGCTGTAACACGAGTCTGAAACACATGACACGAGTCTGAAACACGAGTGTGAAACACATGACTCGAGTCTGACACATGACACGAGTCTGAAACACGAGTGTGAAACACATGACACGAGTCTGAAACACGAGTGTGAAACACATGACACGAGTCTGAAACACGAGTGTGAAACACATGACACGAGTCTGAAACACATGACATGAGTCTGAAACACGAGTGTGAAACACGAGTCTGACACACATGACACGAGTCTGAAACACGAGTGTGAAACACATGACACGAGTCTGAAACACGAGTGTGAAACACATTACACGAGTCTGACACACGACACGAGTCTGAAACACGCGTGTGAAACACATGACGCAAGTCTGAAACACATGACACGAGTCTGAAACACGAGTCTGAAACACGAGTCTGAAACACGAGTCTGACACACATGACACGAGTCTGAAACACGAGTGTGAAACACATGACACGAGTCTGAAACACATGACACGAGTCTGAAACACGAGTCTGAAACACGAGTCTGACACACATGACACGAGTCTGAAACACGAGTATGAAACACATGACACGAGTCTGAAACACGAGTATGAAACACATGACACGAGTCTGAAACACGAGTGTGAAACACATGACACGAGTCTGAAACACATGACACGAGTCTGAAACACGAGTCTGAAACACATGACACAAGGCTGTAACACGAGTCTGAAACACATGACACGAGTCTGAAACACGAGTGTGAAACACATGACACGAGTCTGACACATGACACGAGTCTGAAACACGAGTGTGAAACACATGACACGAGTCTGAAACACGAGTGTGAAACACATGACACGAGTCTGAAACACGAGTGTGAAACACATGACACGAGTCTGAAACACGTGACATGAGTCTGAAACACGAGTCTGAAACACATGACACGAGTCTGAAACATGAGTCTGAAACACATGACACGATTCCGAAACACATGACATGAGTCTGAAACACATGACACGAGTCTGAAACACGAGTCTGAAACACATGACACGAATCTGAAACACATGACACGAGTCTGAAACATGAGTCTGAAACACATGACACGATTCCGAAACACATGACATGAGTCTGAAACACATGACACGAGTCTGAAACACGAGTCTGAAACACATGACACGAGTCTGAAACACATGACACGAGTCTGAAACACAAGTCTGAAACACATGACACAAGTCTGAAACACATGACACGAATCTGAAACACACGAGTCTTAAACACAAGTCTGAAACACATGACATGAGTCTGAAACACGAGTCTGAAACACATGACACAAGTCTGAAACACATGACACGAGTCTGAAACACGAGTCTGAAACACATGACATGAGTCTGAAACACATGACACTAGTCTGAAACACGAGTCTGAAACACATGACACAAGTCTGAAACACATGACACGTGTCTGAAACACGAGTCTGAAACACATGACATGAGTCTGAAACACGAGTCTGAAACACATGACACGAGTCTGAAACACATGACATGAGTCTGAAACACGAGTCTGAAACACAGGACACGAGTCTGAAACACGTGACACGAGTCTAAAACACAAGTCTGAAACAGATGACACGAGTCTGAAGCACGAGTCTGAAACACATGACACGAGTCTGAAACACATGACACGAGTCTGAAACACGTGACACGAGTCTGAAACACGAGTCTGAAACACATGACACGAGTCTGAAACACATGACACGAGTCTGAAACACGTGACATGAGTCTGAAACACGAGTCTGAAACACATGACACGAGTCTGAAACACGAGTCTAAAACACGAGTCTGAAACACATGACACGAGTCTGAAACACATGACACGAGTCTGAAACACGAGTGTGAAACACATGACGCGTGTCTGAAACACATGACACGAGTCTGAAACACGAGTCTGAAACACGAGTCTGACACACATGACACGAGTCTGAAACACGAGTGTGAAACACATGATACGATTCTGAAACACATGACACGAGTCTGAAACACGAGTGTGAAACACATGACACGAGTCTGAAACACATGACACGAGTCTGAAACACGAGTGTGAAACACATGACACGAGTCTGAAACACGAGTCTGACACACATGACACGAGTCTGAAACACAAGTGTGAAACACATGACACGAGTCTGAAACACATGACACGAGTCTGAAACACGAGTGTGAAACACGAGTCTGACACACATGACACGAGTCTGAAACACGAGTGTGAAACACATGACACGAGTCTGAAACACGAGTCTGAAACATGAGTCTGAAACACATGACACGAGTCTGAAACACATGACACGAGTCTGAAACACGAGTGTGAAACACATGACGCGTGTCTGAAACACATGACACGAGTCTGAAACACGAGTCTGAAACACGAGTCTGACACACATGACACGAGTCTGAAACACGAGTGTGAAACACATGATACGATTCTGAAACACATGACACGAGTCTGAAACACGAGTGTGAAACACATGACACGAGTCTGAAACACATGACACGAGTCTGAAACACGAGTCTGAAACACATGACACGAGTCTGAAACACATGACACGAGTCTGAAACACAGGTGTGAAACACATGACACGAGTCTGAAACATGAGTCTGAAACACGAGTCTGAAACACATGACACGAGTCTGAAACACGAGTCTGAAACACGAGTCTGAAACACATGACACGAGTCTGAAACACGAGTCTGAAACACGTGACACGAGTCTGAAACACATGACACGAGTCTGAAACACGAGTCTGAAACACGAGTCTGAAACACATGACACGAGTCTGAAACACGAGTCTGAAACACGTGACACGAGTCTGAAACACGAGTCTGAAACACATGACACGAGTCTGAAACACGAGTCTGAAACACATGACACGAGTCTGTAACACGAGTCTGAAACACATGACACGAGTCTGAAACACGAGTCTGAAACACATGACACGAGTCTGAAACACGAGTCTGAAACACATGACACGAGTCTGAAACACGAGTCTGAAACACATGACACGAGTCTGAAACACGAGTCTGAAACACATGACACGAATCTGAAACACGAGTCTGAAACACATGACACGAGTCTGAAACACGAGTCTGAAACACATGACACGAGTCTGAAACACATGACACGAGTCTGAAACACGAGTCTGAAACACATGACACGAGTCTGAAACACGAGTCTGAAACACGTGACACGAGTCTGAAACACGAGTCTGAAACACGTGACACGAGTCTGAAACACGAGTCTGAAACACATGACACGAGTCTGAAACACGAGTCTGAAACACGTGACACGAGTCTGAAACACGAGTCTGAAACACATGACACAAGTCTGAAACACGAGTCTGAAACACGTGACACGAGTCTGAAACACGAGTCTGAAACACGAGTCTGAAACACATGACACGAGTCTGAAACACGAGTCTGAAACACATGACACGAGTCTGAAACACGAGTCTGAAACACATGACACGAGTCTGAAACACGAGTCTGAAACACATGACACGAGTCTGAAACACGAGTCTGAAACACATGACACGAGTCTGAAACTTGAGTCTGAAACACATGACACGAGTCTGAAACACGAGTCTGAAACACATGACACGAGTCTGAAACACAAGTCTGAAACACGAGTCTGAAACACATGACACGAGTCTGAAACACGAGTCTGAAACACATGACACGAGTCTGAAACACATGACACGAGTCTGAAACACGAGTCTGAAACACATGACACGAGTCTGAAACACATGACACGAGTCTGAAACACAAGTCTGAAACACATGACACGAGTCTGAAACACATGACACGAATCTGAAACACACGAGTCTTAAACACAAGTCTGAAACACATGACATGAGTCTGAAACACGAGTCTGAAACACATGACACGAGTCTGAAACACATGACACGAGTCTGAAACATGAGTCTGAAACACATGACACGAGTCTGAAACACATGACACTAGTCTGAAACACGAGTCTGAAACACATGACACAAGTCTGAAACACATGACACGAGTCTGAAACACGAGTCTGAAACACATGACATGAGTCTGAAACACGAGTCTGAAACACATGACACGAGTCTGAAACACATGACATGAGTCTGAAACACGAGTCTGAAACACAGGACACGAGTCTGAAACACGTGACACGAGTCTAAAACACAAGTCTGAAACAGATGACACGAGTCTGAAGCACGAGTCTGAAACACATGACACGAGTCTGAAACACATGACACGAGTCTGAAACACGTGACACGAGTCTGAAACACGAGTCTGAAACACATGACACGAGTCTGAAACACATGACACGAGTCTGAAACACGTGACACGAGTCTGAAACACGAGTCTGAAACACATGACACGAGTCTGAAACACGAGTCTGAAACACGAGTCTGAAACACATGACACGAGTCTGAAACACATGACACGAGTCTGAAACACAATTCTGAAACACATCACATGAGTCTGAAACACAAGTCTGAAACACATGACACGAGTCTGAAACACGAGTCTGAAACACATGACACGAGTCTGAAACACATGACACGAGTCTGAAAAACGAGTCTGAAACACATGACACGAGTCTGAAACACATGACACGAGTCTGAAACACGAGTGTGAAACACATGACACGAGTCTGACACACATGACACGAGTCTGAAACACGAGTGTGAAACACATGACGCGTGTCTGAAACACATGACACGAGTCTGAAACACGAGTCTGAAACACGAGTCTGACACACATGACACGAGTCTGAAACACGAGTGTGAAACACATGATACGATTCTGAAACACATGACACGAGTCTGAAACACGAGTGTGAAACACATGACACGAGTCTGAAACACATGACACGAGTCTGAAACACGAGTCTGAAACACATGACACGAGTCTGAAACACATGACACGAGTCTGAAACACAGGTGTGAAACACATGACACGAGTCTGAAACACATGACACGAGTCTGAAACACGGGTCTGAAACACGAGTCTGACACACATGACACGAGTCTGAAACATGTGTGAAACACATGACACGAGTCTGAAACACGAGTGTGAAACACATGACACGAGTCTGAAACACATGACACGAGTCTGAAACACGAGTGTGAAACACATGACGCGAGTCTGAAACACATGACACAAGTCTGAAACACGAGTGTGAAACACATGACACGAGTCTGAAACACATGACACGAGTCTGAAACACGAGTGTGAAACACATGACACGAGTCTGAAACACATGACACGAGTCTGAAACCCATGACACGAGTCTGAAACACGAGTGTGAAACACATGACACGAGTCTGAAACACATGACACGAGTCTGAAACACGAGTGTGAAACACGAGTGTGAAACACATGACACGAGTCTGACACACATGCCACGAGTCTGAAACACGAGTGTGAAACACATGACACGAGTCTGAAACACATGACACGAGTCTGAAACACGAGTGTGAAACACATGACACGAGTCTGAAACACATGACACGAGTCTGAAACATGAGTCTGAAACACGAGTCTGACACACATGACACGAGTCTGAAACACGAGTGTGAAACACATGACACGAGTCTGAAACACGAGTGTGAAACACGAGTCTGACACACATGACACGAGTCTGAAACACGAGTGTGAAACACATGACACGAGTCTGAAACACAAGTGTGAAACACATGACACGAGTCTGACACACGACACGAGTCTGAAACACGCGTGTGAAACACATGACGCAAGTCTGAAACACATGACACGAGTCTGAAACACGAGTCTGAAACACGAGTCTGACACACATGACACGAGTCTGAAACACGAGTGTGAAACACATGACACGAGTCTGAAACATATGACACGAGTCTGAAACACGAGTCTGAAACACGAGTCTGACACACATGACACGAGTCTGAAACACGAGTGTGAAACACATGACACGAGTCTGAAACACGAGTATGAAACACATGACACGAGTCTGAAACACGAGTGTGAAACACATGACACGAGTCTGAAACACATGACACGAGTCTGAAACACGAGTCTGAAACACATGACACAAGGCTGTAACACGAGTCTGAAACACATGACACGAGTCTGAAACACGAGTGTGAAACACATGACTCGAGTCTGACACATGACACGAGTCTGAAACACGAGTGTGAAACACATGACACGAGTCTGAAACACGAGTGTGAAACACATGACACGAGTCTGAAACACGAGTGTGAAACACATGACACGAGTCTGAAACACATGACATGAGTCTGAAACACGAGTGTGAAACACGAGTCTGACACACATGACACGAGTCTGAAACACGAGTGTGAAACACATGACACGAGTCTGAAACACGAGTGTGAAACACATTACACGAGTCTGACACACGACACGAGTCTGAAACACGCGTGTGAAACACATGACGCAAGTCTGAAACACATGACACGAGTCTGAAACACGAGTCTGAAACACGAGTCTGAAACACGAGTCTGACACACATGACACGAGTCTGAAACACGAGTGTGAAACACATGACACGAGTCTGAAACACATGACACGAGTCTGAAACACGAGTCTGAAACACGAGTCTGACACACATGACACGAGTCTGAAACACGAGTATGAAACACATGACACGAGTCTGAAACACGAGTATGAAACACATGACACGAGTCTGAAACACGAGTGTGAAACACATGACACGAGTCTGAAACACATGACACGAGTCTGAAACACGAGTCTGAAACACATGACACAAGGCTGTAACACGAGTCTGAAACACATGACACGAGTCTGAAACACGAGTGTGAAACACATGACACGAGTCTGACACATGACACGAGTCTGAAACACGAGTGTGAAACACATGACACGAGTCTGAAACACGAGTGTGAAACACATGACACGAGTCTGAAACACGAGTGTGAAACACATGACACGAGTCTGAAACACATGACACGAGTCTGAAACACGAGTGTGAAACACATGACACGAGTCTGAAACACGAGTGTGAAACACATGACACGAGTCTGAAACACATGACACGAGTCTGAAACACGAGTGTGAAACACATGACACGAGTCTGAAACACATGACACGAGTCTGAAACACGAGTGTGAAACACATGACACGAGTCTGAAACACATGACACGAGTCTGAAACCCATGACACGAGTCTGAAACACGAGTGTGAAACACATGACACGAGTCTGAAACACATGACACGAGTCTGAAACACGAGTGTGAAACACGAGTGTGAAACACATGACACGAGTCTGACACACATGCCACGAGTCTGAAACACAAGTGTGAAACACATGACACGAGTCTGAAACACATGACACGAGTCTGAAACACGAGTGTGAAACACATGACACGAGTCTGAAACACATGACACGAGTCTGAAACATGAGTCTGAAACACGAGTCTGACACACATGACACGAGTCTGAAACACGAGTGTGAAACACATGACACGAGTCTGAAACACGAGTGTGAAACACGAGTCTGACACACATGACACGAGTCTGAAACACGAGTGTGAAACACATGACACGAGTCTGAAACACAAGTGTGAAACACATGACACGAGTCTGACACACGACACGAGTCTGAAACACGCGTGTGAAACACATGACGCAAGTCTGAAACACATGACACGAGTCTGAAACACGAGTCTGAAACACGAGTCTGACACACATGACACGAGTCTGAAACACGAGTGTGAAACACATGACACGAGTCTGAAACATATGACACGAGTCTGAAACACGAGTCTGAAACACGAGTCTGACACACATGACACGAGTCTGAAACACGAGTGTGAAACACATGACACGAGTCTGAAACACGAGTATGAAACACATGACACGAGTCTGAAACACGAGTGTGAAACACATGACACGAGTCTGAAACACATGACACGAGTCTGAAACACGAGTCTGAAACACATGACACAAGGCTGTAACACGAGTCTGAAACACATGACACGAGTCTGAAACACGAGTGTGAAACACATGACTCGAGTCTGACACATGACACGAGTCTGAAACACGAGTGTGAAACACATGACACGAGTCTGAAACACGAGTGTGAAACACATGACACGAGTCTGAAACACGAGTGTGAAACACATGACACGAGTCTGAAACACATGACATGAGTCTGAAACACGAGTGTGAAACACGAGTCTGACACACATGACACGAGTCTGAAACACGAGTGTGAAACACATGACACGAGTCTGAAACACGAGTGTGAAACACATTACACGAGTCTGACACACGACACGAGTCTGAAACACGCGTGTGAAACACATGACGCAAGTCTGAAACACATGACACGAGTCTGAAACACGAGTCTGAAACACGAGTCTGACACACATGACACAAGTCTGAAACACGAGTGTGAAACACATGACACGAGTCTGAAACACATGACACGAGTCTGAAACACGAGTCTGAAACACGAGTCTGACACACATGACACGAGTCTGAAACACGAGTATGAAACACATGACACGAGTCTGAAACACGAGTATGAAACACATGACACGAGTCTGAAACACGAGTGTGAAACACATGACACGAGTCTGAAACACATGACACGAGTCTGAAACACGAGTCTGAAACACATGACACAAGGCTGTAACACGAGTCTGAAACACATGACACGAGTCTGAAACACGAGTGTGAAACACATGACACGAGTCTGACACATGACACGAGTCTGAAACACGAGTGTGAAACACATGACACGAGTCTGAAACACGAGTGTGAAACACATGACACGAGTCTGAAAGACGAGTGTGAAACACATGACACGAGTCTGAAACACGTGACATGAGTCTGAAACACGAGTCTGAAACACATGACACGAGTCTGAAACATGAGTCTGAAACACATGACACGATTCCGAAACACATGACATGAGTCTGAAACACATGACACGAGTCTGAAACACGAGTCTGAAACACATGACACGAGTCTGAAACACATGACACGAGTCTGAAACACATGACACGAGTCTGAAACATGAGTCTGAAACACATGACACGATTCCGAAACACATGACATGAGTCTGAAACACATGACACGAGTCTGAAACACGAGTCTGAAACACATGACACGAGTCTGAAACACATGACACGAGTCTGAAACACAAGTCTGAAACACATGACACAAGTCTGAAACACATGACACGAATCTGAAACACACGAGTCTTAAACACAAGTCTGAAACACATGACATGAGTCTGAAACACGAGTCTGAAACACATGACACAAGTCTGAAACACATGACACGAGTCTGAAACACGAGTCTGAAACACATGACATGAGTCTGAAACACATGACACTAGTCTGAAACACGAGTCTGAAACACATGACACAAGTCTGAAACACATGACACGTGTCTGAAACACGAGTCTGAAACACATGACATGAGTCTGAAACACGAGTCTGAAACACATGACACGAGTCTGAAACACATGACATGAGTCTGAAACACGAGTCTGAAACACAGGACACGAGTCTGAAACACGTGACACGAGTCTAAAACACAAGTCTGAAACAGATGATACGAGTCTGAAGCACGAGTCTGAAACACATGACACGAGTCTGAAACACATGACACGAGTCTGAAACACATGACACGAGTCTGAAACACGTGACACGAGTCTGAAACACGAGTCTGAAACACATGACACGAGTCTGAAACACATGACACGAGTCTGAAACACAAGTCTGAAACACATGACACAAGTCTGAAACACATGACACGAATCTGAAACACACGAGTCTTAAACACAAGTCTGAAACACATGACATGAGTCTGAAACACGAGTCTGAAACACATGACACAAGTCTGAAACACATGACACGAGTCTGAAACACGAGTCTGAAACACATGACATGAGTCTGAAACACATGACACTAGTCTGAAACACGAGTCTGAAACACATGACACAAGTCTGAAACACATGACACGTGTCTGAAACACGAGTCTGAAACACATGACATGAGTCTGAAACACGAGTCTGAAACACATGACACGAGTCTGAAACACATGACATGAGTCTGAAACACGAGTCTGAAACACAGGACACGAGTCTGAAACACGTGACACGAGTCTAAAACACAAGTCTGAAACAGATGACACGAGTCTGAAGCACGAGTCTGAAACACATGACACGAGTCTGAAACACATGACACGAGTCTGAAAC
The DNA here is from genome assembly GCA_036785185.1 of Paratrypauchen microcephalus. Lineage (NCBI taxonomy): Eukaryota > Metazoa > Chordata > Actinopteri > Gobiiformes > Gobiidae > Paratrypauchen > Paratrypauchen microcephalus. Next base: position 25,559 of record JAVJIX010000334.1, on the reverse strand, counting down.
ACGTGACACGAGTCTGAAACACGAGTCTGAAACACATGACACGAGTCTGAAACACATGACATGAGTCTGAAACACGTGACATGAGTCTGAAACACGAGTCTGAAACACATGACACGAGTCTGAAACACGAGTCTAAAACACGAGTCTGAAACACATGACACGAGTCTGAAACACATGACACGAGTCTGAAACACGAGTGTGAAACACATGACGCGTGTCTGAAACACATGACACGAGTCTGAAACACGAGTCTGAAACACGAGTCTGACACACATGACACGAGTCTGAAACACGAGTGTGAAACACATGATACGATTCTGAAACACATGACACGAGTCTGAAACACGAGTGTGAAACACATGACACGAGTCTGAAACACATGACACGAGTCTGAAACACGAGTCTGACACACATGACACGAGTCTGAAACACGAGTGTGAAACACATGACACGAGTCTGAAACACATGACACGAGTCTGAAACACGAGTGTGAAACACGAGTCTGACACACATGACACGAGTCTGAAACACGAGTGTGAAACACATGACACGAGTCTGAAACACGAGTCTGAAACATGAGTCTGAAACACATGACACGAGTCTGAAACACATGACACGAGTCTGAAACACGAGTGTGAAACACATGACGCGTGTCTGAAACACATGACACGAGTCTGAAACACGAGTCTGAAACACGAGTCTGACACACATGACACGAGTCTGAAACACGAGTGTGAAACACATGATACGATTCTGAAACACATGACACGAGTCTGAAACACGAGTGTGAAACACATGACACGAGTCTGAAACACATGACACGAGTCTGAAACACGAGTCTGAAACACATGACACAAGTCTGAAACACATGACACGTGTCTGAAACACGAGTCTGAAACACATGACATGAGTCTGAAACACGAGTCTGAAACACATGACACGAGTCTGAAACACATGACATGAGTCTGAAACACGAGTCTGAAACACAGGACACGAGTCTGAAACACGTGACACGAGTCTAAAACACAAGTCTGAAACAGATGACACGAGTCTGAAGCACGAGTCTGAAACACATGACACGAGTCTGAAACACATGACACGAGTCTGAAACACGTGACACGAGTCTGAAACACGAGTCTGAAACACATGACACGAGTCTGAAACACATGACACGAGTCTGAAACACGTGACATGAGTCTGAAACACGAGTCTGAAACACATGACACGAGTCTGAAACACGAGTCTAAAACACGAGTCTGAAACACATGACACGAGTCTGAAACACATGACACGAGTCTGAAACACGAGTGTGAAACACATGACGCGTGTCTGAAACACATGACACGAGTCTGAAACACGAGTCTGAAACACGAGTCTGACACACATGACACGAGTCTGAAACACGAGTGTGAAACACATGATACGATTCTGAAACACATGACACGAGTCTGAAACACGAGTGTGAAACACATGACACGAGTCTGAAACACATGACACGAGTCTGAAACACGAGTGTGAAACACATGACACGAGTCTGAAACACGAGTCTGACACACATGACACGAGTCTGAAACACAAGTGTGAAACACATGACACGAGTCTGAAACACATGACACGAGTCTGAAACACGAGTGTGAAACACGAGTCTGACACACATGACACGAGTCTGAAACACGAGTGTGAAACACATGACACGAGTCTGAAACACGAGTCTGAAACATGAGTCTGAAACACATGACACGAGTCTGAAACACATGACACGAGTCTGAAACACGAGTGTGAAACACATGACGCGTGTCTGAAACACATGACACGAGTCTGAAACACGAGTCTGAAACACGAGTCTGACACACATGACACGAGTCTGAAACACGAGTGTGAAACACATGATACGATTCTGAAACACATGACACGAGTCTGAAACACGAGTGTGAAACACATGACACGAGTCTGAAACACATGACACGAGTCTGAAACACGAGTCTGAAACACATGACACGAGTCTGAAACACATGACACGAGTCTGAAACACAGGTGTGAAACACATGACACGAGTCTGAAACATGAGTCTGAAACACGAGTCTGAAACACATGACACGAGTCTGAAACACGAGTCTGAAACACGAGTCTGAAACACATGACACGAGTCTGAAACACGAGTCTGAAACACGTGACACGAGTCTGAAACACATGACACGAGTCTGAAACACGAGTCTGAAACACGAGTCTGAAACACATGACACGAGTCTGAAACACGAGTCTGAAACACGTGACACGAGTCTGAAACACGAGTCTGAAACACATGACACGAGTCTGAAACACGAGTCTGAAACACATGACACGAGTCTGTAACACGAGTCTGAAACACATGACACGAGTCTGAAACACGAGTCTGAAACACATGACACGAGTCTGAAACACGAGTCTGAAACACATGACACGAGTCTGAAACACGAGTCTGAAACACATGACACGAGTCTGAAACACGAGTCTGAAACACATGACACGAATCTGAAACACGAGTCTGAAACACATGACACGAGTCTGAAACACGAGTCTGAAACACATGACACGAGTCTGAAACACATGACACGAGTCTGAAACACGAGTCTGAAACACATGACACGAGTCTGAAACACGAGTCTGAAACACGTGACACGAGTCTGAAACACGAGTCTGAAACACGTGACACGAGTCTGAAACACGAGTCTGAAACACATGACACGAGTCTGAAACACGAGTCTGAAACACGTGACACGAGTCTGAAACACGAGTCTGAAACACATGACACAAGTCTGAAACACGAGTCTGAAACACGTGACACGAGTCTGAAACACGAGTCTGAAACACGAGTCTGAAACACATGACACGAGTCTGAAACACGAGTCTGAAACACATGACACGAGTCTGAAACACGAGTCTGAAACACATGACACGAGTCTGAAACACGAGTCTGAAACACATGACACGAGTCTGAAACACGAGTCTGAAACACATGACACGAGTCTGAAACTTGAGTCTGAAACACATGACACGAGTCTGAAACACGAGTCTGAAACACATGACACGAGTCTGAAACACAAGTCTGAAACACGAGTCTGAAACACATGACACGAGTCTGAAACACGAGTCTGAAACACATGACACGAGTCTGAAACACATGACACGAGTCTGAAACACGAGTCTGAAACACATGACACGAGTCTGAAACACATGACACGAGTCTGAAACACAAGTCTGAAACACATGACACGAGTCTGAAACACATGACACGAATCTGAAACACACGAGTCTTAAACACAAGTCTGAAACACATGACATGAGTCTGAAACACGAGTCTGAAACACATGACACGAGTCTGAAACACATGACACGAGTCTGAAACATGAGTCTGAAACACATGACACGAGTCTGAAACACATGACACTAGTCTGAAACACGAGTCTGAAACACATGACACAAGTCTGAAACACATGACACGAGTCTGAAACACGAGTCTGAAACACATGACATGAGTCTGAAACACGAGTCTGAAACACATGACACGAGTCTGAAACACATGACATGAGTCTGAAACACGAGTCTGAAACACAGGACACGAGTCTGAAACACGTGACACGAGTCTAAAACACAAGTCTGAAACAGATGACACGAGTCTGAAGCACGAGTCTGAAACACATGACACGAGTCTGAAACACATGACACGAGTCTGAAACACGTGACACGAGTCTGAAACACGAGTCTGAAACACATGACACGAGTCTGAAACACATGACACGAGTCTGAAACACGTGACACGAGTCTGAAACACGAGTCTGAAACACATGACACGAGTCTGAAACACGAGTCTGAAACACGAGTCTGAAACACATGACACGAGTCTGAAACACATGACACGAGTCTGAAACACAATTCTGAAACACATGACATGAGTCTGAAACACAAGTCTGAAACACATGACACGAGTCTGAAACACGAGTCTGAAACACATGACACGAGTCTGAAACACATGACACGAGTCTGAAAAACGAGTCTGAAACACATGACACGAGTCTGAAACACATGACACGAGTCTGAAACACGAGTGTGAAACACATGACACGAGTCTGACACACATGACACGAGTCTGAAACACGAGTGTGAAACACATGACGCGTGTCTGAAACACATGACACGAGTCTGAAACACGAGTCTGAAACACGAGTCTGACACACATGACACGAGTCTGAAACACGAGTGTGAAACACATGATACGATTCTGAAACACATGACACGAGTCTGAAACACGAGTGTGAAACACATGACACGAGTCTGAAACACATGACACGAGTCTGAAACACGAGTCTGAAACACATGACACGAGTCTGAAACACATGACACGAGTCTGAAACACAGGTGTGAAACACATGACACGAGTCTGAAACACATGACACGAGTCTGAAACACGGGTCTGAAACACGAGTCTGACACACATGACACGAGTCTGAAACATGTGTGAAACACATGACACGAGTCTGAAACACGAGTGTGAAACACATGACACGAGTCTGAAACACATGACACGAGTCTGAAACACGAGTGTGAAACACATGACGCGAGTCTGAAACACATGACACAAGTCTGAAACACGAGTGTGAAACACATGACACGAGTCTGAAACACATGACACGAGTCTGAAACACGAGTGTGAAACACATGACACGAGTCTGAAACACATGACACGAGTCTGAAACCCATGACACGAGTCTGAAACACGAGTGTGAAACACATGACACGAGTCTGAAACACATGACACGAGTCTGAAACACGAGTGTGAAACACGAGTGTGAAACACATGACACGAGTCTGACACACATGCCACGAGTCTGAAACACGAGTGTGAAACACATGACACGAGTCTGAAACACATGACACGAGTCTGAAACACGAGTGTGAAACACATGACACGAGTCTGAAACACATGACACGAGTCTGAAACATGAGTCTGAAACACGAGTCTGACACACATGACACGAGTCTGAAACACGAGTGTGAAACACATGACACGAGTCTGAAACACGAGTGTGAAACACGAGTCTGACACACATGACACGAGTCTGAAACACGAGTGTGAAACACATGACACGAGTCTGAAACACAAGTGTGAAACACATGACACGAGTCTGACACACGACACGAGTCTGAAACACGCGTGTGAAACACATGACGCAAGTCTGAAACACATGACACGAGTCTGAAACACGAGTCTGAAACACGAGTCTGACACACATGACACGAGTCTGAAACACGAGTGTGAAACACATGACACGAGTCTGAAACATATGACACGAGTCTGAAACACGAGTCTGAAACACGAGTCTGACACACATGACACGAGTCTGAAACACGAGTGTGAAACACATGACACGAGTCTGAAACACGAGTATGAAACACATGACACGAGTCTGAAACACGAGTGTGAAACACATGACACGAGTCTGAAACACATGACACGAGTCTGAAACACGAGTCTGAAACACATGACACAAGGCTGTAACACGAGTCTGAAACACATGACACGAGTCTGAAACACGAGTGTGAAACACATGACTCGAGTCTGACACATGACACGAGTCTGAAACACGAGTGTGAAACACATGACACGAGTCTGAAACACGAGTGTGAAACACATGACACGAGTCTGAAACACGAGTGTGAAACACATGACACGAGTCTGAAACACATGACATGAGTCTGAAACACGAGTGTGAAACACGAGTCTGACACACATGACACGAGTCTGAAACACGAGTGTGAAACACATGACACGAGTCTGAAACACGAGTGTGAAACACATTACACGAGTCTGACACACGACACGAGTCTGAAACACGCGTGTGAAACACATGACGCAAGTCTGAAACACATGACACGAGTCTGAAACACGAGTCTGAAACACGAGTCTGAAACACGAGTCTGACACACATGACACGAGTCTGAAACACGAGTGTGAAACACATGACACGAGTCTGAAACACATGACACGAGTCTGAAACACGAGTCTGAAACACGAGTCTGACACACATGACACGAGTCTGAAACACGAGTATGAAACACATGACACGAGTCTGAAACACGAGTATGAAACACATGACACGAGTCTGAAACACGAGTGTGAAACACATGACACGAGTCTGAAACACATGACACGAGTCTGAAACACGAGTCTGAAACACATGACACAAGGCTGTAACACGAGTCTGAAACACATGACACGAGTCTGAAACACGAGTGTGAAACACATGACACGAGTCTGACACATGACACGAGTCTGAAACACGAGTGTGAAACACATGACACGAGTCTGAAACACGAGTGTGAAACACATGACACGAGTCTGAAACACGAGTGTGAAACACATGACACGAGTCTGAAACACATGACACGAGTCTGAAACACGAGTCTGAAACACATGACACGAGTCTGAAACACGAGTGTGAAACACATGACGCGAGTCTGAAACACATGACACAAGTCTGAAACACGAGTGTGAAACACATGACACGAGTCTGAAACACATGACACGAGTCTGAAACACGAGTGTGAAACACATGACACGAGTCTGAAACACATGACACGAGTCTGAAACCCATGACACGAGTCTGAAACACGAGTGTGAAACACATGACACGAGTCTGAAACACATGACACGAGTCTGAAACACGAGTGTGAAACACGAGTGTGAAACACATGACACGAGTCTGACACACATGCCACGAGTCTGAAACACAAGTGTGAAACACATGACACGAGTCTGAAACACATGACACGAGTCTGAAACACGAGTGTGAAACACATGACACGAGTCTGAAACACATGACACGAGTCTGAAACATGAGTCTGAAACACGAGTCTGACACACATGACACGAGTCTGAAACACGAGTGTGAAACACATGACACGAGTCTGAAACACGAGTGTGAAACACGAGTCTGACACACATGACACGAGTCTGAAACACGAGTGTGAAACACATGACACGAGTCTGAAACACAAGTGTGAAACACATGACACGAGTCTGACACACGACACGAGTCTGAAACACGCGTGTGAAACACATGACGCAAGTCTGAAACACATGACACGAGTCTGAAACACGAGTCTGAAACACGAGTCTGACACACATGACACGAGTCTGAAACACGAGTGTGAAACACATGACACGAGTCTGAAACATATGACACGAGTCTGAAACACGAGTCTGAAACACGAGTCTGACACACATGACACGAGTCTGAAACACGAGTGTGAAACACATGACACGAGTCTGAAACACGAGTATGAAACACATGACACGAGTCTGAAACACGAGTGTGAAACACATGACACGAGTCTGAAACACATGACACGAGTCTGAAACACGAGTCTGAAACACATGACACAAGGCTGTAACACGAGTCTGAAACACATGACACGAGTCTGAAACACGAGTGTGAAACACATGACTCGAGTCTGACACATGACACGAGTCTGAAACACGAGTGTGAAACACATGACACGAGTCTGAAACACGAGTGTGAAACACATGACACGAGTCTGAAACACGAGTGTGAAACACATGACACGAGTCTGAAACACATGACATGAGTCTGAAACACGAGTGTGAAACACGAGTCTGACACACATGACACGAGTCTGAAACACGAGTGTGAAACACATGACACGAGTCTGAAACACGAGTGTGAAACACATTACACGAGTCTGACACACGACACGAGTCTGAAACACGCGTGTGAAACACATGACGCAAGTCTGAAACACATGACACGAGTCTGAAACACGAGTCTGAAACACGAGTCTGAAACACGAGTCTGACACACATGACACGAGTCTGAAACACGAGTGTGAAACACATGACACGAGTCTGAAACACATGACACGAGTCTGAAACACGAGTCTGAAACACGAGTCTGACACACATGACACGAGTCTGAAACACGAGTATGAAACACATGACACGAGTCTGAAACACGAGTATGAAACACATGACACGAGTCTGAAACACGAGTGTGAAACACATGACACGAGTCTGAAACACATGACACGAGTCTGAAACACGAGTCTGAAACACATGACACAAGGCTGTAACACGAGTCTGAAACACATGACACGAGTCTGAAACACGAGTGTGAAACACATGACACGAGTCTGACACATGACACGAGTCTGAAACACGAGTGTGAAACACATGACACGAGTCTGAAACACGAGTGTGAAACACATGACACGAGTCTGAAACACGAGTGTGAAACACATGACACGAGTCTGAAACACGTGACATGAGTCTGAAACACGAGTCTGAAACACATGACACGAGTCTGAAACATGAGTCTGAAACACATGACACGATTCCGAAACACATGACATGAGTCTGAAACACATGACACGAGTCTGAAACACGAGTCTGAAACACATGACACGAATCTGAAACACATGACACGAGTCTGAAACATGAGTCTGAAACACATGACACGATTCCGAAACACATGACATGAGTCTGAAACACATGACACGAGTCTGAAACACGAGTCTGAAACACATGACACGAGTCTGAAACACATGACACGAGTCTGAAACACAAGTCTGAAACACATGACACAAGTCTGAAACACATGACACGAATCTGAAACACACGAGTCTTAAACACAAGTCTGAAACACATGACATGAGTCTGAAACACGAGTCTGAAACACATGACACAAGTCTGAAACACATGACACGAGTCTGAAACACGAGTCTGAAACACATGACATGAGTCTGAAACACATGACACTAGTCTGAAACACGAGTCTGAAACACATGACACAAGTCTGAAACACATGACACGTGTCTGAAACACGAGTCTGAAACACATGACATGAGTCTGAAACACGAGTCTGAAACACATGACACGAGTCTGAAACACATGACATGAGTCTGAAACACGAGTCTGAAACACAGGACACGAGTCTGAAACACGTGACACGAGTCTAAAACACAAGTCTGAAACAGATGACACGAGTCTGAAGCACGAGTCTGAAACACATGACACGAGTCTGAAACACATGACACGAGTCTGAAACACGTGACACGAGTCTGAAACACGAGTCTGAAACACATGACACGAGTCTGAAACACATGACACGAGTCTGAAACACGTGACATGAGTCTGAAACACGAGTCTGAAACACATGACACGAGTCTGAAACACGAGTCTAAAACACGAGTCTGAAACACATGACACGAGTCTGAAACACATGACACGAGTCTGAAACACGAGTGTGAAACACATGACGCGTGTCTGAAACACATGACACGAGTCTGAAACACGAGTCTGAAACACGAGTCTGACACACATGACACGAGTCTGAAACACGAGTGTGAAACACATGATACGATTCTGAAACACATGACACGAGTCTGAAACACGAGTGTGAAACACATGACACGAGTCTGAAACACATGACACGAGTCTGAAACACGAGTGTGAAACACATGACACGAGTCTGAAACACGAGTCTGACACACATGACACGAGTCTGAAACACAAGTGTGAAACACATGACACGAGTCTGAAACACATGACACGAGTCTGAAACACGAGTGTGAAACACGAGTCTGACACACATGACACGAGTCTGAAACACGAGTGTGAAACACATGACACGAGTCTGAAACACGAGTCTGAAACATGAGTCTGAAACACATGACACGAGTCTGAAACACATGACACGAGTCTGAAACACGAGTGTGAAACACATGACGCGTGTCTGAAACACATGACACGAGTCTGAAACACGAGTCTGAAACACGAGTCTGACACACATGACACGAGTCTGAAACACGAGTGTGAAACACATGATACGATTCTGAAACACATGACACGAGTCTGAAACACGAGTGTGAAACACATGACACGAGTCTGAAACACATGACACGAGTCTGAAACACGAGTCTGAAACACATGACACGAGTCTGAAACACATGACACGAGTCTGAAACACAGGTGTGAAACACATGACACGAGTCTGAAACATGAGTCTGAAACACGAGTCTGAAACACATGACACGAGTCTGAAACACGAGTCTGAAACACGAGTCTGAAACACATGACACGAGTCTGAAACACGAGTCTGAAACACGTGACACGAGTCTGAAACACATGACACGAGTCTGAAACACGAGTCTGAAACACGAGTCTGAAACACATGACACGAGTCTGAAACACGAGTCTGAAACACGTGACACGAGTCTGAAACACGAGTCTGAAACACATGACACGAGTCTGAAACACGAGTCTGAAACACATGACACGAGTCTGTAACACGAGTCTGAAACACATGACACGAGTCTGAAACACGAGTCTGAAACACATGACACGAGTCTGAAACACGAGTCTGAAACACATGACACGAGTCTGAAACACGAGTCTGAAACACATGACACGAGTCTGAAACACGAGTCTGAAACACATGACACGAATCTGAAACACGAGTCTGAAACACATGACACGAGTCTGAAACACGAGTCTGAAACACATGACACGAGTCTGAAACACATGACACGAGTCTGAAACACGAGTCTGAAACACATGACACGAGTCTGAAACACGAGTCTGAAACACGTGACACGAGTCTGAAACACGAGTCTGAAACACGTGACACGAGTCTGAAACACGAGTCTGAAACACATGACACGAGTCTGAAACACGAGTCTGAAACACGTGACACGAGTCTGAAACACGAGTCTGAAACACATGACACAAGTCTGAAACACGAGTCTGAAACACGTGACACGAGTCTGAAACACGAGTCTGAAACACGAGTCTGAAACACATGACACGAGTCTGAAACACGAGTCTGAAACACATGACACGAGTCTGAAACACGAGTCTGAAACACATGACACGAGTCTGAAACACGAGTCTGAAACACATGACACGAGTCTGAAACACGAGTCTGAAACACATGACACGAGTCTGAAACTTGAGTCTGAAACACATGACACGAGTCTGAAACACGAGTCTGAAACACATGACACGAGTCTGAAACACAAGTCTGAAACACGAGTCTGAAACACATGACACGAGTCTGAAACACGAGTCTGAAACACATGACACGAGTCTGAAACACATGACACGAGTCTGAAACACGAGTCTGAAACACATGACACGAGTCTGAAACACATGACACGAGTCTGAAACACAAGTCTGAAACACATGACACGAGTCTGAAACACATGACACGAATCTGAAACACACGAGTCTTAAACACAAGTCTGAAACACATGACATGAGTCTGAAACACGAGTCTGAAACACATGACACGAGTCTGAAACACATGACACGAGTCTGAAACATGAGTCTGAAACACATGACACGAGTCTGAAACACATGACACTAGTCTGAAACACGAGTCTGAAACACATGACACAAGTCTGAAACACATGACACGAGTCTGAAACACGAGTCTGAAACACATGACATGAGTCTGAAACACGAGTCTGAAACACATGACACGAGTCTGAAACACATGACATGAGTCTGAAACACGAGTCTGAAACACAGGACACGAGTCTGAAACACGTGACACGAGTCTAAAACACAAGTCTGAAACAGATGACACGAGTCTGAAGCACGAGTCTGAAACACATGACACGAGTCTGAAACACATGACACGAGTCTGAAACACGTGACACGAGTCTGAAACACGAGTCTGAAACACATGACACGAGTCTGAAACACATGACACGAGTCTGAAACACGTGACACGAGTCTGAAACACGAGTCTGAAACACATGACACGAGTCTGAAACACGAGTCTGAAACACGAGTCTGAAACACATGACACGAGTCTGAAACACATGACACGAGTCTGAAACACAATTCTGAAACACATCACATGAGTCTGAAACACAAGTCTGAAACACATGACACGAGTCTGAAACACGAGTCTGAAACACATGACACGAGTCTGAAACACATGACACGAGTCTGAAAAACGAGTCTGAAACACATGACACGAGTCTGAAACACATGACACGAGTCTGAAACACGAGTGTGAAACACATGACACGAGTCTGACACACATGACACGAGTCTGAAACACGAGTGTGAAACACATGACGCGTGTCTGAAACACATGACACGAGTCTGAAACACGAGTCTGAAACACGAGTCTGACACACATGACACGAGTCTGAAACACGAGTGTGAAACACATGATACGATTCTGAAACACATGACACGAGTCTGAAACACGAGTGTGAAACACATGACACGAGTCTGAAACACATGACACGAGTCTGAAACACGAGTCTGAAACACATGACACGAGTCTGAAACACATGACACGAGTCTGAAACACAGGTGTGAAACACATGACACGAGTCTGAAACACATGACACGAGTCTGAAACACGGGTCTGAAACACGAGTCTGACACACATGACACGAGTCTGAAACATGTGTGAAACACATGACACGAGTCTGAAACACGAGTGTGAAACACATGACACGAGTCTGAAACACATGACACGAGTCTGAAACACGAGTGTGAAACACATGACGCGAGTCTGAAACACATGACACAAGTCTGAAACACGAGTGTGAAACACATGACACGAGTCTGAAACACATGACACGAGTCTGAAACACGAGTGTGAAACACATGACACGAGTCTGAAACACATGACACGAGTCTGAAACCCATGACACGAGTCTGAAACACGAGTGTGAAACACATGACACGAGTCTGAAACACATGACACGAGTCTGAAACACGAGTGTGAAACACGAGTGTGAAACACATGACACGAGTCTGACACACATGCCACGAGTCTGAAACACGAGTGTGAAACACATGACACGAGTCTGAAACACATGACACGAGTCTGAAACACGAGTGTGAAACACATGACACGAGTCTGAAACACATGACACGAGTCTGAAACATGAGTCTGAAACACGAGTCTGACACACATGACACGAGTCTGAAACACGAGTGTGAAACACATGACACGAGTCTGAAACACGAGTGTGAAACACGAGTCTGACACACATGACACGAGTCTGAAACACGAGTGTGAAACACATGACACGAGTCTGAAACACAAGTGTGAAACACATGACACGAGTCTGACACACGACACGAGTCTGAAACACGTGTGTGAAACACATGACGCAAGTCTGAAACACATGACACGAGTCTGAAACACGAGTCTGAAACACGAGTCTGACACACATGACACGAGTCTGAAACACGAGTGTGAAACACATGACACGAGTCTGAAACATATGACACGAGTCTGAAACACGAGTCTGAAACACGAGTCTGACACACATGACACGAGTCTGAAACACGAGTGTGAAACACATGACACGAGTCTGAAACACGAGTATGAAACACATGACACGAGTCTGAAACACGAGTGTGAAACACATGACACGAGTCTGAAACACATGACACGAGTCTGAAACACGAGTCTGAAACACATGACACAAGGCTGTAACACGAGTCTGAAACACATGACACGAGTCTGAAACACGAGTGTGAAACACATGACTCGAGTCTGACACATGACACGAGTCTGAAACACGAGTGTGAAACACATGACACGAGTCTGAAACACGAGTGTGAAACACATGACACGAGTCTGAAACACGAGTGTGAAACACATGACACGAGTCTGAAACACATGACATGAGTCTGAAACACGAGTGTGAAACACGAGTCTGACACACATGACACGAGTCTGAAACACGAGTGTGAAACACATGACACGAGTCTGAAACACGAGTGTGAAACACATTACACGAGTCTGACACACGACACGAGTCTGAAACACGCGTGTGAAACACATGACGCAAGTCTGAAACACATGACACGAGTCTGAAACACGAGTCTGAAACACGAGTCTGACACACATGACACAAGTCTGAAACACGAGTGTGAAACACATGACACGAGTCTGAAACACATGACACGAGTCTGAAACACGAGTCTGAAACACGAGTCTGACACACATGACACGAGTCTGAAACACGAGTATGAAACACATGACACGAGTCTGAAACACGAGTATGAAACACATGACACGAGTCTGAAACACGAGTGTGAAACACATGACACGAGTCTGAAACACATGACACGAGTCTGAAACACGAGTCTGAAACACATGACACAAGGCTGTAACACGAGTCTGAAACACATGACACGAGTCTGAAACACGAGTGTGAAACACATGACACGAGTCTGACACATGACACGAGTCTGAAACACGAGTGTGAAACACATGACACGAGTCTGAAACACGAGTGTGAAACACATGACACGAGTCTGAAAGACGAGTGTGAAACACATGACACGAGTCTGAAACACGTGACATGAGTCTGAAACACGAGTCTGAAACACATGACACGAGTCTGAAACATGAGTCTGAAACACATGACACGATTCCGAAACACATGACATGAGTCTGAAACACATGACACGAGTCTGAAACACGAGTCTGAAACACATGACACGAGTCTGAAACACATGACACGAGTCTGAAACACATGACACGAGTCTGAAACATGAGTCTGAAACACATGACACGATTCCGAAACACATGACATGAGTCTGAAACACATGACACGAGTCTGAAACACGAGTCTGAAACACATGACACGAGTCTGAAACACATGACACGAGTCTGAAACACAAGTCTGAAACACATGACACAAGTCTGAAACACATGACACGAATCTGAAACACACGAGTCTTAAACACAAGTCTGAAACACATGACATGAGTCTGAAACACGAGTCTGAAACACATGACACAAGTCTGAAACACATGACACGAGTCTGAAACACGAGTCTGAAACACATGACATGAGTCTGAAACACATGACACTAGTCTGAAACACGAGTCTGAAACACATGACACAAGTCTGAAACACATGACACGTGTCTGAAACACGAGTCTGAAACACATGACATGAGTCTGAAACACGAGTCTGAAACACATGACACGAGTCTGAAACACATGACATGAGTCTGAAACACGAGTCTGAAACACAGGACACGAGTCTGAAACACGTGACACGAGTCTAAAACACAAGTCTGAAACAGATGATACGAGTCTGAAGCACGAGTCTGAAACACATGACACGAGTCTGAAACACATGACACGAGTCTGAAACACATGACACGAGTCTGAAACACGTGACACGAGTCTGAAACACGAGTCTGAAACACATGACACGAGTCTGAAACACATGACACGAGTCTGAAACACAAGTCTGAAACACATGACACAAGTCTGAAACACATGACACGAATCTGAAACACACGAGTCTTAAACACAAGTCTGAAACACATGACATGAGTCTGAAACACGAGTCTGAAACACATGACACAAGTCTGAAACACATGACACGAGTCTGAAACACGAGTCTGAAACACATGACATGAGTCTGAAACACATGACACTAGTCTGAAACACGAGTCTGAAACACATGACACAAGTCTGAAACACATGACACGTGTCTGAAACACGAGTCTGAAACACATGACATGAGTCTGAAACACGAGTCTGAAACACATGACACGAGTCTGAAACACATGACATGAGTCTGAAACACGAGTCTGAAACACAGGACACGAGTCTGAAACACGTGACACGAGTCTAAAACACAAGTCTGAAACAGATGACACGAGTCTGAAGCACGAGTCTGAAACACATGACACGAGTCTGAAACACATGACACGAGTCTGAAACACGTGACACGAGTCTGAAACACGAGTCTGAAACACATGACACGAGTCTGAAACACATGACATGAGTCTGAAACACGTGACATGAGTCTGAAACACGAGTCTGAAACACATGACACGAGTCTGAAACACGAGTCTAAAACACGAGTCTGAAACACATGACACGAGTCTGAAACACATGACACGAGTCTGAAACACGAGTGTGAAACACATGACGCGTGTCTGAAACACATGACACGAGTCTGAAACACGAGTCTGAAACACGAGTCTGACACACATGACACGAGTCTGAAACACGAGTGTGAAACACATGATACGATTCTGAAACACATGACACGAGTCTGAAACACGAGTGTGAAACACATGACACGAGTCTGAAACACATGACACGAGTCTGAAACACGAGTCTGACACACATGACACGAGTCTGAAACACGAGTGTGAAACACATGACACGAGTCTGAAACACATGACACGAGTCTGAAACACGAGTGTGAAACACGAGTCTGACACACATGACACGAGTCTGAAACACGAGTGTGAAACACATGACACGAGTCTGAAACACGAGTCTGAAACATGAGTCTGAAACACATGACACGAGTCTGAAACACATGACACGAGTCTGAAACACGAGTGTGAAACACATGACGCGTGTCTGAAACACATGACACGAGTCTGAAACACGAGTCTGAAACACGAGTCTGACACACATGACACGAGTCTGAAACACGAGTGTGAAACACATGATACGATTCTGAAACACATGACACGAGTCTGAAACACGAGTGTGAAACACATGACACGAGTCTGAAACACATGACACGAGTCTGAAACACGAGTCTGAAACACATGACACGAGTCTGAAACACATGACACGAGTCTGAAACACATGACACGAGTCTGAAACACAGGTGTGAAACACATGACACGAGTCTGAAACACATGACACGAGTCTGAAACACGAGTCTGACACACATGACACGAGTCTGAAACATGTGTGAAACACATGACACGAGTCTGAAACACGAGTGTGAAACACATGACACGAGTCTGAAACACATGACACGAGTCTGAAACACGAGTGTGAAACACATGACGCGAGTCTGAAACACATGACACAAGTCTGAAACACGAGTGTGAAACACATGACACGAGTCTGAAACACATGACACGAGTCTGAAACACGAGTGTGAAACACATGACACGAGTCTGAAACACATGACACGAGTCTGAAACCCATGACACGAGTCTGAAACACGAGTGTGAAACACATGACACGAGTCTGAAACACATGACACGAGTCTGAAACACGAGTGTGAAACACGAGTGTGAAACACATGACACGAGTCTGACACACATGCCACGAGTCTGAAACACGAGTGTGAAACACATGACACGAGTCTGAAACACATGACACGAGTCTGAAACACGAGTGTGAAACACATGACACGAGTCTGAAACACATGACACGAGTCTGAAACATGAGTCTGAAACACGAGTCTGACACACATGACACGAGTCTGAAACACGAGTGTGAAACACATGACACGAGTCTGAAACACGAGTGTGAAACACGAGTCTGACACACATGACACGAGTCTGAAACACGAGTGTGAAACACATGACACGAGTCTGAAACACGAGTGTGAAACACATGACACGAGTCTGACACACGACACGAGTCTGAAACACGCGTGTGAAACACATGACGCAAGTCTGAAACACATGACACGAGTCTGAAACACGAGTCTGAAACACGAGTCTGACACACATGACACGAGTCTGAAACACGAGTGTGAAACACATGACACGAGTCTGAAACATATGACACGAGTCTGAAACACGAGTCTGAAACACGAGTCTGACACACATGACACGAGTCTGAAACACGAGTGTGAAACACATGACACGAGTCTGAAACACGAGTATGAAACACATGACACGAGTCTGAAACACGAGTGTGAAACACATGACACGAGTCTGAAACACATGACACGAGTCTGAAACACGAGTCTGAAACACATGACACAAGGCTGTAACACGAGTCTGAAACACATGACACGAGTCTGAAACACGAGTGTGAAACACATGACTCGAGTCTGACACATGACACGAGTCTGAAACACGAGTGTGAAACACATGACACGAGTCTGAAACACGAGTGTGAAACACATGACACGAGTCTGAAACACGAGTGTGAAACACATGACACGAGTCTGAAACACGAGTGTGAAACACGAGTCTGACACACATGACACGAGTCTGAAACACGAGTGTGAAACACATGACACGAGTCTGAAACACGAGTGTGAAACACATGACACGAGTCTGACACACGACACGAGTCTGAAACACGCGTGTGAAACACATGACGCAAGTCTGAAACACATGACACGAGTCTGAAACACGAGTCTGAAACACGAGTCTGACACACATGACACGAGTCTGAAACACGAGTGTGAAACACATGACACGAGTCTGAAACACATGACACGAGTCTGAAACACGAGTCTGAAACACGAGTCTGACACACATGACACGAGTCTGAAACACGAGTGTGAAACACATGACACGAGTCTGAAACACGAGTATGAAACACATGACACGAGTCTGAAACACGAGTGTGAAACACATGACACGAGTCTGAAACACATGACACGAGTCTGAAACACGAGTCTGAAACACATGACACAAGGCTGTAACACGAGTCTGAAACACATGACACGAGTCTGAAACACGAGTGTGAAACACATGACACGAGTCTGACACATGACACGAGTCTGAAACACGAATGTGAAACACATGACACAAGTCTGAAACACGAGTGTGAAACACATGACACGAGTCTGAAACACGAGTGTGAAACACATGACACGAGTCTGAAACACGTGACACGAGTCTGAAACACGAGTCTGAAACACATGACACGAGTCTGAAACATGAGTCTGAAACACATGACACGATTCCGAAACACATGACATGAGTCTGAAACACATGACACGAGTCTGAAACACGAGTCTGAAACACATGACACGAGTCTGAAACACATGACACGAGTCTGAAACACATGACACGAGTCTGAAACATGAGTCTGAAACACATGACACGATTCCGAAACACATGACATGAGTCTGAAACACATGACACGAGTCTGAAACACGGGTCTGAAACACATGACACGAGTCTGAAACACATGACACGAGTCTGAAACACAAGTCTGAAACACATGACACAAGTCTGAAACACATGACACGAATCTGAAACACACGAGTCTTAAACACAAGTCTGAAACACATGACATGAGTCTGAAACACGAGTCTGAAACACATGACACAAGTCTGAAACACATGACACGAGTCTGAAACACGAGTCTGAAACACATGACATGAGTCTGAAACACATGACACTAGTCTGAAACACGAGTCTGAAACACATGACACAAGTCTGAAACACATGACACGTGTCTGAAACACGAGTCTGAAACACATGACATGAGTCTGAAACACGAGTCTGAAACACATGACACGAGTCTGAAACACATGACATGAGTCTGAAACACGAGTCTGAAACACAGGACACGAGTCTGAAACACGTGACACGAGTCTAAAACACAAGTCTGAAACAGATGACACGAGTCTGAAGCACGAGTCTGAAACACATGACACGAGTCTGAAACACATGACACGAGTCTGAAACACGTGACACGAGTCTGAAACACGAGTCTGAAACACATGACACGAGTCTGAAACACATGACACGAGTCTGAAACACGTGACATGAGTCTGAAACACGAGTCTGAAACACATGACACGAGTCTGAAACACGAGTCTAAAACACGAGTCTGAAACACATGACACGAGTCTGAAACACGAGTGTGAAACACATGACACGAGTCTGAAACACGAGTCTGACACACATGACACGAGTCTGAAACACGAGTGTGAAACACATGACACGAGTCTGAAACACGAGTCTGACACACATGACACGAGTCTGAAACACGAGTGTGAAACACATGACACGAGTCTGAAACACATGACACGAGTCTGAAACACGAGTGTGAAACACGAGTCTGACACACATGACACGAGTCTGAAACACGAGTGTGAAACACATGACACGAGTCTGAAACACGAGTCTGAAACATGAGTCTGAAACACATGACACGAGTCTGAAACACATGACACGAGTCTGAAACACGAGTGTGAAACACATGACACGAGTCTGAAACACGAGTGTGAAACACATGACACGAGTCTGACACACATGACACGAGTCTGAAACACGAGTCTGAAACACGAGTGTGAAACACATGACACGAGTCTGAAACACGAGTGTGAAACACATGACACGAGTCTGACACACATGACACGAGTCTGAAACACTAGTGTGAAACACATGACGCAAGTCTGAAACACATGACACGAGTCTGAAACACGAGTGTGAAACACATGACACGAGTCTGAAACACATGACACGAGTCTGAAACACGAGTCTGAAACACGAGTCTGACACACATGACACGAGTCTGAAACACGAGTGTGAAACACATGACACGAGTCTGAAACACGAGTGTGAAACACATGACACGAGTCTGAAACACGAGTGTGAAACACATGACACGAGTCTGAAACACATGACACAAGTCTGAAACACGAGTCTGAAACACATGACACGAGTCTGAAACACGAGTGTGAAACACATGACACGAGTCTGAAACACATGACACGAGTCTGAAACACGAGTCTGAAACACATGACACGAGTCTGAAACACATGACACGAGTCTGAAACACATGACACGAGTCTGAAACACAGGTGTGAAACACATGACACGAGTCTGAAACACATGACACGAGTCTGAAACACGAGTCTGACACACATGACACGAGTCTGAAACATGTGTGAAACACATGACACGAGTCTGAAACACGAGTGTGAAACACATGACACGAGTCTGAAACACATGACACGAGTCTGAAACACGAGTGTGAAACACATGACGCGAGTCTGAAACACATGACACAAGTCTGAAACACGAGTGTGAAACACATGACACGAGTCTGAAACACATGACACGAGTCTGAAACACGAGTGTGAAACACATGACACGAGTCTGAAACACATGACACGAGTCTGAAACCCATGACACGAGTCTGAAACACGAGTGTGAAACACATGACACGAGTCTGAAACACATGACACGAGTCTGAAACACGAGTGTGAAACACGAGTGTGAAACACATGACACGAGTCTGACACACATGCCACGAGTCTGAAACACGAGTGTGAAACACATGACACGAGTCTGAAACACATGACACGAGTCTGAAACACGAGTGTGAAACACATGACACGAGTCTGAAACACATGACACGAGTCTGAAACATGAGTCTGAAACACGAGTCTGACACACATGACACGAGTCTGAAACACGAGTGTGAAACACATGACACGAGTCTGAAACACGAGTGTGAAACACGAGTCTGACACACATGACACGAGTCTGAAACACGAGTGTGAAACACATGACACGAGTCTGAAACACGAGTGTGAAACACATGACACGAGTCTGACACACGACACGAGTCTGAAACACGCGTGTGAAACACATGACGCAAGTCTGAAACACATGACACGAGTCTGAAACACGAGTCTGAAACACGAGTCTGACACACATGACACGAGTCTGAAACACGAGTGTGAAACACATGACACGAGTCTGAAACATATGACACGAGTCTGAAACACGAGTCTGAAACACGAGTCTGACACACATGACACGAGTCTGAAACACGAGTGTGAAACACATGACACGAGTCTGAAACACGAGTATGAAACACATGACACGAGTCTGAAACACGAGTGTGAAACACATGACACGAGTCTGAAACACATGACACGAGTCTGAAACACGAGTCTGAAACACATGACACAAGGCTGTAACACGAGTCTGAAACACATGACACGAGTCTGAAACACGAGTGTGAAACACATGACTCGAGTCTGACACATGACACGAGTCTGAAACACGAGTGTGAAACACATGACACGAGTCTGAAACACGAGTGTGAAACACATGACACGAGTCTGAAACACGAGTGTGAAACACATGACACGAGTCTGAAACACGAGTGTGAAACACGAGTCTGACACACATGACACGAGTCTGAAACACGAGTGTGAAACACATGACACGAGTCTGAAACACGAGTGTGAAACACATGACACGAGTCTGACACACGACACGAGTCTGAAACACGCGTGTGAAACACATGACGCAAGTCTGAAACACATGACACGAGTCTGAAACACGAGTCTGAAACACGAGTCTGACACACATGACACGAGTCTGAAACACGAGTGTGAAACACATGACACGAGTCTGAAACACATGACACGAGTCTGAAACACGAGTCTGAAACACGAGTCTGACACACATGACACGAGTCTGAAACACGAGTGTGAAACACATGACACGAGTCTGAAACACGAGTGTGAAACACATGACACGAGTCTGAAACACGAGTGTGAAACACCTGACACGAGTCTGACACACATGACACGAGTCTGAAACACGAGTCTGAAACACATGACACAAGGCTGTAACACGAGTCTGAAACACATGACACGAGTCTGAAACACGAGTGTGAAACACATGACACGAGTCTGACACATGACACGAGTCTGAAACACGAGTGTGAAACACATGACACGAGTCTGAAACACGAGTGTGAAACACATGACACGAGTCTGAAACACGAGTGTGAAACACATGACACGAGTCTGAAACACGTGACACGAGTCTGAAACACGAGTCTGAAACACATGACACGAGTCTGAAACATGAGTCTGAAACACATGACACGATTCCGAAACACATGACATGAGTCTGAAACACATGACACGAGTCTGAAACACGAGTCTGAAACACATGACACGAGTCTGAAACACATGACACGAGTCTGAAACACATGACACGAGTCTGAAACATGAGTCTGAAACACATGACACGATTCCGAAACACATGACATGAGTCTGAAACACATGACACGAGTCTGAAACACGGGTCTGAAACACATGACACGAGTCTGAAACACATGACACGAGTCTGAAACACAAGTCTGAAACACATGACACAAGTCTGAAACACATGACACGAATCTGAAACACACGAGTCTTAAACACAAGTCTGAAACACATGACATGAGTCTGAAACACGAGTCTGAAACACATGACACAAGTCTGAAACACATGACACGAGTCTGAAACACGAGTCTGAAACACATGACATGAGTCTGAAACACATGACACTAGTCTGAAACACGAGTCTGAAACACATGACACAAGTCTGAAACACATGACACGTGTCTGAAACACGAGTCTGAAACACATGACATGAGTCTGAAACACGAGTCTGAAACACATGACACGAGTCTGAAACACATGACATGAGTCTGAAACACGAGTCTGAAACACAGGACACGAGTCTGAAACACGTGACACGAGTCTAAAACACAAGTCTGAAACAGATGACACGAGTCTGAAGCACGAGTCTGAAACACATGACACGAGTCTGAAACACATGACACGAGTCTGAAACACGTGACACGAGTCTGAAACACGAGTCTGAAACACATGACACGAGTCTGAAACACATGACACGAGTCTGAAACACGTGACATGAGTCTGAAACACGAGTCTGAAACACATGACACGAGTCTGAAACACGAGTCTAAAACACGAGTCTGAAACACATGACACGAGTCTGAAACACGAGTGTGAAACACATGACACGAGTCTGAAACACGAGTCTGACACACATGACACGAGTCTGAAACACGAGTGTGAAACACATGACACGAGTCTGAAACACGAGTCTGACACACATGACACGAGTCTGAAACACGAGTGTGAAACACATGACACGAGTCTGAAACACATGACACGAGTCTGAAACACGAGTGTGAAACACGAGTCTGACACACATGACACGAGTCTGAAACACGAGTCTGAAACACATGACACGAGTCTGAAACACGAGTCTGAAACATGAGTCTGAAACACATGACACGAGTCTGAAACACATGACACGAGTCTGAAACACAAGTCTGAAACACATGACACGAGTCTGAAACACGAGTCTGAAACACATGACACGAGTCTGAAACACATGACACGAGTCTGAAACACGAGTCTGAAACACGAGTCTGAAACACATGACACAAGTCTGAAACACGAGTGTGAAACACATGACACGAGTCTGACACACATGACACGAGTCTGAAACACTAGTGTGAAACACATGACGCAAGTCTGAAACACATGACACGAGTCTGAAACACGAGTGTGAAACACATGACACGAGTCTGAAACACATGACACGAGTCTGAAACACGAGTCTGAAACACGAGTCTGACACACATGACACGAGTCTGAAACACGAGTGTGAAACACATGACACGAGTCTGAAACACGAGTGTGAAACACATGACACGAGTCTGAAACACGAGTGTGAAACACATGACACGAGTCTGAAACACATGACACAAGTCTGAAACACGAGTCTGAAACACATGACACGAGTCTGAAACACGAGTGTGAAACACATGACACGAGTCTGAAACACATGACAACATGAACAATGAACTGTAAAATGCTTTGGGTGTCATGAAAGGCGCTATATAAATGCTATGAATTATTATTATTATTATTATGACACGAGTCTGAAACACGAGTCTGAAACACGAGTCTGAAACACGTGAGTCTGAAACATGAGTCTGAAACATGAGTCTGAAACATGAGTCTGAAACATGAATAATGGCGCTGGAGGCTCTGGCTCCAGGACTATAAATACAGTGACGGTTTCTACACTTGGAACGCACGGATCTGTTTATGTACGAAAGAGGAGCAGAAATGAGACTTTAGTCTGTCCACATCTCCAAACATCAAAACGCTCTGTTCCACCTTGTGATGTCATGAAGTGCTACTTTTCAAGTTAAAAGTTCTTTTACCTTTTGTTTAGTAGAGTTTGCAAATTCCAGGACTGAAATGATCCGCATGATTCTAGTGAAGGTGTAGGTGTTTAAAAACACAGTGGAGCACTTCCTGTATTACCACATGACATCACAAGAGTGTTTTCTGTTTGAGAGAAGAGCTCAGCATAAATGTGCAGGTTTGTGTGTTAAAGGGACAGTGTGTAAGATTTTTACCCGTTAATTACAGAAATTGAAGATACCCATTCAAAAATACAGTGTTTTCCAAGCCTTTTCACTTCCATCATGAAATCAAAGTATTGTTTTGGACTTAGATATAGTCACATAAAAGGGGGATCTTCCCCATGTGGAGGCAGCCATTTTGAATACGAGAGCCGCAGAAGGACATTTGGGGTCCGCCTTCGCCTTCGGCAAGACTCGTGGTTTTGGGTAAACAACACAAGCATGCTGCCGGATCACACGTCGTAATGGATCTAACGTGTTTTGGACTAAATTGTTTTACTGGATTTTATTCACTGGATCCTTACGGACAAATTGAGACCAAGTTTATGGTGAAATACAGAGTTTGACCTGTCCAGAGCCTTCAAAGGTAAGCTAAGTAACAAACCTCGTTTTGTGCTTTTCCGTATAAAAGCCCCATGTGCTCGGGGAGTGATTGTTGTGCTGGGAAATGAATTGCATATTCAAAAAGAGGAGACTGTAAGGTTTCATTTGATGTGTAGATTGTCATGGTACATGATCGGGAATGTGTGTTTTCATGCGAAAAGAAAAAAAAAACAGTGAA
>JAVJIX010000303.1:632500-637456 GCA_036785185.1 Paratrypauchen microcephalus | reverse complement strand
TCATTCTCTCTCATATGTTCCCCCCTCCCTCCTGTAGGTTTATTTCTCCATTCATTTATGTTTCTCCCTCCCTCCCTCTCTCCCTCCCTCCCTCTCTCCTCCCTCCCTCTCTCATAGCCCCCCCTCCTCTCCCCCCATCCTCCCCTCTTGTTCTCCCTCCCTGCTTTTCCCTTCTCACTCCATCCCTCCATCCTATGTTCCTCCCCAGTCTCTCCATCCTCCTCTCTCTTCTTCCTCCCCCTGTCCTCCTCACACAGCTGACACTCTCCTTCACACTGGTTGACACAGGGATGAGGAGGAGAGGCTGAAATGTAAAGCGGCCCTCAGTCTGTCAGAATGCATTTCTACAGGCGCTCGGGGGCCCCTGTCATTTAAAGGGACACACTGGAGAGGGGCCCCACAGCACAGTGCAGTCACATCGCATTAAGACCACAGGCAGGCTAATAACGCCTGTTTCACAGTGTACAGAGGAGGAGAGGAGGAGGAGGCCTGGAGCACGGTAAAGGAGCACTTTGAATAGTGTTTGACGTTAGTAAAGTAACAACTAATTAACCATCAATGGGTGGAAGATAATGTAACTTTAAATTAAACTCATATTTTGACATTTGTGTTGCTATAGTTCTAAACTCTGACCCCCTTAGATCATTATCTTATAATTTGGACATTTTAAATCACAGTATTCATCTACAATTATTTAAAGGAAAAGTAACGTTTTTTTTTTTACAATTTGAGCCTTATTTCGGTAATAAAACAAGTTGTTTTACTCACCCATAGCACTTTGGTGTCATATGGAGCATTTCCGGAGATGTTTTAGATTAGCGTTAGGCTAACGCCATTAGCCTAGCGCAACTTATAGCCATAGCTCAGGGCATTCCCCGAGCATGTAATATGCCCCGTGCGGGCTCCAAATAACACAAACTTTAGCACTTTTCAAATCATAGAAGCTCGATGTCTTAGCCTACGATTTCATTTGGTCAAAAGTGGCCTGTAATCCGAGATTTATCCATAGTTTCGAGTAGATGAGGAGGCCAGTGCGCATGTGCGGACTGTGCTCTCAGCTCCCGGGACCCAAACATGGAACGCATAGCTGTAATCTATGGATAAATCTCAGATTACAGGCCACTTTTGACCAAACGAAATCGTAGATTAAGACATCGAGCTTCTATGATTTGAAAAGTGCTAAAGTTTGTGTTATTTGGAGCCCGCACGGGGCATATTACATGCTCGGGGAATATATTATATGCCCCGAGCTATGGCTAGAAGTCGCGCTAGGCTAACGGCGTTAGCCTAACGCTAATCTAAAATATCTCTGGAAGTGCTCCATATGACACCAAAGTGCTATGGGTGAGTAAAACAACTTGTTTTATTACCAAAATAAGGCTCAGATTGTAAAAAAAACCCGTTACTTTTCCTTTAATAAAAGAAACAATCTGCAGAATTCCTCAGAAAACTGTGGCGCTCAATAGGAGCAACAAAGAGACATGCAGCTGTTTGCACTTCTGATGGATAACTGCACATCGAGCTGGTGAGCAAAGCCTTTTTAAAATCTGTACCAAAATAATGATGTGATGCTGCTGAAACGTAGGAATATGATCTGAAGCACAGAGCAGTGGAGTACACCGGGGACATGCACAAATAACTCCAAATATAACTCAGCTCTAGTTCAACTTCAAAATAAAATACAGCAATTGCAAAATAAATACATAAATAGAAACAAATCAATATAATCAATATACAACAAAACAAATCTTATTTCCATGGATACAGACTCCACAGACTGTTGGGTGTAGTGCAACATCAGGAAGTGTTCCATGCAAACGTGTACACCATGTGCAAAACTGATTTTTTTTTTTTTTTTAAGAAATTGTACTTTTCTAGCAGCATTCTTTTACGCCGACTTGAGTCATATTTTGATTTAAGGAACAGTACTCTTATTTGAGTAATAGTTGTGGTTCCTCTTCCCACTGTGAGTCTAGAAGTGACACAATCTTTGTGTTGACATGAAATAACTCGCAGCGCTCCTTCAGAGCTCCTTCAGCGCTCCTTCAGCGCTCCTTCAGCGCTCCTTCAGCGCTCCTTCAGAGCTCCTTCAGCGCTCCTTCAGCGCTCCTTCAGCGCTCCTTCAGCGCTCCTTCAGCGCTCCTTCAGCGCTCCTTCAGCGCTCCTTCAGAGCTCCTTCAGCGCTCCTTCAGCGCTCCTTCAGCGCTCCTTCAGCGCTCCTTCAGCGCTCCTTCAGCGCTCCTTCAGCGCTCCTTCAGCGCTCCTTCAGAGCTCCTTCAGCGCTCCTTCAGAGCTCCTTCAGCGCTCCTTCAGCGCTCCTTCAGCGCTCCTTCAGCGCTCCTTCAGCGCTCCTTCAGAGCTCCTTCAGCGCTCCTTCAGCGCTCCTTCAGCGCTCCTTCAGCGCTCCTTCAGCGCTCCTTCAGCGCTCCTTCAGAGCTCCTTCAGCGCTCCTTCAGAGCTCCTTCAGCGCTCCTTCAGCGCTCCTTCAGCGCTCCTTCAGCGCTCCTTCAGAGCTCCTTCAGTGCTCCTTCAGCGCTCCTTCAGCGCTCCTTCAGAGCTCCTTCAGCGCTCCTTCAGAGCTCCTTCAGCGCTCCTTCAGCGCTCCTTCAGAGCTCCTTCAGCGCTCCTTCAGCGCTCCTTCAGAGCTCCTTCAGAGCTCCTTCAGCGCTCCTTCAGAGCTCCTTCAGCGCTCCTTCAGCGCTCCTTCAGAGCTCCTTCAGCGCTCCTTCAGCGCTCCTTCAGAGCTCCTTCAGCGCTCCTTCAGCGCTCCTTCAGCGCTCCTTCAGCGCTCCTTCAGAGCTCCTTCAGCGCTCCTTCAGCGCTCCTTCAGCGCTCCTTCAGAGCTCCTTCAGAGCTCCTTCAGCGCTCCTTCAGCGCTCCTTCAGCGCTCCTTCAGAGCTCCTTCAGCGCTCCTTCAGAGCTCCTTCAGCGCTCCTTCAGAGCTCCTTCAGCGCTCCTTCAGAGCTCCTTCAGCGCTCCTTCAGCGGTCCTTCAGAGCTCCTTCAGCGCTCCTTCAGCGCTCCTTCAGTGCTCCTTCAGCGCTCCTTCAGCGCTCCTTCAGAGCTCCTTCAGCGCTCCTTCAGAGCTCCTTCAGAGCTCCTTCAGCGCTCCTTCAGCGCTCCTTCAGAGCTCCTTCAGAGCTCCTTCAGCGCTCCTTCAGCGCTCCTTCAGAGCTCCTTCAGAGCTCCTTCAGAGCTCCTTCAGCGCTCCTTCAGCGCTCCTTCAGCGCTCCTTCAGAGCTCCTTCAGCGCTCCTTCAGATCATTTAGTTTTTCTCATGTTTTGTCCACCTTTAAAAATACTAGATTTTGTGCATTATTTAAATGTTATCCTTCACATTCCATTAACTTTATATTATTAATCAGATTTACTCTTACCTAAGTAGTACTAGTAGTACTTTTCCCAAATACTGTTTTACTCTTTAAAGGGATATGCCACCCCCAGGTCAAACTTGGGCATCTCCCCACAGTCCAGAGACTAAAATAAGTGGTGGAAAGCGTTTTCCTGCTCACCCAGCCATTGTCCGAGTCTGTCAGCACTGACCACCGCGGTATCTGATGCTCCTCCGCCTTAGACTGGAGTCTAACGTCGCCAGAGAAAGATTTCGGCCAAAAGGAATTAATTTGCTCGATGCGTTTCCCAATTACTTTCGGTGTAGTGCGCATTCATATCGAGTGCAAATAAATGTGCAAATCAACACGGAGAGCTTGACTTGGTCATTTTGGGTGGGAACTATTTTTCAGTGTGGAAGAATAAAGCCGAAGCACACAGCACGCTGCGTAACAGGGGAACTCCCTTCCTGGTGCGTAGCAGGGATTCCCCTGGCAGCGTGGTGTGTGCTTCGGCTTTATTCTTCCGCACTGAAAAATAGTTCCCACCCAAAATGACCAAGTCAAGCTCTCCGTGTTGATTTGCACATTTATTTGCACTCGATATGAATGCGCACTACACACAAAGTAATTGGGAAACGCATCGAGCAAATGAATTCCTTTTGGCCGAAATCTTTCTCTGGCGACGTTAGACTCCAGTCTAACGCGGAGTAGCTGCAGATACCGCGGCGGTCAGTGGCGACAGACTCGGACAATGGCTGGGTGAGCAGGAAAACGCTTTCCACCACTTATTTTAGTCTCTGGACTGTGGGGAGATGCCCAAATTTGACCTGGGGGTGGCATATCCCTTTAACTTTATATTATTAATCAGATTTACTCTTTGGGTTACTCTTACCTAAGTAGTACTAGTAGTACTTTTCCCAAATACTGTTTTACTCTTAAAGCCAGACGTACTGTGTGATTTTTCAGTCATGTGACTGTTTTTGGTATCAGGCCGACTTTTGGCTTAATCATGTGTGTGCTTCATGTAGTGTACATGGGGTAATGACAACTTATTAATACCTCACGACCCGCTCCTGATTGGCAATTGCAGGTTGCAAGAATATCAAACCTGTCTGAAATCCAGTCGCCTCTTGAGGGTTTCGCACTGTTGAAGTAGTTCCATGAGGCAATTTGCCAGAATCCTCCAGACAGCGCAGACACAGACACAGAAGCGTAACAGAAGACTGTGAAGATGGAGGTGGACCATGGCGCGTCACTGACTGATTTGGACACAAGCAATGGAGGCTCAGCTAAGTGAGCTTTGGCGGGCTCGCCCAGGCCTTTTCCATGTGGCCTCACAGGGCGACCATGACCACAACAGGGTTAGCATGCCAGCATTGTGTCTCTGCACTTTTGTGGTTTTCTGCTTTATATTTCCAGAACAAGAACTCCACATACGTCCACATCACTCTATGATGTGGACGTACAGTGTGCAGGCAGGTCGCATCCGAGCATCGGATCGTATAGTGTCAGAACAGGAATCGTGAGCTGTTTTAAACCCTGCAATTTGTTTGTACAGTTTGAGCTGAGGCTGAGTGAAATTATCAAAAATATCACACAGTGTACGTCTGGCTTTACTCTTACTA
>JAVJIX010000303.1:622500-627500 GCA_036785185.1 Paratrypauchen microcephalus | reverse complement strand
GTCGAGAAGAATGGGATGTCACTGAATTTCATATGCGAGTCAAGGCAGGTGAGCGAATATTTTTAACGTCCATACGTTTGTCCGGTAGTGAATGCCTTTTAGCATGCACCGCTTTCCCTGTTTCCTTCATGTAAGCCCATAGTTCACTCCACATAAAAAAAAAAAAAACCCAAACCTCAAGTGCTGACGACTCTGATGTCTACAGGTGAATCTATGCAGCTGCTCTTGATCTCCTTCACAGGTGTCTCACACCACTTCCATTTGAAGATGCATTAGGATTCCACACCGCTGCCTCCGCCCAGCTGCCCTGTCGGCTCTGAAGAATCAAAGCGGACTACATCTGAGGAATATCAGACGAGCAGGCATAGATTAGTGCCTGTGGGCTAACGGCTAATGAAAGAATGAGAGGGAAATGATGGTGCTGTAGGGGCTGGAGCTAATCGATAGACTCCCTGTGAGGAGTAGAGGTCTGGGGAGAGAAACGCTCAGCATACCCACTACCACAAATCAAACGTACCTGCAGAATATGGATTAGCCCCTACAGTTTACATAAGAACTATTGAACCCCACTATAGAACTTCTGTGGTGCACTGATGACAAAGTGTAGGTAGTTTAAATAGAAAAGTTGAGATAGCCTTACTGATATTACAAATCTGACATCAATACCAATGACGGACTTGGCTCTAAACGCTGCAAATTATTTGTAATGTCTGAAGTTTGGGAGTCTTGTAGCACTTACAAATATGTTCCACGTATATGAGCAAAATGCGCCTTGCCCCAGCACAGTTATACGAGCATTGTACAAGCTGCTGTTACGTCCAAATAAGTCCACTGTGTACTGTCTGCATCTAATTATAGCGTTTTATTATCCAAGAAACAGGACAGGCGTGTTAGCAGGTTAGGCAGGTTAGGTGTTGTGAGCATTATGTATTTACGTACTGCCCATTATGCCTCTGGTGTTGTTAGCCCTATGCTCAACCCCCAGACAGTCGGAGAGCCAGTGGTTTTCTGTCTGGGTTTTCCGTCCGTTAGCCCCTGTTCCAGATATTTAAATGCACCACACGTCTGGTGCATGCAGATATCTTTTCACCACTGCCCCCCAGTGGACGAAGCATTACCAGGGCCACCGGACAAATAGGTGTGACATGTGACCTGCTGCAGAGTCTAACACAGAGGGCAAACTGCTCCAGGTTTTGTCGGATGAAACTCTACGTTATTAAGAATGATTCGAGCAGAGTAACTTCTTAATGAAGGGGTTGGGAGTTAGGGGTAAGTTATTCATTACCTGGTTACTAAATCTGAAGGTGCATTATATAACTTTTTGATGGGAACTTTGCTACCTGCTTGTTTCCATGGAAATGTTATTGCTTTGGCTACAATGTTCTACCGTGTGGTATTAAACGTATCTGTCTCTGCAGAGGCGAGCGCGCCAAATTACAGGTCGGATCTATGAAAAGGTGGCCCTACCTACAGAAAGAGGACGTGTTTTTCAAGGTGTTGTTTGAACAACATTTGTAATTGAATAAATCCACGACAGAAAAGTGGATATACTAGGCCGGGGGTCGGTAAACTTTACCACTCAAAGAGCCATTTGGACTCGTTTCACACAGAAAACACTGGGAACCACAAAACCCTTTTGAAATTTAAAGGAAAAGTAACGTTTTTTACAATCTGAGCCTTATTTCGGTAATAAAACAAGTTGTTTTACTCACCCATAGCACTTTGGTGTCATATGGAGCATTTCCAGAGATGTTTTAGATTAGCGATAGGCTAACGCCGTTAGCCTAGCGCGACTTATAGCCATAGCTCGGGGCATATAATATATTCCCCGAGCATGTAATATGCCCCGTGTGGGCTCCAAATAACACAAACTTTAGCACTTTTCAAATCATAGAAGCTTGATGTCTTAGTCTACGATTTCGTTTGAATCAAAAGTGGCCTGTAATCCGAGATTTATCCATAGTTTACAGCTTTGCGTTCCATGTTTGGGTCCCGGGAGCTGAGAGCACAGTCCGCACATGTGCACTGGCCTCCTCATCTACTCGAAACTATGGATAAATCTCGGATTACAGGCCACTTTTGACCAAAC
Organism: Paratrypauchen microcephalus; assembly: GCA_036785185.1. Classification (NCBI taxonomy): domain Eukaryota; kingdom Metazoa; phylum Chordata; class Actinopteri; order Gobiiformes; family Gobiidae; genus Paratrypauchen; species Paratrypauchen microcephalus. The sequence goes on along the minus strand of JAVJIX010000303.1, from coordinate 625,411 downwards.
GAAATCGTAGACTAAAGACATCGAGCTTCTATGATTTGAAAAGTGCTAAAGTTTGTGTTATTTGGAGCCCACACGGGGCATATTACATGCTCGGGGAATATATTATATGCCCCGAGCTATGGCTAGAAGTTGCGCTAGGCTAACGCTAATCTAAAACATCTCTGGAAGTGCTCCATATGACACCAAAGTGCTATGGGTGAGTAAAACAACTTGTTTTATTACCGAAATAAGGCTCAGATTGTAAAAAACTTTACTTTTCCTTTATTTATTTATTTATTTATTATTTTTTTTTGCCTTTGTGCCATAGAATTACATTTTGAAAATGAATGAACTAAAATAAAATACATTTTAATTAAATACAGTGGTCCCTTGTTTATGGCGGTGGTTACATTCTAAAAATAACACACATTTTACATTTTTCTCAGACTGGAATTAACAGTTCTCACATTTCTCTCTTGTCTAAACATTCAACGGGCCCTAAAAATTCTGGATAAAAAGCCTCTAAGGCACCATCATTGTCATATACTTAAAAAATACAAATTGCTTAGCTTTGAAAATCTGATCAGCTTCTCCAATATTCGTCTGGTTCATAAAATCTTGCATGACGCTGCCCCACCCCCTCTACAGACCTATGTCCAGCCACGCGCTCGGCTCACCAGCCCAGTGTTAAGGTCTGTTTCGAGGGGAGACTGCGATGTCCCAAAAAGGAGAACTGCCTTCTCCCAATCAGCCTTTTCTTATAAAGCTGTGACGGAGTGGAACAGACTCCCGAGTCATATAAAGGACATGGCAGACTTTTTAACATTCTCTCGAGCCGTTAAAAGCTGGCTCCTGGACAGTCAGTCCTGCTCTCATTAATACCAGACGGTAGTTGGCCAACAGAGGTTACCCTCGTGGGTATCCTCTGTTGGCTAAGGCCCTATTTCTAAAGCTTCACCTCAAAATAATAGTACCAGTTAGGTAGGTGGCTGTCGGATGATACCCTCGTGGGTACCATTCGACAGCTGCTGCTCTTTATAAAAGTAATGAAAGTGGGTTATTATCATCAGCGTTCACCTGCTCTCAATGACCTTGATCCTAAATTATGCGTGTGATTTCTACCTGTATGCACTTATGAATATGCACGCACTTTTTAATACTGGATAATGTATAGAATTGTTTTGAGATTGTTTATTTTAGAATTGCTTATATTTTAAGATTTTATCCTGCACTAGCCTGTTAAGATTGTACCTTGTATTTGATATGTGATTTCTTTTTATTATATTGTATTGTATTTTTATTGTATTTATAATTGCACTTTATCGTATTTTTGTATTGTATTTTATGATGTGAGGACTGCAGATGGAAATTAGCTTTGAGCTAAATCTGGTGCAGACATCTTTTTAATGAAACTGCACACTGTCCTTAATAAACTAAACTAGACAACTTTCATAGATTTTCAACAACAAAAGCACAGTATTATGGAATGAAACCGTGTTTTCAGGCCCTAAACATACTGCGTGTATTTCACAGTTCCTCTGACCGAGCCTCTTCATCCTGGAGCCTGTGGCCGCTTTTGTCACTGAGAAAACTTGAAATCATACAGAACTTCAGACTCACACCGCCATCCAACATTTATATAAATGTGGCAAACTGAACGCATGTTGTAGCGTACAGGAGACACGGAGTCCCTCAGCCAATCAGGACGCAGAACACAATGCGTGTTGATACACTATAAAAAAATTGGAATAAAAAATCTGTGTGTGATCCCAGCTCCCACAGATGAGCGCTGCCGTTGTGTCCTTGGGCAAGACACTTAACCCCCCCCCAGTGTCTGTGGACTGTTAGCCCCATGACAGAAGTGCATCGAGGCCCGTTGTGACGTGGGCCGTCCTCCCCTGGACCCCCCCCCCCACCCGCCGGAGGATTCATAGGGCCTGGTGCATTGTGTTCTCTGCTTGGACTGCTGCCCCCATGACCCAGGATAGGAGAAGCGGAAGAAGATGGATGGATAAAAGGCAACATGATGATCTAAGTATGTCATGTCTGACCCCATAGAAGTCAAATAGCCGCTCTTTAGAATGAACATTTAACTCTAATTATGATCAAGTTATTTTTGTGTTAGACTGGTACTGGTACCATTATTTACACTCTGTCTGTTAGCAAACACACCCCTCCCTCCCACACCCAACATAATACAAAGCTGTCGGGATCAACAAGCGTGGAATACAGACTTGTTTGGAGCTGGAGGTGTCTCTGTGGAGAAGGCACAGTAATTTGGCCTTTAATAACCGTCTTGTGCGTGTTCCATCTCCCCGAGAGGCTTTTGTGCTTTGCTCTCGACACGACTCCTCTGCCTGCTCTGCAAATTAGCCCTTCAAGAAAAACACCTCACCTTCTGGCCATGGGCTTGGAACTGAAGACTTTCTTTCCCAATGATTTCAAAGTCCTGTCTGCCGGTAACAACCTTCAACTAACCTTTAAGCTGGCTGAATAATTGAATACCTTATTTTCATATCAATGGGGGAGTCAAGCTAGGCAATTATCTTTTATCTGTGTGGTTTGGTGTCAGGCTGGAGCAGAGCGTCGGCCTCCCCGCAGACTGAGGCGGGGAGGGAAGGAGGTAAGAGTATTCAACTAGTGGCCTGCAGACCAGGATGGGCAGGGTGTGTTGTCCATTTGTGCTGGTGAATCGTATTTGAATGAAAATCACTATTTAGAAATGAGCTGGTGTCTTCCCTCATCAGGAGGTGGAAGGTGGTCATCTGGACACTGTTTTTGGCTGTCTCACTCGCAGCCTTGATAATCAACTACTTTAAAGATGCTATACAGGGGGTCCTCGGGTTACGACGTAGATCCGTTCTTAAGACGCGTCGTAACCCGAATTTCGTCGTAAACCGGATTTTGCCTTTGATCTTCCAACCAAAGCACC
>JAVJIX010000303.1:522500-612500 GCA_036785185.1 Paratrypauchen microcephalus | reverse complement strand
CATGGAAAATGCAGCGTTCACACCACCTGCCCACATCATGGCACAAAGATACTGTAGATTTTACCCAGATAAACATTATACCAGATAAACACGTTCAAATCAATATTGCTCTTAAAGGAAAAGTAACGATTTTTACAATCTGAGCCTTGATGTTTTAGATTTGCGTTAGGCTAACGCCGTTAGCCTAGCGCGACTTCTAGCCATAGCTCGGGGCATTCCCCGAGCATGTAATATGCCCTGTGCGGGCTCCAAATAACACAAACTTTAGCACTTTTCAAATCATAGAAGCTCAATGTCTTACTCTATGGTTTAGTTTGAATCAAAAGTGGCCTGTAATCCGAGATTTATCCATAGTTTACAGCTTTGCGTTTCATGTTTGGGTCCCAGGAGCTGAGAGCACAGTCCGCACATGCGCACTGGCCTCCTCATCTACTCGAAACTATGGATAAATCTCGGATTACAGGCCACTTTTGACCAAACAAAATCGTAGACTAAGACATCGAGCTTCTATGATTTGAAAAGTGCTAAAGTTTGTGTTATTTGGAGCCCGCACGGGGCATATTACATGCTTGAGGAATGCCCCGAGCTATGGCTAGAAGTCGCGCTAGGCTAACGGCGTTAGCCTAACGCTAATCTAAAACATCTCCGGGAATGCTCCATATGACACCAAAGTGCTATGGGTGAGTAAAACAACTTGTTTTATTACTGAAATAAGGCTCAGATTGTAAAAAAAAAAACGTCACTTTTCCTTTAATGACAATAATAATCATAATCATAACAATAATAAAGCATAACACTTTTGACACTCAAAGGTGTGTCACACAGCACAGAACAGACAAACCACAAGTGAAATGAGGGAGAAAGGGAGACAGTTTTGACCCGAAGGTCATTTTTCAGGGCATTTTTGAACAGAGTCAGTGTGGATGAGTCTCTGGTGTGTTTGGGTCGGGGGTTCCAGAAGGTGGTGGTGGTGGTGGAGGAGCTCAGAGGGATAGGTGGGGCCCAGGCTATGGAGGGATTTGTACTCTTTATGATAATAATTGTACTGTTGATTTATTCTTAACTACAAGAACATTGGAAATGACTATGCTGTTTGTTATAGTGTGATGCTTTGGTTCTTCTTATATTCAGAAAGCAGAATGAGCCTCTCTCTGATCTGAACGGTCTCTAGCTGAAGCCCAGCACCTGCAGACAGTCATGGATCAGTGCTAGTGCAGCTTCTGCAGCTCAGGGAGGGAATCCTGGAGGTTCTGAGCGTTCACACAAGCCATGGTCTGTCCATGTACTGAGAATGTCCTCTATCTGCAGGTTAAAGCTCCAGCAACAAGGTTCAGTTGTGAGTGTAGTACAAGAGCACAGTCTATATATATCATTCCTTTAAGTATATCTAAATGATGTTTTGTGGATATGAATATTGCTGCCATGTCATCTGCTGGAGTTGGACTACTGTGTTTTGTGAAGTCCACTGTCAACGCATCCATTTGCCAGGACGTTTTAGAGCACTACTGCTTTATGGAGAGGCTGACTTCATTTTCCAGCAGGACTTTGGCACCTGCCCACTCAGCCTAAGGCACCAAAAGATGTCTCACTGACCATTCTGTTACTGTGCTCGCAAACATGCCTCACCTGAACTCCATAGAGAATCTCAAGAGGAGGATGAGACACCACACCCAAGGTCAAAGCATCCCGGGCTTCCATTACACATTTCATCGCCTCCACACGGCGCGCTGATGCAGTACGCCGTGCCAAAAGCAACCAAGTGCATAGAAATGAAAATATATATGTTTTAATTGAATTTTAATGTAATATTCAAATTTCCTGAGACACAGAATTTTGTTTTTATAATTATATTAAGTCATATACGGGTTTGACTTTCTGAAATGAACAAAATGTTGAGTTTTTTGTGCGGTGAATCAGTGTTCAAAAATGACAATATTGTAACAAAATGAACATGACTAGTGTCTCCCATCACTAACCAAGAGACCCACAGTGTGTTCACACTTGGACCAAATCAGAATTGGGACTAAACTGAGACCAACTTTGGAACTAATCCTGAACTAGAACAGAACTAAACCAGGATTTGAGAAGGACCAAACTCGGCCTACCATTAGGACCGGGTTCAAACCAGAACCCAACAGAGAAAAGTGTCAACGCACCTTACGAGAACTTTTCACAGGATTCCACTCTTCCACTCACCATTCTCCATCTTGTGTGTAACAGGAACTCTTGCTGAGTTCTTCCCACTGCCTAATTACCCAACATCCTTTTGCACACGTCCCTCCAGAGCAGCAGCAAAAGTGGATCCTCCTCTGCACTGGCTCTATGGGACCAATGATTCTCCCAACATCAAAACATCTTTAACAACCCAACATAATAAAACATGTGTGCTTCCCCCGCACTCTGTCTGCAAAACCCACTGTACGCTCCTTTAGAGAGGCACAATTAGCCCATTACACTGGTAGGATAAATATCATTAGGACCTATTCTGCAGTGATAATTAATTTAGGGTGCATCGAGAAAGACGGCAAACACGGAGTCGAATCGGAACGCATTCATTTAGTGCAGTGTTCATTTTTCAGACCGCCCGCTGGGACCGAGAAATACCCCCAGCCCCACTCCACAGCGCTCGGTAATAATATGGAACAAACACAGAGGTGATTAGCATATGGGGCTAGCTAACTCAGACTGCAGCGGCTCGGGAGGGTTTAGGTGCTCATTAGCAGTGCAGGAGAACACACATTATTGCTACTCTTTCCAGGCTTTTACAATCTTTAGAGCAGTGCAGTATTTCATGCTAAGATAGCGTACTGTCATACAGACCAGGGCTGCGAAAACTTCAGAAAGAATAACTGATTAATCCATACTGAAATTATATATAAACACACACACTATATATATATGGCTTGATGCCTTTATTAGTCCCACAGTGGGGAAATTCCAGTTCTGCATTTAACCCATCCTGTTATCAGGAGCAGTGAGCAGCACATTACTGCGCCCGGGGACCATCTCCATGATCTTCTTGCCTCGGTTTGGTCAGGACCTCGGGAGGATTTACCTGGTGCATGTTTTGGGTTGGTGGGGGAAACCGGAGAGCCTGGAGGAAACCCACCCAGACACGGGGAGAACATGCAAACTCCACACAGAAAGGCCTGGGCGATCCAGGGATCGAACCCGGAACCTTCTTGCTGTGAAGCATGAGCGCTAACCACTCAGCCACCGTGCCGCCATACTGGATAAAAATTAGTTGTCATTCACCGAGACTCAGAAAGTGTTCGACATTATCTCAAGGGGTAGGGCATCAAAATTATCCACATTTTTGACACATGGTTTACAATCTCTGATTCAAGATTCAAAGATTCAAAGCTTTTATTGTCATACGCACAGTAAAGAAACACGTTTCCCTGGACAATGAAATTCTTACTTTGCTGCCCACCCTGGATGCCAAGAGCATGCAAAAAATTAAAATAGATAAATAAGATTAGGTTACAGGTTACGGGTTAAGGTGTGGATAGGGTTAGTGCTGCCGTTACAAATAGGGTTTAGGATTAGTGGTTAGTGCCTGTGGTCTCAAAATGCACTGCTGTCTCATGGCATGGCATGAAATTTTCACTTTCTGAGGTTTTTGAACGTTAATGTGAGCTCCCCTACCCTGTTTAGCCCCCCCATGGTTAAAAGTTGCGAAATGTCTAAACTGAGCATTTGCGATCCTTTTCTGTGTTAGAAAAAATCAGAGCTCAAATGGGCGATTTTGAACAAGGAAACTTATTGACGTCAGATCGAAAAAAGAAAGGCAAATGCAGTTCCACCCCCGTCTGTCTGTACTCAGCGTCTCTGTAAATCACGCCCAGAGAGTTTGGACCGCGAATGTGCTAGGCAATGCGAAATTTTTATTTGCAATGCGTTTTATTTGGCAATGCGTTTTTTTATTTGCCTGGAGGCACGTCCGAGTGTTTCTAGGCTCAGAAGTCCTTTATCTGAGCCTCTGGACCTTTGAACAGCAGTGGTTTAATTTTATTTTCTGTGGAAATGTGTTTATTTTTCAATGGAACGCTTCCCATCTCTCCCTCCGTACAAAAACACAGAAATGGATCAGCTGAGAGCGGAGAGTTTGGCCACGCCCCCACCCTCTACTATAGGCCATCTCTTTTCTCCTCATTTGCATTCAAGCAACAACGCCCAGAATAAAGAGTTTGAGAGAGATATTTATGACTCTTTCTCATCTTATCTCTGTTTCTCATGCACTGAGTGTTGATTTTGAAGAAGGATTCATTTACAGTATTAGGGAACCATTAAGGAGCCATATAAAAGCATCAACAAGTACCATGTCATGGGACCTTTAATCTGCCCTGTCCACTTTTACTTCTAACCTGCACTTGTGTTGTGACTGGTTCACTCACATCACTGAGATTGATTTGTGTAAAATATTCCGTGTCCATGTGGGAGGCTTGAAAAAGTCTTGGGAGTCAGTACAGAAACTCATCTACGTTATGATCAGCAGTTCTATGCAAAATCACACAACCAGAATAAAGGTCAATATTGACCCGTCTCATGACCATAATTACTTTTCAAGGTGCATTGTGGGTAATTCTGAGTGCACTTTTTCACTCACCACAAAATGGAGTGGTACTATACATGCTCTCGTGGTGTGGACGTTCAGATGGGGATTTAGTTCACCACTGAAAACATTCCACACGATGGCTGCCTTTGCGTTTACTAATTGGACCATTCAAACAACATATTCCATTTGACAGCAATTATCTTGCAGCCTTATTAATTGGTTACATTTTCAAGAACCCGTTTGAACCCTGCTTAGGTGACACCCATTATATACCCACACTCCTGCATCCAGAAGCCCACAGCCCCCAAGCACCCTCCTCTCTCCCCGGGATCAAACAGTGCCTTGTGTTACACCATGGTGGAGTTTATCAAAGACAAGCAGGCTGCCACAGGGCCACAGTACACAACAGTACACAACACTGAGAGGCTGCTGCTTTAATTATGATGTGAGCAGAGTAGCGCCCATGGATAAACCACTGTGCTGTTTTGAACTGGAGATTTAACAAGGGAATACGGAGAAATGTGTTTTCAGTTGTGATGTTAATGTATGGCCTGAAAAAAGTGGGTTATTATAGATGCATAGAATGGTAGGGGGACGTTATTCAAAATGTGTCCTCTAATGTGTCACCTCGAGTTTTAAACCGGCTCTTAGGGACCTTCAGGAGGTTTTGGCCAGAAGACCGGAGGGAGCGGCCAGAGGTGTAAGGAATCAACATCTCTGAGATGTTTTCAGGGGCCTGTCCATTAAAAGCTCTAAAAGTCAAGACTAACATTTTAAAATCAATTCTAAATTTGACAGGTAGCCAATGTAAAACAGATAAAACTGGACTGATGTGTGCCCTTCTGTTGGTTCCTGTTAGAAGCCTCGCTGCAGCATTCTGGACCAACTGGAGACGAGTGAGTGCAGATTTGTTAAAACAAGTAAAAAGAGAATTACAATCATCTAAACGAGAAGAAATAAAAGCATGGATAATCACTTCCAGATTAGATAATATTGCACTCAGTTTAGAGATAGATCTCAGATGGTAAAAGCATTGTGTCCTTGGGCAAGATATTTAACCCACTTAATTATTTCACTATGATTGTTTAATACTATAAAGCATCTGGTGAAACTGGTTGTTTTAAATTTGCTTTACAAATAAAATGACTGAATGTGTGTGTGAATTGGTGAGTGGTTCTTTTATGTAAAGTGCAGTTGGAAGGTGGAAACACACTATATATAAATATGACCATTTACCATTTACAATGTGTCCTCCATCTGCAGATTTTGACCCAGAATCTTGGTGAAAAAAGCGGGGAGGCGAACAAAATGGATTTATCATGTGACTCCAACATGGCGACATCTGGCAAAACTGCGGCATTACAAATGGACAAAAACTAACTAATACAAAAGCAAGACAACTGAAACAGCACGGGAACATTTGGAGAACAAGATACAGGATGTCCGTAGGTCACTCAAGCAAATGACTCAGGAGCTGCCAAAAATGACCCAGCAGCTGACAAAGAGAATGGGACTGTTCAATGCAGTAAAACAGTTAGGACAGAAAGAAAACTATCAACAAGCTTGAAAAGAGAATCAATCAGCTGGAAAGGTATACGCGGATGGATTATTATCGTTAAACCCCGCTCCTACGCTAAAACAGCAGCGGAGGAGGGACGCCCAGGATGTGGAGTCGCTAGAGAGACTGGTGTGACATTTATGATGGAGAAGGGAATAGACGTAGACACCAAAGATATCACTGCATGTCATACTCTTCCAAGGAAAGACACAACTAAGCAGATCAACAATAAAATAAATGACTGATGATGACCAGGATTTGACATTTGTATTCAAAAATGAAGATGTCAATGAATTTAGTTAACCAAGTTTAAACATGTGAATTTAAATATAACTAAATACAGTGGTACCTCACCTTACGAAATTAATTCGTTCCAGAAGTGATTTCGTAACGTGAATTTTTCGTAAGTTGAGTAGCTATTTCAATGGAAAAAGCCTGATCCGTTCCAAGGTTTTTTTTATAGTGTAACTTTTTTATAGTGTAACACTGTGTTCTGGGTCCTGATTGGCTAAGAGACTGTAGACCCAGGACTAAACGTGGACTAAACCAGGTCTAAACAGGGTCTATACCTGGACTGGACCAGGACTAAACCAGGACTGGACACCAGGATTAAAGCGTCGTGTGCAGGTCTACTTCCTGGTTTCGTGCTAGCTCTGCCGGTGTACCTCACGAGTCACGGCTGAGGCAAGGAGTGAGGAGGGGCCTCCCCTCGGGACGGCACGCAGTCCGAGCTCATGAGCGAACGCAGGCAAGAGGTGGTTTAATCCTGGTTTAGACCTGGTTTAGACCTGGTTTAGACCTGGTTTAGACCTGGCCTGGTTTAGAGGAGGCACGGGTCTGGTGCTCGCAGCCCCGCGCCAGGTCATGCTGCGCCATCACACACGTGTCCCCCCTCCCCCTTCCCCCCACACTTCATTATTAATAATTTTGTTGAAAATCTCTGAAAGTTTGAGTGTTTAAACGAGAGACAAATGTGAGAAAAGTTTAAATCCAGTCTGAGAAAAGCGTATAATGTGTGTGGCTGAGCGCGCATTATTTGAATTTTTGAGATTTCGCGTTTCGTAACTTATCTTTCGTAACTTATTTCGTAACGTATCTAGAGACCAAAATTTAACGTGAAGGCGTTTCGTAACTTGGAATTTTCGTTTGTTGGGTCTTTCATAAGGTGAGGTACCACTGTATAACTGATACATTAAATGACAAAACAAATGAGTTTGGTGAACACATGGATCCTGAGGGGAATCTGTAGAGTGATATAATAAATGACAGTAAATATTATTCTGACCATTTAACTTCAGTTTCTTCCAAAGTTCAGTTTCTTCTAGACTTTCTTTAAATGCATTCAATGGCTCCTCCTTAATCTGCCTCGTGAATTTAGTCTAAAATTTTCCTTTATTTACATTTTTTATATATTTTTTTATTATAAAAACAGGTAGGTGATCACTGACATCAGTTACTCTGCAGGTCTTTATTAAGAACGTTGTTTTCTGTTGGTTTATGATCATTACATTTCAATAAGTCAATGTTAAAAATCTCCGTACAGGAAGATGTCCTTTGCTGAAGTTTTGAGAAAAGTCTTCCTATACACAGTCTACAAATGTATAAATTATTGATCCTGGAGTTCTGTAAAAGTTTTTTTTTTTTTTTTCCCATTTGCAAATGACAACTGCACAGTAAGACACTCCATTATTTCATTATTTCATCTATAGCTACAGTCATATTTTGAACATCCCCCCCCCCCCCCCCCCCCCCCCAAGTTATTTTTAATGAACTTTGCAACACCATCCCCATTTTTATGATTTCTATTTTGCAGGGGGGGGGGGGGCAATTATTTTTCCTACAATTCTTCATATCATCCTAGAACTTATATCAGCTGGGCCTAACATCACTCTCACCTGACGGCATTGGCACTTTATATTTTATGTGACATCTCTATCAAAGAATACAGTTACAGGTAAACCTTTACTTTTAAAACAAAATGTAGCCAAATAACAGGCACGCTCCATGATGCAACATTTCAATGATTCAACAAATTTGCTTCAGAGATGCTGTGCAAGCCTCTTTAATGAAATCCTATTTATCAATTTCCATCAATAGGCATAAAACAATAAAAGACATTAGGTATGACATTCTGGTGTGAGGCCACTGCTGGAGGACTGCTGAGGGTCAGGCAAGGCACTGCTGGAGGACTGCTGAGGGTCAGGCAAGGCACTGCTGGAGGACTGCTGAGGGTCAGGCAAGGCACTGCTGGAGGACTGCTGAGGGTCAGGCAAGGCACTGCTGGAGGACTGCTGAGGGTCAGGCAAGGCACTGCTGGAGGACTGCTGAGGGTCAGGCAAGGCACTGCTGGAGGACGAGGGTCAGGCAAGGCACTGCTGGAGGACGAGGGTCAGGCAAGGCACTGCTGGAGGACTGCTGAGGAGGGTCCAAGTGTACGCCATCTTCAGTAACTAGAACACAAACATACTATTAAAATACACAAATGCTTGGATCACAGCTGAGGCATTAGCCTAGAGAATACCTTGAATATACTCTTCACAAGAACTCGCAGGAAGGATCTTTGATGGGGTCCCTCCTTCAGTTACCTCCACCAGTGGGCGACCCCGGTTTAGGGCCAGTGCAGCTCCTCTGCAGGTGAAAGATTTTGAGGGGGGCTCCCACCTCCTGTGGCTTGGTAGCTACTGTTCATTTTAAATTAAATGAAGGTACCATTTCAACAGTATTACTAATGTCACTGAATAATAATATTAATATTAGCCTACTTAACACACATGCTTCGTCTTTACCTGCAAAACAGTCCTCTTCACATTATTCCTGCTCAAAGACAAGATAACACAATTTAACATATTAGTTGGTGCAAATACTTTTACACAGTAAAAAACTGACAAGACTGCTCTACAAATATGAATATAAACATTTTATGACATCAACTACTCTCTCGGGTTTCCCACGTGACAAACCGTAGCGAGTCCTCTCCCCCATGGACTTGTCTTAACACCGATGGTGAAAAACATACTTAAAAAACTCAACCTCCAGCACTGTTACAGGACTGAACTTACGTATTTAAGCAGTCGGCGATTTTCTGCCACGCCATGTCTCTCGCTTTGGTTATTCCAAGTGTGTTGCAGAGATCCAAAAGCAACTTCTGTTCTGATGCGCTGAAATAATCGGCCCGACTCTTCGACATGATTGCGTTTTCGACAGTCGCTTGTTCTGGGCTTCTTGTGTTCCCCGTGCACGCGTCTAGCCCAGGACAGGATAGGCCTGGCTGAAGTTAGCGCCGCTGAAGTGGAACGACTTCAGGCTTTAGTCTAAGTTGCCGATACTTCAGGCGAGGCTTAAAGGAGAATTAACATTTCTGAATTAACAATCTGAGCCTTATTTCGGTAATAAAACAAGTTGTTTTACTCACCCATAGCACTTTGGTGTCATATGGAGCACTTCCAGAGATGTTTTAGATTAGTGATCTCCATCATGTGAGTTCTCGGGGCACATGTTTGCGGTCTCCAAATAACACAAACTTTAGCACTTTTCAAATCATAGAAGCTCAATGTCTTAGTCTACACTTTCGTTTGAGTCAAAAATGGCCTGTAATCCGAGATTTATCCATAGTTTGGAGTAGATGAGTAGGACAGTGCACATGTGCTCAGTCACAGTTTGCTCAAATAGCCTCAGTCACATATGTCTTCCTTATTTGAGAGACACTTGATACAAATTAGCGTCCATGGTTTGACCATCAGACCATCCCAGACTGATAAATGTATTGAACACACTTCAGTGTGACACACATATGAGTCTGGGGTGAGCGAGGTGAGTCTGTCCCTGTCTGTGCTGGCTCTCTGCAGGTCAGGCCCACATTCACACTAAACAAACTTCAAAATGGCTGCAGTGCACCACTCACACAACAGTGGAGTTTGCACAAGAAGCAGTCCATTCTTCAGAGGCAGATAGGAATGATTTAAAAGCACCACCAGATATCTTAGAGGAACAACAGGTGCAGGCTGAGCTAACGGACAAGGTTAAGCTAATGTTGACATAGTTTAACGACACAGAAGAGGAAGAGGGTCCACTAAAAACTACTCAAGAAATGGACCGCTCAGTGTTCCAATAAGGAAAAGGGTTCAGCATTTACTACTGCTTCTGTTTCTCTCAAATGCCCAAAGAGTGTTGTTGTAAGGAAAACAGTTTAACAGGCAAAATGTGTTCACTCAAGCACCAAACTATTTGACAAAAGTAATAGGCTAAAACCAGAATGTAATATTAGTACAACGTAGTTCATAGACAAAAATAATAGCAATTATCAAAAATACTGAAGGTATTTTGAGTACAGTAATCAAAGACCGGCGAAGGAGTATGGACTTTAAAAACACAGAGGAGCTTTGTGATGTATAACTCCTCTGGCAACATTTTGCTAACACAGATGCAACTACTACCACTACTCCACAATTCCTGCCATATTCTACACCTTAACATGCAGGATTACTCAAACAAAACACAACTCCAGTGATGTTTTTGAGGAGGGAACATTATACTATGGCTTAAAGCTCACAAGAATCTACTTTGTGTAATACATACTTAGTTCATATTTACACTTTTCTACAGATGTTTTTTTTTATTTATTTATTTATTTTTTTACTTTAGTTCAAATCTGTTAGTTTCCATCCCTTAATTTCAAATAGATGTTATGTTTACATAGCGGGAAGGTAATACTACTACTTTAGACTACATAGAGACTGTGGACAGTTTCAAGTACCTGGGTGTTCACCTCAACAATAAACTGGACTGGTCCCACAACACCAACGCCCTGTACAAGAAGGGCCAAAGTCGCCTCCACCTCCTGAGGAGACTGAGGTCCTTTGGAGTGTGCAGGCCTCTGCTCAAGACTTTTTATGACTCTGTGGTGGCCTCTGCTCTCCTCTACGCTGTCGTCTGCTGGGCCCCGAGCAGCACAGAACGGGACAGGAAGAGACTTAATAAGTTGGTCAGGAGGGCCAGCTCTGTCCTGGGCTGTCCTCTGGACTCTGTAGAGGAGGTGGCTGAGAGGAGGTGCTGGACAAACACCTCTCACCCTCTGCACCGGACTGTAGAGGAGCTGAGCAGCTCCTTCAGCAGCCGACTGAGGCACCCCCAGTGCAAGAAGGAGCGCTACTGCAGATCCTTCATCCCCACCACCATCAGACTGTATAATTCTACTGTATAGTCCTACCGTGCAATATCGTTTTCCCAATGTGCAATATTGTTGTTTTTTCAATACTCCTATCGTGCAATATTGTTTTTCCAATTTTTCAATACTCTCCCTGTCACTGTTTTCATTATTATTACTGCTATTATTATTATTCGGTGTATTACTTTTTAAAATTATTATTATTACTTATCTTTATGCCATTCTTGCTGCATGCACTTGTCTTCTTGTTCAAACTGTCCCTACCTGGAGCTACTGTGACAAGTAAATTTCTCCTGTGTGAGATCAATAAAGTCTGATCTTATCTTATCTTATCTTAGTTCAAATATTCTCGTTCAAATATTCAGTATATCAAGTGGGAAATGCACCTCCAAGTATTGTTACTACTAAGTAAGACTGGATTTCTACTGCTACTAGTACATCAGCTCAAATGTGCTAATTTGCTCCCCCTCAGTATATTCCAATAGCTGCCGTGTTTACATAATGGAAAGTGCTGGTGGGGCTGGGGGTGCTGGAGGTTCTGGAGGAGTGGGGAGCATCAATAAGCACTCGGCCCAACAGTACACTTCGATCCGTGGGTCAATAGTTCCAGTGGAGTGCAGTTAAAGAGGTGAGGGCAGACTCATTACTGCTGCAGATTACCCCCATGCTGCCCACAGTCCCCAGGGGGCACTGTACACCTGCATCTCAGATCAATCAGGTCTGATCAGGGAGACCAGGAGGTGCACTGTGTGGGGCTGGGAGTTCACTTTTAGACACTATAACATTAGTTTGGTTTTGTAATCTTAATGGGCGGCAGGGCTGCAGTAGTTAAAGGGCCCAGATGAGGCTATTTTCTTATCTAATCCTGTATGTTCTTCACAAACATACCCGGTGTGGTGTTTTGTTTTATTCACACATTTAACACATAATCCTACATATTTAGGATGATCATATGATGTCATGTGGTAATACAGGAAGTGCTCTACTGTGTTTTTAAACTGCATACATCTTCACTATAGTTATTTGGATGGTTTCAGACCTGGAATTGCCAATCTCTATTGAAGTAAATTTAACGAGGAGCTGTTGTAATAGCACCTCTAACAGGGTTTAGCGTTTCACTCATTGATTCTGCAGAAACTGATGTTTTTCATTCTCCTGTGATATTGTTTCCTTTAAAGGTCCCATGGCATGAAACTTTCACTTTCTGAGGTTTTTGAACGTTAATGTGAGCTCCCCTACCCTGTTTAGCCCCCGCCCCCCCATGGTTAAAAGTTGTGAAATGTCTAAACTGAGCATTTGTGATCCTTTTCTGCGTTAGAAAAAATCAGAGCTCAAACGGGCGATTTTGAACAAGGAAACTTATTGACGTCAGATCGAAAAAAGAAATGCAAATGCAGTTCCACCCCCGTCTGTCTGTACTCAGCGTCTCTGTAAATCACGCCCAGAGAGTTTGGACTGCGGAGGAGCTACGCAATGCGAAATGTGTTTTTTTTATTTGCCTGGAGGCACGTCCGAGTGTTTCTAGGCTCGGAAGTCCTTTATCTGAGCCTGTGGATATCTGAAACAGCAGTGTTTTCATTTTATTTTCTGTGGAAATGTGTTTATTTTTCAATGGAACGCTTCAAATCTCTTCTCCGCGCAAAAACGCGGAAATGGATCAGAGCGGACAGCTGAGAGCGGAGAGTTTGGCCACGCCCCCACCCTCTACTATAGGCCATCTCTGTCCTCCTCATTTGCATTCAAGCAACAACGCCCATTATGGAGTGTTCAGAGAGAGAAAAAATACTCTTTCTCATCTTATCTCTGTTTCTCATGCACTGAGTGTTGATTTTGAAGAAGGATTCATTTACAGTATTAGGGAACCATTAAGGAGCCATATAAAAGCATCAACAAGTACCATGTCATGGGACCTTCTACATTTTCCCCGTAAACAGGAACATTTATTTTGATACAGACGAACCATGCCTGCCCCTAATTGGCTAATCCACCTGTCAATTCCACCCATCTGAATTTGGGGAGATTCACTGGTGACTCACATCTAGGTAAGGTAAATATAGAAGTGTATTTTGGACCCCAAACACCCTGCATATGAAGGTTTTCCAGTAATTACTATGAATACAGAGCAGTAGGCGCAGGGTAGATGAAAACAGTAATTTCAGAGCTTTCTGCATTTGCCTTTTTAAATACAGGCAAATACAGGATTACTCACACTTCTATGAATCCAAATCTAAGTACGAGTGAGGAAACAATGAGAGAGGACACATTATACTGTATACATTGATTTCACATAATATTCTCCCTTCAGAGTAATAAACATTGAAATACCAGTGAAATGTACAAAGCAATAAATGATACATTTCTGCACAAACTACTTTTGTGTTTTCCCTCCAACAGTTTGTCCTGATGGGTGGAGGGTAAACAGGAGCAGAGTCTGTCAAAGCTCCTCCTCGTCAGCTCAGTGCAGCAGAGTGTGTAAAGAGCGACTGCTGAGCCACCTGATGCCCTCCCTCTCACACCTCTCTGCACTCTCCAACTGTCCCTTTCTCATCCCCTCCTTCTCCCCTCTCTCTTCTTCTCTGTCTCTCTCATCCTCCCTCCATCTCCTTCCTCGCTTTCTCACCCTCGGCACTCTTACTTTCTCTCCCGTCCCTCTGGACTCTTCCAGCCCCCCTCTTTCTTTGTCTCTCCATCTGTCTCTTCTCTCTCTCTCCCTCCCTTCATTCTGCTCTCTCTTCCTTATCTCTGTGCAGTCTCTCCCTCTTTCTTTCTCTGTACTTCCTCTGTCTTTAGCCCTCCTTCTCCTCTGTTCCTCCTTCTCTGCTCTCTGCACTCCCCCCTGTCGTTTTCTTTCCTCTTTCTCTCTCCCTCTCCTCCAGACAAATGGGTCATTTAGCTCGGCTCTGGCTCTGGCTCTGTCAGAGGAACGATGCCACCAGGAGGTCTCTCCTCTCTCTGTGACAGCGTAAACAGCTGATGATTACACACAACATCCACCTCAAATCAAGTTCTCCCATCGCTCTCCATCGCAGACATGCACTGTGAGGGGTTCACACATGTACTCACACTTTCCTCACTGATCAATATGAGGAAAAAAGGTTTGTATAGACCAGGCATGGGCAAACTACAGCCCGGGGGCCATATGCGGCCCATTAAAGGGATATGCCACCCCCAGGTCAAACTTGGGCAGAGACTAAAATAAGTGGTGGAAAGCGTTTTCCTGCTCACCCAGCCATTGTCCGAGTCTGTCAGCACTGACCGCCGCGGTATCTGCTGCTCCTCCGCATTAGACTGGAGTCTAACGTCGCCAGAGAAAGATTTCGGCCAAAAGGAATTAATTTGCTCGATGCTTTTCCCAATTACTTTATGTGTAGTGCGCATTCATATCGAGTGCAAATAAATGTACAAATCAACACGGAGAGCTTGCCTTGGTCATTTTGGGTGGGAACTATTTTTCAGTGCGGAAAAACACAGCCGAATCACACACCACGCTGCGTAACAGGGGAACTGCCTTCCTGGTGCGTAACAGGGATTCCCACCCAAAATGACCAAGTCCAATTGGGAAAAGCATCGAGCAAATTAATTCCTTTTGGCCGAAATCTTTCTCTGGCGCCGTTAGACTCCAGTCTAACGCGGAGTAGCTGCAGATACCGCGGCGGTCAGTGCTGACAGACTCGGACAATGGCTGGGTGACCAGGAAAACGCTTTCCAACACTTATTTTAGTCTCTGGACTGTGGGGAGATGCCCAAGTTTGACCTGGGGGTGGCATATCCCTTTAAGCTTCTTAATCCGGCCCGCCGAACTTGAAGAAATTATATTAATAATTCTTGTTAATGCGTGAAAAGTCCCTCAGTCGTCCAGGTAGAATCCATGATCAAAGGAGAAGTTCAATTTGTCAACTGGACAAAGTTTGTTTGGTTGAAAACGTTTCGCCGCTCATCCGAGAGGCTTCGTCAGCGTAACCAGAGCTGACGAAGCCTCTCGGATGAGCGGCGAAACGTTTTCAACCAAACAAACTTTGTCCAGTTGACAAATTGAACTTCTCCTTTGATCATCAATTCTTGTTAATGTTTTAATGTTTTAATTTCCCTGCAATTCTGGCGCTTTCCAGTAGCTGGCGCACTACATACATTGACCTTTGTTGAGGTGCGGCGTTTCGCTCCACGTTTACTGTCGGAGGACAGAACTTTCAGTACTTTAAAACTATTAGTAATTTTAAAAAAAGCTGTATTTTATTAATAAAAGTGTCTGTGTTTTAAGAGTCATTTCAATAAAAAGCTAAATACTGTGGAACTTGAAAGATGGACTTTTTGTTATGTTTTTGTTATTTTTTATTTAAATAAAGCACATGTTTTCTACATATCCCATGTTATTTATAGTTTTTTTTTTACTTTTTATTTATGCTTTTTCAAAAACAGAGGTATAGAACAGCAAAATCTGTGGGGTTCTACAGAAAAAACAAACCAGCAAACAAAAAGTAAAAAAAAAACGATACATTTCTCTTGTTCTTATAGTCGATCCATTTAGACCAACTTTTCTCTAATTTGCCGCCTTCAGCCTTAGATAATGAGTCATTCTTTCCATCAAATACATTTCCTCAATTATTTCAATCCACTGTTTCAGTTCCAGTGAGTCACTTTTTGCCCCTTCCTAGTTACAACTTCCTGACTGTCCATCAGCATGATTTTAAATAAAGGTCTTTGTATTTGTAGTGTTTTTACCAAAACACTAAATCCAGCTGCTCCTGGTCCGGCCCTTCTGTCAAATTTTAGAACCTTTTGTGGCCCACGAGTCAAAAAGTTTGCCCACCCCTGGTATAGACACTGATTTGGGGCTTTGTGAAACGAACACACCCAAGCTGTCATCTGTACTTCTGTCTCTTGTATTTTGACCTGCGCAATCAGCTGTTTTCTTATTTGTCTTTGTTTGCCAACCAGATAAAGATAGATGGAGATATCTGTTTAAAGTGGGACTAAACACCCTCGGGGTGGAGGGGTGGAGGGGTGGAGGCCAGTTCTCTGCCCTCCAACATTTGAACTGGCCCTATGAGGCAGTCCTCTAAAGTTTTTGCAAATGTCTGCATCTTGTATTTTGTTGATTTTTTTTTTGCTTGTTTTGTTGTTTTGTTTTTTCATTTAAAAAAAAGATATTTATATGAAGTATTTATATTTAAATAATTATATGACTTATTTACATTTGCCACTGAAATTTCTGTTTGCCTGCCTTACCCTAACCCTTTCCATTTTTAATGTATTTATGTATTTATTTTATAGGCCTATTAATTTGACTTTTATTAAGTGCTGCACACAATTATTATTTATACAATTGTTACTATTAGTATTGTTAATGTCAACAGGCCTACCTACAGTTTGTAGATGTTTCTTACCTTGACAGTTTCTTACCTTTGATATTGTTATTAGAAAGTAAATAAATGGAATATCTGTGGTATTTCAAATTAAAACAAAGTGTGAAGTACTTACTACTTTTGCAAACCACTAGTAACTATAAACAAATATGTGCCAGGAATTATGTGTTGATATAGTATTGTGGATGGTTATGCCAGGCTAGTAATGAGGCCTGCTAGTGGTTATTTCGGTCTGGGTCATAAAATTCTGTTATACGGCCTACCCGACCCCAGCCCCCCATCACAGTCAGGAGCGATAATGTGGCCCCCAGAGACGAAAGCTTGGTGACTCCTGGTCTAACAGGTATCCACACTTCTAACTCCACCCCTGCAGGTGTTTGTATCAGAAGCACCTTGCTGTAATCAGGGTAGTCCTGTGTGAAGCTGGAGACCTGTCGAATTGCCGCAGCAGTAATGGACCCCTAATACTAACTATCATTAAAACCCTTTACCTCACAAGGCTGGACCCCTTATCAGTAGTGAGAAGTAGTCAAAGAAGAGAGAGACTTACCGTTCCAGAGGAAGACCCTTTAAACCGATGTCCCAGACACGAACTTTTAACTACTGAGGGGTTTCTCAAAAAGGTACGGATGAGATGCAGTCAGTGTAAATGTCTTTTTTGGGGTGCTTTATTGCAAGATTGGCCACAATGCATGAAGAGCAATTATGGTGTATGACACGGCATGAAAGCAATCGCCACTTCTACCTGCGCTGGTGCTTGGGATTAGGCAGTCCTAAAAAGAGCCGGAATTGTGAACGGTGCTTGTCACCTCGATGCTCCACAATAACATTGCCCCCGCGGACCATAAGCTGTATACCTGATCTCACTTATTCGGTCCGAATCCGGCACCATCAACCCACTATTGGGCAACTGTCTAAGACAAATCACGACCGAGCGTCATGCAATACCATAATGCCAGGAAATTACACTCATGTGGGCATAAAACCAAAGCAAAACAGTAAAAATTCAGTAAAATGAGAGAGCACGTATTACCTCTGCAGTCCAAGACCCCAACTTTTCTCTCTCTCAAAAAGGCATAGCTTATATACAATTCAAAGGGGATTTCCCATCTTCTGTGTTTTCCAAGGGTATTTCAACCAGTTCAGAGTTTTCCCAGGGTGTTTCCAGTTTCTGGAAAAATCCTTTTCAAAAGGTTTAGCCCAGCTTTGCTCCCTGAGTCCCAGTAGGTTACTCAGTCACAGTAAAGTTCATTTTAGTTCATTTTAACAAGCTTTTACAAATAATTCATATCTGATTTCAATATACAGTTTCAAACCCAAATATATCACATAAAAGTTTAAAATTATTTTAGTTTCCCCTTGTAATTCAATAGCAAAAGCATTAATATAAAAACAAAAGGTAAAAGTAAAACATCAAAATGACACAAATGAGTATATATGATGATTAAACGAGCAAGATAATAACAAGTATTCTTAGCACATTAGTCTCTTTAACATTTCCATCCATTAACTACTACATGACATTTTAACTACTAAAAGCATTACAGATATTATAAGCAGTGTGGCTTCACGTTCATGCACCTTTTGGCGGCCGCTGTTGGTGGAGACCGGGATCCTTCAACAAGACCTTAGACTGAGCAATGCAAAACCTTCACCCTCCAACGTAACACCAGAGAAAAGGAAGGCCATTGTTGCTCTAGAGAAGGACCACAGCATCCACATCTTGCCAGCTGACAAAGAGAGATGCACAGTGATTCTGAACTCAGCTGATTATGAGGCTAAAGTGAATAGCCTGATCACTGAGTGCTTAGAGCTGTACAATATCAACACGACTCTAAGGGCCTTGATTGCAAACTTGATGCGGTTATGGACAATCACCCTTTAAAGAGACCCACTGTTCCCCACTGCTGTTCTGAACCTTCTGCCAAATCATTGACCACAATGGCTATGGATACCAATTCAGAAAAGGGGCCACCTCTTCTACATGAATGTCATCAAGCTGTATGCTAAGAGTGAGCGAGACACCAACTCACTGATCCACACCACCAGGATCTACAGCACAGACACTGAAATGTCATTCGGGCTTGAAAAATGTGGTCGGATGGTGACAAGGAGAGGGAAGGTACACCACAAGCAAATGGGATCCTTGAAGAGGCAAAAAGGAAAGTGGCTATGGCCAAATACCTGCAAGTCCTAAGAAGCCAGCTCAATGGCAAGAAAAAGTCCCAGGAAATAAACAGCCACGCCCTCAGATCAGAGCAGCATCATCAGAATCATAAGCTGGCCAAAGGAGTAGATACAGACCACAGACGTTAAGATACGAAAGCTCCTGACCATGCATGGAGGGTTCCATCCCAAATCCAGCACCCTGAGACTGAACACGAGCCGTAAGGACTAGTGAGTGTGGGAACCACTGTCCAGGATGAAACATCCAAAATCCATAAGTACATCAAGGACAAGGCCCCGACAGATGATGTGCTCAAGGAATGCCTCAGACAGTGGAGTGCAGAGGAAGAGGTGCTGGAGGGACCATCATGGCAGGACATGATACAGACTGACAGAATGGTGATGGTGAACCAACCAGACATAGTGGTGGTGGATAAGCAACAGAACAGAGCCGTGGTGGTGGACATTGCAATACCATTGCAATATATATATACTGTATATATATATATATATATATATACTGTATATATACAGATATATATATATATATATATATATATATATATATATATATATATATATATATATATATATATATATATATATATATATATATATATATATATATGTTGTAGGGTTGTCTTGACTGACACGTCTCTGCAACATCGTGTGGCGGTCGGGGACAGTACCTCTGGACTGGCAGACCGGGGTGGTGGTCCCTCTGTTTAAGAAGGGGGGCGGGAGGGTGTGTTCCAACTACAGGGAAATCACAGTTCTCAGCCTTCCCGGTAAGGTCTATTCCAGGGTGCTGGAGAGGAGAATCGGATCAATGGTCAAACCTCTGATTCGGGAGCAGCGGTGTGGTTTTCGTCTCGGCTGGAGAACACTGGACCAGCTCTACACTCTCCATTGGGTGCTCAAGGGTTTAGGGGAGTTTGCCCAACCAGTCCACATGTGCTTTGTGGATCTGGAGAAGATATTCAACTGTGTCCCTTGTGGGGTCCTATAGAGAGTGCTCTGGGAGTACAGGGTTCGGGGCTCTTTGCTAAGGGCTGTCTGGTCCCTGTATGACCAGAGCAGGAGCTGTGTTCGCATTGTTGGTAGTAAGTCAGACCTGTTTCTGCTCCACCAGGGCTGTCACCGGTTCTGTTCATTATATTTATGGACAGAATTTCTAGGCGCAGTCAGGGGCCTGAGGGGATCTGGTTTGGGAACCACAGGATCTCATCTCTGCTGTTTGCAGATGATGTTGTCCTGATGGCTTCATCGAACCGGGACCTCCAATGTGCACTGGGGCGGTTTGCAGCCGAGTGTGAAGCGGCTGGGATGAGGATCAGCTCCTCCAAATCCAAGGCCATGGTTCTCGACCGGAAAAAGGTGACTTGCCCGCTCCAGGTGGGTGGGGAGTCCTTGCCTCAGGTGGAGGAATTCAAGTATGTCAGGGTCTTGTTCATGAGTGAGGGGAGGATGGATCATGAGATTGACAGGCGGATCGGTGCAGTGTCAGCAGTGATGCGGTCGCTGTACCGGACCGTTGTGGTGAAGAGGGAGCTGAGCCAAAAGGCAAAGCTCTTGATTTACTGGACGCTCCTAACCTCACCTATGGTCATGAGCTTTGGGTAATGGCCGAAAGGACAAGATCTCAAATACAAATGGCCAAAATGAGTTTCCTCCGCAGAGTGGCAGAGATAGGGTGAGGAGCTCAGTCACACAGGAGGAGCTAGGAGTAGAGCCGCTGCTCCTCCACGTCGAGAGGAGTCAACGTCAAGAGGAGCCAGGTGGCTCGGGCATCTGTTCTGGATGCCTCCTAGACGCCTCCCTCAGGAGGTGTTCCAGACATGTCCCACCGGGAGGAGGCCCCAGGGAAGACCCAGGACACGCTGGAGGGACTATGTCTCCCGGTTGGCCTGGGAACATCTTGGGAGCTGGAGGAAGTGTCTGGGGTGAATGAACCCTGGGAGTCCCTGCCTAGTCTGTTGACCCCGCAACCCAGCCCCAGATAAGCGGACGAAAATGGATGGATGGAAAACTGTACACAACACCTTGACAACCCTGATGCAATGAGCAGTAGATTCATTAGCAGGATGCACACTGATAGCATTCTGAGCTCAGAGTGTGACTTTGCATGGGGAGCAAAGGGAGGGGAGATTCTGAGTTTTCGGTGAATATAGCATTTTCAACCAGACCACTAATGCACTCTCCTCTCTCACTTCCTCCAAACTACATGACACTTGTGCAAACTGGCCCTGATTTAAATTCTGAAGCGCTTGTGTTGGATGTGGCATGCAAAAGCGCTTCTATTACTAATAAATGAACAGCTCAAAAAAAAAAAGAAAAGAAAAAACTCCGCTCAGAGATTCCCCTTCAAATTGTCTCGTGTTGCTTGAATCTTTTATGCAAATGGAATTTCAAATGAACCATCTTCCGAGACCTTGACTGTTTTTTCTCCCCTCTATTAAAATTTATGCCATGTTTTATAAATTGTATTAATAGTTGGCGTGGAAATGATGAAACGTCCTCACACTGCACTCTAGTCCCTTGTCACATACCTCCTGTCTTGGCAGCTTTGGTGTCTTATGGTGATTTTATAATTGGCCTTGCTCATTGCTATTCAAAGCCCTGCAGGATTAATTAGCGGCAGACCTGATGACCCTGCACTGGTTGCTAACGACACTAGCTAAAGTAAGAAAGAAGGGCCAGAGCAGAGGGCTGGTCTGTCTCTGGTTGTGGATGAATAATTATTCCTGTCTCATGATGCTGACTTGAAACAGAAAGATGCTTTAAGGACGTAAGTGTAGGATCGGAGTGTGAGATGTGTTCCAGTGTTTCTGGAGTGCTCTCTGTGGTGCATGTTGGATAAATGAGGGATTCAAGTTTTGTGAGGCTTGGGACAGGAGCAGGCAGACTGGGTGAACAATCAATCAATCAATCAAACATTATTTATAAAGCGCTTTTCATACAAAAAAAAAGTAACACAAAGCGCCTTACAGTGATTAAGGATTAGTGTGTGAGTTTTTATTGATCTCACACAGGAGAAATCATTTTCTGCATTTGACCCAGGGACCATCCCCATGATTTTGTTGTTTAGTCTCAGTCAGGACCTCAGCTGGAGGATTTTACCTGGAGCATGTTTTTGGTTGGTGGGGGAAACCGGAGTGCCCGGAGGAAACCCACCCAGACACGGGGAGAACATGCAAACTCCACACAGAAAGACTCGGGCGACCTGAACATTCTTGCTGTGAAGCATGAGTGCTAACCACTCAGCCACCGTGCCACCAACAATAAAAAAACAAAACAAAAAACAAACAAACGAAAGAACAAATAAACAGACAAACTAATTCAATCAAAGGCCAAGCTACACAGGTGAGTCTTGAGCCACTCTTAAAAACATGAACGTTCTCTTTGGCCCTGAGCTCCTCCGGCAGGTCCATAGACGAGGACCGTAGTCCTGAAAAGACGCCTCTCCGTGAGTGTCCTGACTTTGGGAATGACCAGGAGCTGCCAGAGGAGCTCAGGGCCCGTGAAGGTTCGTAAGGTAAAAGTAGTTCTGAAAGATAAGAAGGCCCAAGACCATTAAGACATTTAAAAACCAGTAAAAGAACTTTAAAATCTATCCTGAAACTCACAGGGAGCCAATGCAGAGATTTTAAGACCGGTGTAATGTGATCCTGACCTCTGGTCCTAGTCAGGACACGTGCTGCTGACTTTTTGTAATAATTGCAAACCTGAAATACTCTACAAGGGGCAAACAGGGGCAGTGTGGTGCAGGTTGGGGCAGACACGAGAATCATACCCATACCAGACCATAGTGGAAAGGAAAAGTAACGTTTTTTTACAATCTGAGCCTTCTTTCGGCAATAAAACAAGTAGTTTTACTCACCCATAGCAGTTTGGTGTCAATTGGAGCAGTATCGCAGAACTTATGTTGAGCCGTTCTGTTCTACTAATGATCCCGTATCCGTTAGCGTGAGTGCTCGGGGCATTACTTTGTGGTGTCCAAATAACACAAACTTTAGCACTTTTCAAATCACAGAAGATCGCTGTGTCAGGGTAGACTTTTAGTGGATTCCAAAACGGCCTGAAACCCGATATGCAGCTATAGTTTCATTTGATGACGTCATCAGAGAGGACAGTGCGCATGCGTGAACTCAGCTGTTTTGTAAACACCGCTAGTCCGAAAGAAGCTAACACCGCTCTGAACTTTACTTTTCTGTTGCGATATCGGGTTTCAGGCCGTTTCAGCTCTGTGCTGTAGACCTGCTCTGTGCTGTACACTGTAACATAAATTTAGATTAGTTTTTGCTTCGTGTTTCCTCCTTGCACTTCTAATCAGAGGCATTGAGGAGGAGCCTGTGTGCGCGATGAACAGGAGGAGCGAGAGCGTGAAAAGGAGCGGCGCGCTGACGTGAGGCGGATGGACAGGTTTTAAAAAAGTTGTTTGATGTTTTAAAAAGTTTAACCTGCTCTGTGATACATGCTGGGACACAAGGGTACACGCTGTTGTGGACAAGCTGTGTGCACTGGTGGCGCTGGTGGTGATGTGCCGTGCAGTGTCCGCGGGTTCCAGACGAGTGTGCAGGCTGCAGTGAGAAGCCCCGCACACCAGGAAAAGTTTATTTCTAACAGCAGCGGCTGTAATAGAATATGATCACACTCATCTCGAGACCAAGACTGGTGTGGAGTACTACAACAGTACGATCTACCCACAGTACTTTGGCGATCGACTGGTAGATCGCGATCGACGTATTGGGCACCCGTTTTACACACTATTTTTGATTCACACGGTAATATGGGACAAGGTGCGTCCCTTTTCAGCTCAATACAAGATGCGTACTTTTGTTTGTGAATATGGGACGATTACGTGTTTCAAGGGACGGTTGGCGACCCTATTTACAGATTATTGTTCATTCACTCCACACTCATGGTGGTAAGCTACTATTGTAGCCACAGCTGCCCTGGGGAAGACTGACAGAAGCGAGGCTTCCAGTCTGCGCCATCGGTCCCTCCAACCACCACCATCACAATGACAGGTTTTTCGACTGGCCCCCACTGTGGCACCTGGAATTCCTAGCGGTCGCCCATCCAAGATATCCAGACAGGGGGTGGAAACCTTTCCCCTTATGTTGTCATAGGGGAGCATGTTCCACCCTGCCCGTTTGAGAGTTGTTGTTTTTTTCAAACGTGGAAAAGGATCGCCATTGCTCGGTTTACACATTTCACAAAGTGTAGCCATGAGGGGGCCCTCAGGAAGTGAAAATGTCATGCCATGGGATCTTTAAGCACATTGAGCAGTTGAAGTGGAAGAATAAAAGCGCCTGAATGAATGACTCAAACAGGCCTCAGTACAGTAGAAAGTGGAACTAAACACTATGGGTATATTTTTGGTAGTTTACTCCTGGGGTCAAATTAATCTATAAAACAAAACACAAGAAAGGAGGAAAAGAAATGCAGTTTGTTTTGCTGGCTCTGCTTGATTTAACAGATTTTTGACACATTAAAAAGACAAGTGTAAGTCTGAGGAGAAACAGTTCCAGTTTCAGCAACAATGGTGCATTAAAAGTAATGTAATAATAGTAAAAAGAAACTTTACCTGTCACACTTTAGCTCAGTCCCTCTTAATCCACAGAAGAGGCAGTTCCAACATTTCAGCAGCTCTATAGGCTACGCTAAAGGTTTAGCCTAGGTTTCCAAACACATCTCCTGTGCGCACACATCATCTGTTTCTACTTTATGCATCTTTGGATTTCACTCTGTATGAGACTGAGCGAGGTGCATGAGGCTCCTGTGTTCTCAGGCACAGAATCATTATATTCAATGACTGAAGAAAAAGCTACACACATATAGAGCGGTGAGGATTCTCCAAAGTACTCATGTTCTGAAGGCCTGTGTGTGTGTGTGTGTGTGTGCGCACGTGTGTGTGTCTGTGTGCACGTGTGTGTGTGTGTGTGCACGTGTGTGTGTGTGCGCATGTGTGTGTGTCTGTGTGCACGTGTGTGTGTGTGTGCGCACGTGTGTGTGTCTGTGTGCACGTGTGTGTGTGTGTGCGCACGTGTGTGTGTCTGTGTGCACGTGTGTGTGTGTGTGTGCACGTGTGTGTGTGTGTGTGTGCGCACGTGTGTCTGTGTGTGTGTGTCTCTGTGTGTGTATGTGTCTGTGTGTGTGTGTGTGTGCATGTGTGTGTGTCTGTGTGTGTGTGTATGTGTGTATGTGTGTGTATGTGTGTGTGTGTGTGTGTGTCTCTGTGTGTGTGTGTGTGTGTGTGTGTGTGTGTGTGCATGTGTCTCTGTGTGTGTGTGTGTGTATGTGTGTATGTGTGTGTATGTGTGTGTGTCTGTGTGTGTCTCTGTGTGTGTGTGTGTGTGTCGGTGTGTGTGTGTGTGCGCACAGAGAAACTCAAACTAAATTGTCATTTACACATTTGCATTGAATTTGAATCAGTTTCGAAGGAAAAGCGGGTGTCACACCCCCACAGATGTACACACATGAGCGCCAGGAGCTGGTGGTAGGAATGTGCCAGTGCTTTCTGAAAATGTGTGAAGAGTCCCTCAGTCGTCCAGGTAGAATCCATGATAAAAGGAGAAGTTCAATTTGTCAACTGGACAAAGTTTGTTTGGTCGAAAACGTTTCTCCGCTCATCCGAGAGGCTTCGTCAGTTCTGGTTCTAGTGCTGGTTAGACCCTGTTTATATCTCGCTGCAGGGAGGAGCTCCTACACTGAAAAAAGCTCTGAACCTATCCCAGCTACTCTGTCTCTTTTGTTTTACGAATTCCTCTGGCGTCTTTCTGAAAATGTGTAGTTTGTTTGTAGTTGCTAAAAAAAAAAAGTGCAACAGTGATGAATATTTTCTTTAAAAAATGTAACTTCCACTTTAAGAAGATGCTATGAGAACTCTCTTAGCTCTATATGATATTCCATAAATCAGCCATGTCATTAAAAGTAGGGCAATTATTGTGGCCCTGCCTTGATGGATCATTTTTTAAGTGCAACTTGACAACATATGAAGACAAAAGACAAAAAAAAAAAACTTTATTGATGAGTCAAACAGAGCTCCGTTCGTGCTGTTGCAGCGGAGCGTGCTCCAGCTCATGAAGTGTTTCTGTTTGTTTGGGCAGAGACATTCACACCAGTGGTCTGCTGGAAATCATTCTGTAGGGCACGGGCAGTGCTCAGCCTGTTCCTCCTTGTACAAAAGGGCAGATATGAGTCCTGCTGATGGGTTGAGGACCTTCTACGGCCCTGTCCAGCTCTCCTAGAGTAACTTCCTGTCTCCTGAAATCACATCCATGTTCTGGAGATTGTGTTGGGAGACACATAAAATCTTGCAACAGCACATTCAGAGAAGTTGGACAATCTGTGCAACTTCTGGAAGGTTAAGGAATGGCTTCATACTCCCAGTTACGATCACTTTAGCTAAAGCAGCACTCGTGGAAAACCAGCCAAAAAAGACCAAGAGGGACCTCCACATGCCATACCAGTCCTGTTTTAGGGGCACCTGTTGTTCATTTCCATTAAAAAAAGGAGGCATCTTTTTCTTCCTTAGACATTGCCCTGTCCATATTTGTATATACGTATATCCAATATTTTTTTTTTTCACAGTGAGATCTGATGTGTTTTCAAAGTGTTCATTTCATTTATTTCAGCAGTGTATATATGGTGATCTAAGGGGATTTCACAGTGATTTCTCTTTCCCAGTTTAAGTGGCCTTTAAAACTGAGAAATTGCACTTTTGGACTGTAAGGTCACTATTACCAGGTCAGTGCTTGTTATCTTACATCATCAGAGACCAGATACTCCAACAACAGAAAAACTGGCAGTGTCCCGAGTAGGGATGTCAACAATTAATCGATTAACGGTTAATTGTCGATTAAGACGTTGGTCGATCAAAATGCATTAATTGTAATTAACCGCTAACCGCAGACACGCGCACCCGCGTGGTCATGAAACAAGGCAACCGCGCTGCGCCAAGATCGACTCACAGCCGACCGCAGGCACCAACGGCACTGCTCAGCAGCCCCGGGTGTACCGCGAGGCGAGATCGAACCCGGAATGCGTGCCGCTGCTGCCGGTTTCGCCGCGCCCCGCGCCCCGAGCCCCGCGTGGCTGGCCTGCGGCTCGGGGCGCGGGCCGCGGCGAAACCAGCACGCGCCCCAGTGGTTTAATCCTGGTCTAGTCCAGGTCTAGACCCGGTCGAGTCCCGGTCCAGTCCAGGTCCAGTCCAGGTCCAGACCTGGTTCAGACCTGGTCCAGTCCACGTTCAGTCCTGGTCTAGTCTCTTAGCCAATCAGGACAGAACACAATGTTACACTATAAAAAAATTTGTACACTATAAAAAAAAAAAATTGGATAGAGCGAGGGATTACTGTATTTTGTTATTCAGCATCAATACATTTGTCTGCTTTTTACTAAGGAACAATTAATTGAGGAATATACAATATAATAATACTATGATATATTTATGACTCAGTGTTATGTTACTATAGTTTATATTCTTAAAGACCCTATTGAAACACTCAAATTCAGGTGAAAAACGCCGCTTATCAGTTAATCATTAATCGACCGATAAGGTCAATCAACTATCAGTTAATGAATTAACCGATAATTTGCATCCCTAGTCCCGAGGGTTCATGTCTTTGGGTGGCAGGTCCTGTTCTGTTGGCCAATAATTTTTTCCAAAGTTAGAACTCCTGCGTCATGTCTCTTCTCTTCAGCTGTCAGACTACTACATTTATTCTACAATAATAATACCATTAAAAGTCACAGCCAGTTTTTTTTTTTTCTTCAATTCAAAGTTAATTGGAGTCGGAAGCACGCCCATGCTCACTTCCTGTTTGGAACATGGCGGCTAGCAGGTTAGCTATGCCCATTTATTTATACACTCTATGGTCCCGCTGCTCCTGAGAAGATGCCTTAGTGGCATTGAAGCATGGATCAAATGCAGAGGACAGATTTCTCAACAAGGACAATAAAGTGTACCTTAACATTAAGGGATTAGCCAATGGTGGAAAAGCTTGGTTAAAGGCTCAAAGGGATTTTGCAAAATAATTCTCCTTAAAGCTGTACATTTTCGGTTATGGGTTCCAATTTATTGTTTATTTATTTATGGAGAATTGTCATGTGGGAGCATGGGTGACGTAGGCTTGTGGTTGGAGCTGTGTACAAAATATTACAGCTAACAATAAGGAGGGTTTGAGTAGTAGAGATCAGTAGAGATCGTTAAAATTCTCAAACATGCATGGATAACATCTAAAACCTAAGGGAACATTATACGATATTAGAAAGCTCAAAAATATTTAGCATAATACCCCCTCTTTAACGGTGCCTCTATGGCAATTTGCATTGAATTCTGCCAAGTGATGGGGTTACCCTGGCAACACCACTCAAGTCCCCAGTGTGCTCTTGCCTTTTGAAAGACTAGATACAAATACAACATGTACAGAATGGGCCAAACAGCAGTGCAAAACTTTCAGTGCAGGTAGATGTAGAACCAGTAAGTTTAACCCTCACACTTCTATTTATTTATGAGCAATAAAACCACCTTTTTTTTTTTTTTTTTAAAGGCCTGATTTTTTAAATTTATATCTAACCCTTTAAATGCTGGTTTGAAAACTTGAATTTCAAATGAAGTGAAAAAATGACCTGATACCTTCCAAAAAACAGAAGCATAAGAGTATAATGGGGTACATTTTTATATGTGTCCTATAGCTTTATCTAAAATTTGAAGTTTGTAGCATTACAGAAACATCTGTGCAGAGTACAGGCTGGAGACCCCAAGGTCAAGGTGGGAAACACCTCTGAAGGTTGTGGAGAATGACTGAGCCAAGATCCTGTGGGACTTCCAGATACAGACTGACAGAATGGTGATGGTGAACCAACCAGACATAGTGGTGGTGGATAAGTAACAGAACAGAGCCGTGGTGGTGGACATTGCAATACCAAGAGATGGTAACATCAGGAAAAAGGAACACGAGAAACTAGAGAAATACCAGGGGCTCAAGGAAGAGCTGGAGAAGGTCTGGAAGGTGAAGGCATCAGTGGTGCCCGTGGTCATCGGAGCACTCGGGGCTGTAACCCCCAAACTGGAGGAGTGGTTACAGCAGATCCCAGGAAAAACATCAGTGGAACTGTCCAGCGCATCATTTCCGGATGAACTCAACACCTTCTACACCCGGTTTGATGCAGATAACACCACGCCTGTCACCAGAACTCATGTGGAC
The DNA here is from genome assembly GCA_036785185.1 of Paratrypauchen microcephalus. NCBI lineage: Eukaryota > Metazoa > Chordata > Actinopteri > Gobiiformes > Gobiidae > Paratrypauchen > Paratrypauchen microcephalus. Next base: position 583,477 of record JAVJIX010000303.1, on the reverse strand, counting down.
AGTGAGGATGCTGTACTCTGTTGACTCGGCCCACTCATATCTGTCATCATGAAGTGCTTTGAACGAATCATTAAGAGACACATCTGTGACTCCCTCCCCGACACCCTGGACCCCCTGCAGTTTGCATATAGAGCAAAGAGGTCTACAGACGACGCTATTGCTCTAGCAGTCCACACCTCTCAGTCATCTGGAGAGAGGAAACACATATGTGAGAATGCTCTTCATCGACTACAGCTCGACATTCAATACCATAATCCCCCCCAAACTGGTCTCTAAGCTCACCGCCCTGGGCCTGGGGACGTCCATCTGCTGCTGGATATGGGACTTCCTCACCAACAGGCCACAGGCGGTGAGGATCGGCAGCCACCTCTCCTCCACATGTGTCCTCAGCACTGGGGCACCCCAGGGCTGTGTTCTCAGCCCTCTCCTGTACTCCCTGTTCACCTACGACTGTACCGCCAGGCACAGGTCCAACACCATCCTCAAGTTTGCCGACGACACCACCATCCTACCTCTCATCACCAACAACGATGAGAGCGCCTACAGAGACGAGGTGAAATCACTGACCAGCTGGTGTCAGGAAAATAACCTCTCTCTGAACATCAGCAAAACTAAGGAAATGATGGTGGACTTCAGGAGACAGCATGTAGACCAGCATCCCCCCATCTCCATCAACAACGCTGAGGTGGAGCAGGTCAGCACCTTTAAGTTCCTTGGGGTCCACATCACTGAGGATCTGTCCTGGACACTACATACAGACACTGTGGTTAAGAAAGCCCGACAAAGACTCTACTTCCTGAGGAAGTTGAGGAAGTTTGGTATGAACACCAGCATCCTCACAAACTTCTACAGGTGCACCACGGAGAGCCTGCTGACGGGCTGCATCACAGTGTGGTATGGGAACTGCACCGCTCAGAGCCGCAAAGCACTACAGAGGGTGGTGCGAGCGGCAGAGGACATCACTGGCAGCAGTCTCCCCTCCATCCAGGACATTTACCACAGCAGGGGTCTGTGTAAGGCACGCAGCATCACTAAGGACCATACTCATCCGGCACAAGGACTCTTCCGTCTGCTACCCTCTGGTAGACGATACAGGAGCCTGCCAGCACGCACAAAAACACTCAAAGACATGCACACCATGCAACACCTACACCACACCATATTATGTGCAATCTGTGAAATACTTACACCTTATTTAATCATACCTGCACCTTTGTACATTGTACCTTGTATTCTTATTACATTTTATTACATATTTTTATTATATTGTTTGCACTTTTACAACACTTTTTTACCATGTACTATTATTGCTGTTATTAGTACTTCTGACTATATTAGTGAGTCAACGGTTCCTCTGATCCTAAACATTTCATTTCATTGTTGACCTTGTGTTGATTCTGCATATGACAAATAAACAATCTTGAATTTTGAAATCTTGACTTTGACTTATCATATTATCCTGTGTATATCCTGTGTGTGTGTGTGTGTGTGTGTGTGTGTGCGTGCGTGCGTGTGTGTGTAGTGTCCTATACTATATTTAGTATTGTATTAAATTGACAATACAGGGGACTTTGACTTAACATATTATACTGTGTATTATTGAATGATTATATGAACTTTTTGTTATAAAAGCATTTCCATTTTAACAAAGTACCTTCTAATTCTGACCTGCCCTGAAACACCACACCACAGTGACAGCCTCTCCAGACTCAGATGTCCTTTATCTGAGCCTCCGAACCTCTGAAACAGCAGTGGTTTAATTTTATTTTTTTGTGGAAATGTGTTTTTTTTAAAGCCACACGTCTCATATCTTCCTCCGCTCTTAAAACACAGAAGTGGGGCCAGCGCACTGCTAATCAGCGGCATATTTGGCCACACCCCCACCCGCTGCACTGGCCTGTCTCTGCCCTCCTCATTTGCATTCAAGCAACAACGCCCAGAATAAAGTGTTTCAGAGACATACTTCTGAATGGGGCTGTCTTCATGAGGCTATCTCATGCACTGAGTCTTGATTTTGAAGAAGGATTCATTTACAGTATTAGGGAACCATTAAGGAGCCATATAAAAGCATCAAGAAGAACCATGTCATGGGATCTTTAAAGCAGCCAATGCTGTTATCTGAAACATGGAGTGGCTTCTTCAACTAGCACATTCTTAACCTGGGAAATCCCAGGCTGCTTTTGTTCGTTCCGATCTAAACACAGCCTGGCAACTAGGCTAAGTGAGCTCTCCTGATTCTGGGAGCCAATCAGAGAGCGGGGAGGGGTGGAAAGACGGTGACTTGTACTACGTGACAAACAGAAACTTGTAGTTTGAACTGACAACTGACATGATTGGCTCTGGGCTACGTATACGCCAAATGATAGACATTCGTAACGCCCAATAAACGGCCGTTGGCGATCGTAAACCACACCTCCGGAACGAGTAGGTGCTCTCAGACCATATATCACTGGTGATATGGTCTGGTGTAAACCAGGCAAGAACATTCTGCAAAAAAACTAAAATCACAAATTTTGAAGAAAAAAAAATGCTGCTTCAAACACGATTTTCTTGTTTTCACGAATCCCGACTTGTAGCGGGTTTTGTCCTGGCGGGTCACATATGTGATTAAGTCTATTTTGTATTTTTTCTTCAGACAATCTTCAAACTGATGATTGTAAATAACTGCTAAACATTCCATCATAGGAACACATGTAGAATACCCCCAGCATGACGTCACTGCAAAGTATCAATAGGCTTAATCCGATTTGGTAAACCATACCCTCCACTCCTGCATCTAACGCAGAGAACCAGAGGAACCATACGCCACCCAAGCTGGAGTAAACACTACAAGTTTGCTCTCTCTTCTCACATGAAATTTAAATGTGCTCAAAGTCCTAGCGTAGCGCATTATTAGCTACAGAACGACTCCTCATTCCATCACAGCGATAATCCTCCTCGCTGTGTAACGTGTAAACAGCTCCCTGGTCCAAAGACTCGCCAACTTGTTTTGCTGCTTTGTTCTTGGCTCCGTGGCTGCCGGGTAAAAGCTATAAATTATGTATCTTGTGGTTGTTAGCAGAGATACAGTGGTCCTAATAAAGCACAGTGGCCACGTTTGATGTCGAGCTGGAAATGGAGGCCGAGGCGGATTGTGCCAGTGTTTGTTGATGTCTAATAAGCAGTGTGTTTGTCCCATTACTGTAATGCCATCAAAGCACTAAACAAGAGTGCCAGAATGCTGGTTGGATTAGGACTCACAGGGATAGAGGAAGACAGTGTGGCAGATACAGAGGAAGTTTGTGTCAATGAAGTTCACAAGTGTTACTTGAGAACTAGATTAATTACTGGTGCCAGATACCCTTCTAATCATAATCAGGGCTCTCAAGTTTTGAGCGGGGTCGTGCGTGAGACTGCGTAATTTCCCGAGGAGCGGGGGGGGGGGGCGAGTGACCAATTTTTCCCGAGGAGCGGGGGGGGGCTTGAATTGCGTGAGAAATGCCGTGTGAGCGTGTGAACGCGTCGAATTGTCTCTCTCAATGCGTGAGACTTGAGAGTCCTGCTGTAAATGTTTGTCTAAAGAGCAAACTTAAACTACAAAGCAACTAATGAGAGTTCTATAAATGAAGTTATTACCTGATGGTTCTCAGTTTGTTTTATCATCACCGCAGTGTGCGCTTAGCAGCTGAAACTACACTCTACAGTCTGCCCACCAACAGAACAATCTATTTTCTGATTGGTTGATTTTTTTCCGGGGAGGAGGGGGAGAGTTTTTTCGCGGAAAACGTGCAGTGCCTGCATAAACTGAACCACACAGACCGGTTTTCTGGGCACAAAAAAAAAAATAAAAAATCTGCGTGAGAAATGCCATGTGTGTGAGCGTGTGAACACGTCGAGTTGCGTGTGTCACACTCTCAAAGCGTGAGACTTGAGAGCCCTGTCATAATCCACCACTGTGCACAGGAGTGCACAGAAACGTCTGATTCCTTTAAAGCATTGCACCACTGCCACCAAAGTAATAGTTTTGTCTCAGGATGTTGTCCCGGAGAAGGACAGCAGATGGTTCTATAGGAGAATGGCACCAGAATCGGTGTAACTCAGCCACAAGACACATCACTGTATCATCACGTGACACTTCTGAAGAAAGATGCAGAAAGCATCTGAAATGCGGTCTGCGTAAACATTACACTGATCTGTTTAAAAGAACTTTGATTTGCAAAGTTTTCTTTAAGTAAGTGTGGAAAAGTGGTTTGCTTAGACTCGGCCTTAAACAAGCAGCTAATGGACCTAACCCGAAGGTCGGAAGAAGGTGGTTGTATCCTAAGACGAGATTTTTCCAGTGTTGGGAAGAAAGTGAACACAGGAATACCAAGAATATGTATAACTGTATCCTGGTGTCAAATTACTTTTTCATTTTGTGGTATTCAGAATACACTTACTTTGCTAAAATGAAAGGAATATATTACCGTATTAGATCATGCAAGTTACTGCACATAACTAGTGAGAAAAATAGAAAATGGTGCTGTTGAAGTGAGGCTTTAGGGTTCAGGTGGGATACAGTGGGATGCAGTGTTATAGAACATGAATAATGAGCAATCACTTACTACTTTTTTAATTTATTCATAGCAGTGTGATAAACACCATCCGATAAGGAAACTCTCTCTGAGCAGGACCTTCAGCCGCTCTGCTCCTCATCTATGGAACTCACTCCCCCCAGACCTCCGGAACGTTCAATCACTACCAATTTTTAAATCCAGACTCAAGACCCATCTTTTCAAAATATCTTACTCCACTTAATCATTTTCTCCCTGCTGACTGTTTCATTTTACTTGTATTGCTTTGTCCATTCTCTTTGTTTTATTTTGTATATACTGCCTGTTTTTAACTGTTTTTAATTGTTTTTAATTGATTGTCTTTGTGCGGTGTCCTTGAGTGTCTAGAAAGGCGCCTTGAAATAAAATGTATTATTATTATTATTTATCAAAGCAAAGCCAAAAGGCGAAGCTCTCAATTTACCGGTCAATCTATGTGCCTACTCTCACCTATGGTCATGAGCTTTGGGTAATGACCGAAAGGACGAGATCGCGGATACAAGCGGCCGAAATGAGTTTCCTCCACAGAGTGGCTGGGCGCTCCCTTAGAGATAGGGTGAGGAGCTCAGTCACACGGGAGGGGCTCGGAGTAGAGCCGCTGCTTCTCCACGTCGAGAGGAGCAGCTGAGGTGGCTCGGGCATCTGTTCCGGACGCCTCCTGGACTCCTCCCTCAGGAGGTGTTCCGGGCATGTCCCACCGGGAGGAGGCCCCGGGGAAGACCCAGGACACGCTGGAGGGACTATGTCTCCTGGCTGGCCTGGGAACACCTTGGGGTCCCCCCGGAGGAGCTGGAGGAAGTGTCCGGGGTGAAGGAAGTCTGGGAGTCCCTGCTTAGACTGTTGCCCCCGTGACCCGGCCCCGGATAAGAGGAAGAAAATGGATGGATGGATGGATTTATCTGCCAGGGCCCCTTGGTCGGATCCTAAACTGAGGCAAAATATAAAGGCAAAAGATCAACTGAAAGATTCTGCTGCAATGTCCGTAATCCTGAAGAACGGCGATCCTATAGGTCACTCTGGTATAAAGTCACATAAATCAACAGGCAAAAGAATAAGCAAACAATATTATCAAACTAAATTTGAATGACAATAAAAACAGTAAATAAATATGGAAAACAACAAATGAACTTATGGGTTGGAGTAAAGTGAGTAAAATGTTCATTCACTGAGTTGAACCTTCATTACAAAAGCCTTTTGAAATGGCAAATTATTTCAACAACTTGTACCAGGACAAAGTGAATGCCCTCACAAAAGGGATGCCCCCAGTGAGTGGTGTGCTGTCAAGAACAATTATTAGAAAGCAAGTTATGGATGGAAAAATAATGTGATTTTGATTTTAAACATTTTGAAATCCTATAGCTGCTTGACAATTTAAACTGTGATAAACCTTGTGATGTGCAGATTCACTCAAGCAGCACTCACAACTCACCGAGAAACCCCAAAGTTAAACATTCTATCAATAACCAGTTATTTGAACAACTCAGAGTTTAAATTTGTGGGTGTCACATTAGACCAAAGTTTGTCATGGACAACTCATATAAATATTATTGATTCATGAATCTTTTCTTTAAAAATGTTCGTAACAGCCACTTTAAGAAAATGCTGAGAACTCTGCCCCAGATTCTTAAACTCCTTTTCCTTCTTCCTTCTTAAGTGACAGTTGTGCCTAATTCACCAACACCCACCTACGATCCACACTCATTTACATTTAATTTGCATAAAAAATGAATATTGATTTGATTAGAACTCTGAACTCTGAACTTCTACGTGAAAGCAGAATGGAGGGAGTGAAGAAAGGTCAGGTGGAGTACTGCTGGGGATGGGGGTGCATAAGAGTGTGCTCTGGTCAGGAGTGGTGGTGATGGGGGTGTTGAGTCCAGTGTGGTGACCAGGCTGTGGTCCATATGGAGAGACTGAGGCTCACTGCAGCCTGGATAAAGTCTGTTATACCCAATGGAACCCACGCTCTATGAAACACCTCATAAATGCTTTTGGATCACAGTGGAATATGTTTATAGAAGAGAAGAAGACAGACAGACTTTATTCATTCCCGTAGGGAAATTATTTCTCTGCATTTGACCCATCCTTCGGGAGCAGTGGGCAGTTTGTCTTTCAGGCGCCCGGGGACCATCTCCATGATCTTGTTGCTTCGGTTTGGTCAGGACCTCAGGAGGATTTTACCTGGTGCATGTTTTGGGTTGATGGGGAAACCGGAGTGCCCGGAGGAAACCCACCCAGACACGGGGAGAACATGCAAACTCCACACAGAAAGGCCTGGGCGACCCGGGGGTCAAACCCGGAACCTTCTAGCTGTGAAGCATGAGTGCTAGCCACTCAGCTACCGTGCCGCCTCATAGGAAATAATTTAAGAAATATATAAGTTACAATCATGGAGGAAATAGATTTTTTTTTTTGTCCTCCTTTGTCCTCTCTCCCATCCTTTCGGGAGCAGTTGGCAGCACATGGGGCACCTGGGGACCCACATCCATGATCTTTTTGTTAGGTTTGGCCAGGACCTCAGCTGGAGGATTTTACCCATGGATCATGTTTTTGGGGTTGATGGGGGAAACCGGAGTGCCCGGAGGAAGCCCACCCAGACATGGGAAGAATATGCAAACGCCACACAGAAAGGCCCGGGCAACCCAGGGTCTTGCTGTGAGGTGTGAGTGCTAACCACTCAGCCACTGTGCCTTCTAGAAGAACAACACCAAAAATGTTCATAAGAAGGCCTTAGGTACAAATTAGTTCATAAGAACATTTCATGAATGAGGCCCTTGTTACTGAGTAGAAATATTTCAGTAATTAAAAGAAATGCTAATTTTATGCCAAATGAAATGTGAAAATCTGGGTTATTGTCCCACTGTGTGGTCTAGTGCAGCCACAAAGACCTGGACAAGCTCCAGGTAGTTCAGAATTGAGCTGCACGACTAAAACTAATGTTAATGCGACGCATCAAAGTGAAAGACTGGTGTACTTTGGTTGTGTCCTTACAGAAAGTCTAGACGACACACAGACGTGTTCTCGCTGATACAGCCCATTTGTAACAGACATGGTTATAATACAAGACCAGCCTCCTATGCAACCTTTACTTTGCCTAAACCGAGAACTAATCCAATACAGAATACTATATTATATACAAAGCCATTTCTCACTGGGATGAGCTGCCTCAAGAAACTATGCTCATACATAATCATCTTGTTTTTAAAAATATCTCAACAAATGAATACTAACCAAGTGTTTAACTCACATATGTGTTTTCTGCCCATTTCCCTTATGAGAGAAGTTGCTATTGTGTTTTGACTGTTAAAGGGACAGTGTGTAATGCTTTTATTATGACTGTGGACCCCAGAAAAAGCAACCTGTACTTATGTTTTTTGACAAAAAAGCTGATTTTGAACTTTGGGCTTTGATAATTTAAATTAAACTTGATGTAAAAGTATTCAGACTATTCAGAATACAGTACTCTGATTGGACCATGTATCAGCTTACATTACAAAATACATTTAATGCAGTTATTCAGTATTCTGTAACTAAATACATTTTCAAAGTATTCTTCCCATCACTGGACATTTCATCCACATTGCCCAGGATGGATGTGGTGTGTGAGAGTGACCACTGAGCATGTAGGGAATGAAAAACCACTAACAATATCTATGAACAATTTCAATCCAGCTTCCGCCCACTCCATAGCACAGAAACTGCACTTCTCAAAATCACCAACGACCTCCTGTTAGCTTCTGATTCCGGTTTACTTTCTATCCTCATCCTCCTGGATCTGACAGCAGCTTTTGACACAATCTCCCACAACATCCTCATTCACAGACTTCAGTCCATTGGTATTTCCCACATTCCTCTCTCCTGGTTCATTTCATATCTCTCTGATCGCAGTCAATTCATCCAATTCAAATTTTGCAAATCCAACACTTTCCCTGTCTCTGCTGGTGTTCCCCAAGGCTCTATCTTAGGTCCCCTTCTTTTTATCATTTACATCCTTCCACTTGGCTTTCTGTTCCGTAAACACAACATTCTTTTTCACTGTTACGCGGACGACACCCAGCTCTACATTTCTACCAAACCTTCCTCATCTCTCCCTCCAACCTCTCTTACCCTCTGTCTACAAGAAATCCATTCCTGGTTTTCCTCCAACTTTCTCAAACTTAACAGCTCTAAAACTGAAGTCCTCCTAGTAGGCACCCCCTCCACTATCTCCAAATCCAGCAGTTTCTCTATATCTATCCATGATTCCACTGTCCTTCCTTCCCCTCAGGTCAAGAGTCTGGGTGTCAGCCTTGACAGCACACTTTCTTTTCAATCCCATAAGTATTTTTATGTTTTAACTTTGTTTTGTACAGTGTCCTTGGGTGTCTTGAAAGGCGCTTTTAAATAAAATTTATTATTATTATTATTATTAAAAATAAGACAGAGTAGTACTTTGAGAGGCTTTGATAGCCCTGAATACAAGTGCTAAACATTGTTATTATTCCACTACAACATGTTCCTTCCAGAAAACAGAGACCAACATACTTTACTTGCAAACATCTGAAAGGCCTTTGTGATTTAAGTCCATGCTCCACTACTGACTGTGGTGTACAGGCTGTAGCTCATAGCAGGTTGTAGATTCCACATAATGGCTGTATCAGATGACCTTAATGTGCCTGGTGAGGTGTGCTCCTCTGCGCACACGCACGCACGCACGCACACACGCACGCACACACGCACACACACACACACACACACACACACACACACCTCTCCAAACCATGTCTTGGTGGAGCAGCGGAGCCAGGAGAGCTCATAGTCACATGACCTTAGACCAAAGCTCTGACAGGGGAGACAGGAGCCGCACTATTACTGTGAAACTCTTGACAGGTGAGACAGGATCATTACTAAACCAAGAGGCAGGTCACTTTAATGGCTTACAAAGTCGCTACAGGGTGATCTCCACTTGTGTAAGGGGATATTATAAGGTTGGAGTTAAATTATATTGTTTTTAAAGTCTGAAGGTCTAGTGCTCAGCTTACAAATGTCCCACAAGTAAAGTGTGTATTTATCTCCTCAGATCTCGTTTTATTTAGAATGAGAAGTGAGTGAGAGGGCTATTTTACCCCCTCCTTTGCTCTCAGTGTTAAGACACTCGCCTTTCAGAGCATTAACTCACATGCACAGCATGCAACTCGCTAAAGAAACTGCACCTCACATCAGGTTAGTAAAGTTGCTGTGTACGGTTTTGTATCATGTTTTTGCATGATAAAAGGAGAAATTCAATTTGTCAACTGGACAAAGTTTGTTTGGTGGAAAACGTTTCGCCGCTCATCCGAGAGGCTTCGTCAGCTCTGGTTCTAGTGCTGGTTAGACCCTGTTTATATCTCGCTGCAGGGAGGAGCTCCTACACTGAAATAGCTCTGAAACTATCTCAACTAATCTGTCTCTTTTGTTTTACGAATTCCTCTGGCGTCTAGTATTAGCATATCCATTCAGCCCTAGGGGGCGCTCACTACACTGAAATAGCTCTGAAACGATCTCAACTAATCTGTCTCTTTGTTTTTCAAATTTCTCTGGTGTCTAGTTTAGCCTCCCTATTCAAGCCTAACAACCCTCTCCACCCCTCTGCCCTGGATTGTCTGCCCTAATGTTACTTTGTCTGTTTTTGACTTGGTTTGAGAATCGAATTGTCTCTTGTCTCCCATTTATAATTCGATTCTCAAGAGACAGATTAGTGGAGATAGTTTCAGAGCTATTTCAGTGTAGGAGCTCCTCCCTGCAGCGAGATATAAACAGGGTCTAACCAGCACTAGAACCAGAGCTGATGAAGCCTCTCGGATGAGCGGCGAAACGTTTTCGACCAAACAAACTTTGTCCAGTTGACAAATTGAATTTCTCCTTTTATCATGGATTCTACCTGGACGATTGAGGGACTCTTCACCCATGTTTTTGCATATTTATGGTTTGGGAGCATGGGTGACGTAGGCTTGTGGGCAGAGCATTGCACGAATCTTGCAGTGAACCATAAAAAGGGTTCGAATAGCACCCAGGAGAGATCACTAAATGAATTAAACATACATGGATGACATCTAAAACCTCTTCAGAATGTTTTTGGTGAGGGAACAACATTATGAGAGAAAGCTCCAAAAATAGATTTTGCACAAACTCTTTAAAGGTATGCTTTGTAACGTTTCTGGTGGGGTGGCGATGTTTTTGCTTTGCTGAATGTTCCGTAGACGTTGACACCATCACAACAAAGCACCATATGCTGTGGGCCCCTCCTGTGGATAGCTGCACATCACATGAGAGCAGAGCATTTTTTTTCATTTGTACCAATATGGCTACACAACGCTACCGAATCCTGAGTGTATTACTGAATAAGAAAATAAAGTCACATCACAGTGGGCATGACCGGTGGTGATGAAAAAGGGGGTAGACTGGAGCAATGATGCCTTGAATACATAAAGAGTACTTAAACATGTGCAGAATCCCTCAGTCGTCCAGGTAGAATCCACAGCAAAAGGAGAAATTCAATTTGTCAACTGGACAAAAGTTGGTCGAATACGTCCAACTACGGAGGTAAATTAGCTATTGTGCTAACTCCGGAATGTTTACATTGAAGCTCTCTGCTGACATGTTGATTAATATGCATTGTCCTAATTTTATATCAATCAATCAATCAATCAATCAATCAATGAAGTTACTCTGAGACTACCACACCTCTTTGTTTCCAGTTGGTGTTAGTTAGGTGGGCCTGTTAGATCTGCAGTGGGAGTGGAGTGTGGGTCATAATGGTGTTTTCACTCCTCTGGACCTGACCTGCTGCACTATTGTTTTCTTTGTTCTGATTTAGGTTTGAGGACAGAGTTATAGATGGAGACAAATGATGTCTGAGACCTCCATTTGTGTTCAAGGAAGGATTCTCTTTTTTGACAAAAATAGCCTCTTTAACTCCTCCTCTCAAACCAGTTCTTTTCTCTGGCCAAGATCTGAACCTCACTGTCCTCAAAAGAATGGCCCGTGGCTTCTAGGTGAAGATGTACGGCAGATGACGGTCCACTCTGGCACGCCCGTCTGTGTTGGTACATCCTCTTGTGAAGTGTCTGTTTTGTTTCTCCAGTGTAGCGCTCACTGCAGTCTTCACTACACTGAATGGAGTAGACCACATTGCTTTGTTTGTGGCTCGGTGTTTTGTCCTTTGGGTGGACGAGTTTTTGTCTTAAAGTGTTTGTGGGTTTGAAATAAACTGGGATTTCATATTGTCTGAAAATCCTCTGTAGTTTTTCCAAAACACCGGCCAGGTACGGAATCGCTACCCCTTTCCTCCTGGGATCTGATTCTCTGTTGTCTTGTTTCTTGCCCTTGTCTCTCTTGGTTTTGTTGACAGCCCATTTAGGATATCCACAAACAGAGAGGGCTTCCTGCACATGTTGTTCTTCTTTCTCCTGACCCTCTGTGCTTGTGGGAAGCACTTGGGCCCTGTGTTATAATGTCCGAATAACACCCAGTTTGTGCTGCAGTGGGTGGTGTGAATCTTCCTGAAGACCTCTACTTGGAGGCGCCGGTCCTCTCCCATTATTACGGCACAAGCTAACAAAGCATAATCTAAGAAAGTGTTATCTTTGGCCTCTTCTCAAGTGAATTTAATGTTTGGATCTACAGAATTGATGTGATGTGAAGTATGTCACAAAGTCAGTATACAGTACATAATACATTACACGTACACCTGTACGTGTAGACATATTAATATAATTTCCTTTACATAAGTAAACATATGCAACAGAGAACGGCCAAATAGTCCGCAACTCGGGATTAGTGAAACGGAGATATTTGCATTAGAAGTATTTTTTTTCAAAATTTGTGATTTTCGTTTTTTTGCAGAATGTGCTAGTTGAGATCATGAAGAACCCATGCCATGTTTCAGATAAAAAGCATACATTTTGTCTGTGAAATTGGCTTGTTTTTCAGAAAGAATCGAGGTGTGTCTAAATTACCATCCTACCGCTGTGGACCAATCACGTGACATTTGTGCTCTTTTGTTTTCGTTTTATGCCTGCATTTCATAGGATGCATTTGCGTCCGTAACTTAAACATCCTTAACTTTGACTGTAAATGCTACATAAGAAGGAAGGAGTCTCTCTTCAGGACACGGGACACGTTTCTCCGGAGCTCATGTACAGAATGCGATCAGATACTTTAGAGGGGAAAAGAGCGCGGATATGCGATCCACGGACAACGAGACAAACAAGAGGTAAGTAAGTGTCACAACACGTGTACTTTATAGACTTTAGGACATGTTTAAATACTAATTCATCTTTCGTGTGGTGATCATATTGTGGCGCTGTGGATCTCCATTCACAATGCGGCTAAGCTAATCCTAAAGCTAGCATTGAAACAAATGCGATCAGCGCGACCAAGAAGAGTCTCTTTAGGTTAATTTCCACTCTATTTTTGTTTATATAAAAGCCGAACGTTTTGCCATAGGCTATAGCGGTAGAGAAATACTTTATTTTGATGGACCCGTTTCGGCACTTTTGTAACTTTTTTTGACTCGGTGCTTATTTAGCCATGAGGGTTTGAATGGAGGTCCTTAAATGTTTTCTTTTTGTAACTTTTTTTGAATGAATTAGGCTGCAATGCCAATACTAATTGATTTATTTACTAGAACTTTGAAAGTGCACTTTACTTTGTTTTTGGAATTAAAGCTAGCTTATTGAAATTATTGAATTGTTATTAAAGTCCATTTTGATGTGACCAAAAGTTTATTTATAGGTATACAGCTAAGATATATGGCATGTATTTATTTATTTGTATTTATTTATTTAAAGCATAGTATATTATACTGTGCTATAATATGTGCAATACGAAATTCATTTGAGCAGTATTACCACCTGTGAAATACTCCTTAAATACCTGTACCTTGGTATTTTATTACATACTTTATTACATTTTTTAAAAATTATATTGGTTACTTTGCTATGCTATTAGTACTTCCTGACTATCTTGGCGAGTCAACGGTTCTTCTTGATCTTAAGTATTTCATTGCATTATTGACCTTGTGTTGATCCTGCAGATGACAAAAAAACAATCTTGAATCTTGAATCTTGAATCTTGGTATATAAAATTTTGTAGTAAACTTTGACTTAACATATTATCCTGTGTATTATTAAATTACTGAATGATTCTGACCTGCCTGGACATTAACACCACAGATAGTCATGATGGGGGAGGGCTTAGCTTAACGTCATGCAAATGAGGCAAGTTGTGAGAAAACTGAGAAAAGTTTGGGGGCTGATTTCACCCCTTAACAAAATCTGCTGTGCTGCTTTCAAATAGCCACAACTTCTTCAAATATGGTCAGATTTTCACGTGTAAGAATCATTGGAAATCTTAGAATCTACACTTTCAGAATCTGTGAATAACTCACAATGCCTCCGGGACGACTTGTGTCCTGAATTGCTGCGGTTGGACACATATCTGTGTTAGCTTTTTGAATCCCACCCCTTGCTGGCGGCACGGTGGCTGAGTGGCACTCACGCATGGTGCATATATGGTCTGGGTTCGATCGCCCGGGCCTGTGTGGAGTTTGCATGTTCTCCCTGTGGGTTTCCTCCGGGCACTCCGGTTTCCCCATCAACCCAAAACATGCTCCAGGTAAAATCCTCCAGCTGAGGTCCTGACCAAACCGAAGCAAGAAGATCCTGGAGATGGTCCCCGGGCGCAGTAATGTGCTGCCCACTGCTCCTAATAACAGGATGGGTTAAATGCAGAGAAGAATTTCTCCTGTGTGAGATCAATAAAGTCACTTATTCTTACAGCCACTTAAAGGAAAATTAACATTTTTTTTACAATCTGAGCCTTCTTTTGGCAATAAAACAAGTAGTTTTACTCACCCATAGCAGTTTGGTGTCAATTGGAGCAGTATCGCAGAACTTATGTTGTAGCCGTTCTGTTCTACTAATGATCCCGTATCCGTTAGCGTGAGTGCTCGGGGCATTACTTTGCGGTGTCCAAATAACACAAACTTTAGCACTTTTCAAATCACAGAAGATCGCTGTGTCAGGGTAGACTTTTAGTGGATTCCAAAACGGCCTGAAACCCGATATGCAGCTATAGTTTCATTTGATGACGTCATCAGAGAGGACAGTGCGCATGCGTGAACTCAGCTGTTTTGTAAACACCGCTAGTCCGAAAGAAGCTAACACCGCTCTGAACTTTACTTTTCTGTTGCGATATCGGGTTTCAGGGCGTTTTGGAATCCACTAAAAGTCTACGCTGACACAGCGATCTTCTGTGATTTGAAAAGTGCTAAAGTTTGTGTTATTTGGACACCGCAAATCAGTGCCCCGAGCACTCATGCTAACGGATACGGGATCATTAGTAGAACAGAACGGCTCAACATAAGTTCTACAAAACTGCTCCAATTGACACCAAACTGCTATGGGTGAGTAAAACTACTTGTTTTTATTGCCGAAAGAAGAAGGCTCAGATTGTTAAAAAAAAAATGTTACTTTTCCTTTAAGCATTAATATTGTCCAGTTTCCTCTGAACCATTTTCGTCACATTTATGTTTATGTTTTATTTATGTGTTGCTATACAACTTATATTTACAATGTCCACAGATAAGCCCTTTATAATCATTTAATATACTAAACATTACAACACTGCATCACTATAACGACTCAGAATACTAAATTTGTATTGTATTGTTTTAGTTCATCACTCAGGCTGTTCCATATTTTCACCCCTCAGACCGATAAAAACTCTTCTTGTGGTCAGCGCTCGAGCATGTTTATATATTACTGTTCCTCTTAGGTTATACCCTACTTCTCTTTCTGTACGTTTTGAATATTTACTGGTCCTGACAAATATTCTACTAAATCGGGAAATTTTAAGAGTTTTGATTGTAGAAATAAGCTGTTGGTGTACTCCCTGAACCCCACATTATGTATAATCCTAACAGCACGTTTTTGTAATATTGTTAAAGAATGTATGTTGGTTTTATAATTATTTCCCCAAACTTCTGCACAATAGCTCAAGTAAGGGTAAATGAGTGAAAAGTATAGTTGCTGAAGAGACTTTTTATGTAGCTCTTGTTTTGCTTTTGCCAATACTGCAGTGCTCCTGGATCATTTAGATTGGATATATTTAATATGTGATTTCCAGTTTAGTTTTTCATCAATTACCCCAGGAATTTACTTTGCTGAACTCTTTCAATGTTTATCCCTTCTATCATGACCTTTATTTGTGTGTCAACTTTCCTGTTTCCAAATAGAATTAAAGTTGTTTTACTTAAATTTAAAGATGTTCCTGTTGAACCATATTTTCATTTTCTTTATTTCTACAGTGATTGTGTCAAGACTTTTGTTTAAATTTCTATCAGAGCAAAAGATATTTGTATCATCGGCAAATAAAACCAGTTTGAAACGTCTTGCTACCTTCCATTGATCGTTAATGTAAAGTATGACAAATTTTGGACCCAATACTGACCCCTGAGGGACACCGCATGGGATATGAAGACATGAAGAGCAACTATTATTTAGCTTCACAAACTGATGTGTGTCTGTTAAATAACTCTCCACCCACTTGGACACCACTCCGCATCACTCGTGCAGTAAAAGTTTTTTTTTTTAATGATCATCAACAAAGAGATACCAATCTGTGGGTGGAGTGCCCACACATTGGTATAACTTTTGAACAGAGGCCAAGGCACTCTGTTCAAATGTTGTTCCAATATATGTTATGATAAGGGAGACTGGTGAGCCCATTGCACAGGCCACTCCTTTGAGGACAGTGAGGTCCAGATCGTAGCCAGAGAAAAGAACAGGTTTGAGAGGGGAGTTAGAGAAAGAGAATCCTTCCTTGAACAGAAATGGAGGTCTCAGACATCATTTGTCTCCATCTATAACTCTATCCTCAAACCTAAATCAAAACAAACAAAGGAAACCATAGGATTAGCCAGGGGGGTATTCCACGAACGTGGCTAAACTTAGCGGCGACTAAGTGCTAAGTTCTCGCCTGGCTGAGACACAACTTAGACAAAAGCTTGAACCCGTTCCACTAACGCGTTTCAGCTGCGC
Organism: Paratrypauchen microcephalus; assembly: GCA_036785185.1. Classification (NCBI taxonomy): domain Eukaryota; kingdom Metazoa; phylum Chordata; class Actinopteri; order Gobiiformes; family Gobiidae; genus Paratrypauchen; species Paratrypauchen microcephalus. The sequence continues at coordinate 566,844 of JAVJIX010000303.1, read as the reverse complement.
CTAGTCAGAGCTAAGCTCAGTCAGGCCTAGGAAGGCCTAGGCCTGGAATTCTTCTATATGTTAATGTCGTAAAGACAGCGGTTGAAAAGCATATGTTTAGATTACCGGAGAATTGTCAAGAACCGAGAACGTAAGGTAATTTGTTTTTTTGCTGATGTTGTTTTCGGACAACACAGATACTCATGCGGGGAGGTGTGCGGAACGGTGTGTTTGACACTCTGTTTACGTCAGGTACGTATTCTCTGCGACACGGCCTAAGTAAGACACAACTTAGCCAGCCCACAACCAGACTATCTGCTAAGACCATGTTGCCCCAGTAACTCAGCGGGAACTAAGTTTAGCGAGCGTCGTGGAACCGAACTCTCACTTAACCTAGCGCCAACTGACGAATAAAGCCGGGCTTTGCGCTTAGTAGCTTTCGTGGAATACCCCCCTGGTCAGGTCCAGAGGAGTGAAAACACCCATTATGGTCCTGAATGGTTCTGCTAACAAGTCCCACACTCCACTCCCACTGCTGATCTAACAGGCCCACCTCACTAACACCAACTGGAAACAAGTAGGTGTGGGAGTCTCACAGTAATTTCATTGTAGTGAGCGCCCCCTTCAGGCAGATATAGGCAGTGTCCACCAGCGTCTGACCAGAGCTGAAGATGCAGCTTGGATTCGACCAAATAAACTTTTGTCCAGTTGACAAATTGAATTTCTCCTTTTGCACAAATCACTCTAAATGCAACTTCCAGAGAGTCACTGTGAAGGAGATATGACTCTAACATGGTTAAAAGCTCTGAAAAGTGCTTTAAGTGTAGAGTTGTCCCTGTCTGGTAATAACATATAAACAGGTCCCAGTGTTGTAATTAATGGTGTGTTTCATTAAGAGGTTAAATCAAATAAATATAGATGTTTGTTTATCAGATACTATAACCATAATTGGCCACAGCTGTTGAAGAAAGAGATCCATTGAAACACCCAGAAGGTTCACAGCACCAACAGCTCTGCACTTTGTTATAAACTTAGAAACCATTTTCATAATTCAATTAGACGGAGCTGATAATGATTGGATATTTTAGGAGTGCAGGATTAAGACGGCGACGAGTGAATAAAGAGCTCATCTAATTAAGATCTCAATCGCTCAATTAGACGGAGCAGCAGATGAAACAAATGCCAAACGCATTCTTTCATCGTAACAAGCGCACTAATTACTGAGAGACAGAGGCTGACATCTGCCACAGCCCCACCAGGCTGCCAGTGTGTGTGCCCGTGTGTGTGCCTGTGTGTGTGCCTGTGTGTGTGCCCGTGTGTGCGTCAGTGTGTGTGCCCGTGTGTGTGCCTGTGTGTGTGCCAGTGTGTGTGCCTGTGTGTGCGCCCGTGTGTGCGTCAGTGTGTGCGCTAGTGTGTGCGCCAGTGTGTGCGCCCGTGTGTGTACCAGTGTGTGTGCCAGTGTGTGTGCCCGTGTGTGCCTGTGTGTGCGCCAGTGTGTGTGCCCGTGTGTGTGCCCGTGTGTGTGCCCGTGTGTGCGCCAGTGTGTGTGCCAGTGTGTGTGCCTGTGTGTGTGCCCGTGTGTGCCTGTGTGTGTGCCAGTGTGTGTGCCCGTGTGTGCCAGTGTGTGTGCCAGTGTGTGCGCCAGTGTGTGTGCCCGTGTGTGTGCCTGTGTGTGTGCCAGTGTGTGTGCCTGTGTGTGTGCCAGTGTGTGTGCCCGTGTGTGTGCCTGTGTGTGTGCCTGTGTGTGTGCCCGTGTGTGCGTCAGTGTGTGCGCTAGTGTGTGCGCCAGTGTGTGTGCCCATGTGTGTGCCCGTGTGTGCGCCAGTGTGTGTGCCCGTGTGTGCGCCGGTGTGTGTGCCAGTGTGTGAGCTAGTGTGTGTGCCAGTGTGTGCCAGTGTGTGAGCCAGTGTGTGAGCCAGTGTGTGCGTCAGTGTGTGCCAGTGTGTGAGAGTGTGTGAGAGTGTGTGAGAGTGTGTGAGAGTGTACTCGCACTTCTGGGAAGGTGGTTTCCTCTGGTCTGGAACCAACAGCAGTGTGTTTTAGAGCAGGGCTCTTTAGTGTCCTCGGGCTGTAAACTAGTATAGTATAGTACAGTATAGTACAGTATAGTACAGTATAGTACAGTACAGTACAGTATAGTATGAGAGATGAGAGATTAGCCTTTATTGTCTCCCTTGGGAGAAATTGGTCCTCTGCATTTAACCCATCCTGTCACCAGGAGCAGTGAGCAGCACATGACTACGCCCGGGGACCATCTCCATGATCTTCTTGCTTCGGCTTGGTCAGGACCTCAGCTGGAGAATCCTCCCACAGGCGGCTCACGTCACAACAGGCCTTGATGTTTCTTCTGCCATGGGGGCTACCAGTGTCCGCAGACACTGGGGGCGAGGTGGGGTTAAGTGTCTTGCCCAAGGACACAACGGCAGCGCTCATCTGTGGGAGCTTGGATCACACGCGGTCCACCCGTCAAGAGCGGGATTCGAACCGCCAACCCCTGAGTCACCAGGCAAGCGCTCTACAGTACAGTACAGTACAGTACAGTACAGTATAGTATAGAATACTACAGTATAGTACAGTACAGTACAGTACAGTATAGTATAGAATACTACAGTATAGTATAGTACAGTATAGTATAGTATAGTATAGTGTAGTACAGTATAGTATAGTACAGTATAGTATAGTATAGTATAGAATACTACAGTATAGTATAGTACAGTATAGTATAGTATAGTATAGTGTAGTACAGTATAGTACAGTACAGTACAGTACAGTATAGTATAGAATACTACAGTATAGTATAGTACAGTATAGTATAGTATAGTATAGTGTAGTACAGTATAGTATAGTACAGTATAGTATAGTACAGTATAGTATAGTACAGTATAGTATAGTACAGTACAGTATAGTATAGAATACTACAGTATAGTATAGTACAGTACAGTATAGTATAGAATACTATAGTATAGTACAGTACAGTATAGTATAGTATAGTGTAGTACAGTATAGTACAGTACAGTACAGTATAGTATAGTATAGTGTAGTACAGTATAGTATAGTACAGTATAGTACAGTATAGTATAGTACAGTATAGTACAGTATAGTATAGTACAGTACAGTATAGTATAGAATACTACAGTATAGTATAGTACAGTATAGTACAGTATAGTATAGTACAGTACAGTATAGTATAGAATACTACAGTGTAGTACAGTACAGTACAGTATAGTATAGAATACTACAGTATAGTATAGTACAGTATAGTACAGTACAGTATAGTACAGTACAGTATAGTACAGTACAGTATAGTATAGAATACTACAGTATAGTATAGTACAGTACAGTATAGTACAGTACAGTATAGTATAGTACAGTATAGTATAGAATACTACAGTATAGTATAGTACAGTACAGTACAGTATAGTATAGTGTAGTACAGTATAGTACAGTACAGTATAGTACAGTATAGTATAGTATAGTACAGTACAGTACAGTATAATATAGAATACTACAGTATAGTACCTAACCTAAACATACCAGTATAGTACCCAACCTAAACATGCGCCATAGGTAAAATCCTCCAGCTTAGGGCCTGACCAAAGCCTAAATAACAAAACAAAATCATGGGGATGGTCCCGGGTCAAATATAGAAACAACTTCTCCTGTGCGAGATCAATAAAGGTCAATCTTCTAATCCTTGACCACTGTAAGGCGCTTTGTGCTACAATTTTGTATGAAAAGCGCCTTATAAATGTTTGATTGATTGATTGATTGTATAGTATAGTATAGTATAGTATAGTACAGTACAGTACAGTATAGTACAGTATAGTATAGTATAGTACAGTATAGTATAGTATAGTACAGTATAGTATAGTATAGTACAGTATAGAATACTACAGTACAGTATAGTATAGTATAGTACAGTATAGAATACTACAGTACAGTATAGTATAGTATAGTATAGTACAGTATAGTATAGTACAGTACAGTATAGTATAGAATACTACAGTATAGTATAGTACAGTATAGTACAGTACAGTATAGTTTAGTATAGTATAGAATAGTACAGTATGATTGTTGATGTTGCAGTTCGGCAGCTTTGGAGCTTTAGAAAAAGGGACTAGAATCACGACTGAAACTGGGTTGTTAGTGTGTTAACCTGCAGATAGAGAACACTGGGACTGGGCAGTAACGCATTACTCTAATCAGAATAATTTTTAGGTAATTAATTAATTAATTAATGCATTTATATAACGCCTTTCAAGGCACCCAAAGTGCTTTACAGTTCATTGTTCATTCACGCCACACTCAGTGTTGGTAAACTACTATTGCAGCCACAGCTGCCCTGGGGCAGACTGACAGAAGTGAGGATACCAATCTGCACCCTTGGCCCTGCTGACCCCCAATAACACACACACACTCCACTTTCTTAGTATATTATAGTTCTATTATAGTTACTTGAGTTATTGGCTCATAGAATAATTATGATTTGATTTTGTTTTATAAATAAAGCCTCTAAATCAAGCTGCTCTTGTAGGTCGCAGATCAGAGACATCCTCTGTCCCAGACGTGCAGCCAGCAGCAGGAGCAAAACAAAACAAATGCAGCATGGAGCACATATCAGGACAAACGTGCTTTGTCTAGTTGGAAATACACACATGATTTGGCCTGAGTGGGATTTGGCTGCAGGAGCTGGTGGTTTAGGTAGTGACCGTTCAGATCACAGAGAGACATTTTTGGTTTAAACCGACTGGATTTCTTTCTGATGGAATTACAACTGAATACTCACAATCATCTTGAGATCTAAAACATCAAATTATTTCATAAACAACTTAAACTAAGATAACTCAAATAAACTGAAAAAAATAAAAATCTCCAATGAAATTGTCAGTAAGCACACCAGTAAACTCTGTATTGTTTGGAATATGTTTGCCTTGTATTTTAAACTGGGCAGTACCTGGAGGACTGAAGAAAAGAGGAGGAAGAGTGGGGTCTGAAGGTATAAGCTGCAATTATTTGTCCCTGATGGGCTGTTTAAGGACATTGAGCCGTAAAATACAATAATAATAGAAAAGATCAGTGCAGCTCCATAAGTTGAGTCATCAGGTGTCAGTATGAGGAGAATATGTCCCTCCTCTTTGTCCTGCAGCATCACAACAGCCTCCAGGGGGAGCTCTGGACACACAACAACACCTGTCCTCAGCCTCTAGCTCTTCACTCTGGTGTTTCCTAGTGTTTCCTCTGTAACATCTTGCCATATTTGGTGTAGAAAGCCTGTTCCATTGGTGAAAAAAAAATCTGTGGCATTTCAAAGCTAGCTGGTTAGCACAGTCAAAGTCATAAGCCGTGTCCCAATTCGATCGCTGCCCACTCCGGAGGGTGGTTTTAAGGTCACTTCCGGCGCGACAAGTGCTGTCCCATTTCATTTCATTTCCATGCACACTTAAAATGCAGCCTGAAAACCGCCCTCGTTTCCATGGAGATTGGGCCGCGTACGAAGGGCACATCCGAGAACAATTCGAACCCTCATATATCCCAGCATGCACTGCGCAGCGGCAGAGAGATGTTCATAAACACGGAGCAAAAACACGGAGCAAAAATCCTGTCCGGAGAATGGAGAAAACATGTGAGTACACACTTTTAACTTTAGGAAATTATCACTAACACAACTGTAAACGTAAAATACGGCCATAAACCACAAAACTATCAAATAAATTTGTTTTAAACTGCGTGAATCTCTGAGTTTTGAGCTAAGTTTCACTAATAATCTACAGCTAACATAATGAAAAGTCCATCAAACTTTCATATTTCGACAGATTTACATCAAACACTTATGGCAAAAGGAGAAATTCAGTTTGTCAACTGGACAAAGTTTATTTGGTCGAATACGTTTCGCAGCTCATCCAAGCTGCTTCTTCAGTTCTTCAGTTCAGAACTGAAGAAGTAGCTTCGTAGTTTTCTTAATGTGTGTGTCATTACAGGTTTTCACTCTGCAGGACTTTGAACCAAACAGACGTAAGGCCCATTCTGCTCCTCCTCCTCCAGAAGACGAGGGGTACATCACACTGAGTGGTCCAAGTACACTGGGTCATGTCTCCACTGTCCATGCTGACTGTAGAAGACCTGTGGGGTCTCTGGTTGCATCAGGCCTCCCTCAGGCCTCCCTCCTGCTCGTGCTGTCTGCTGCTGTCCCTAATGTGTCCTAATAGTGATGTTTAGGTTTAACTTCTAATTTTGTGCATAAGTAAAACAGTAAAATGGTAGTTTTTCATCTTAGCTGAGGAGCACCTAAACAGCTGAAGAAATGTCCCATGATAAATGTGGCCTTATATGACCACATGACATATAATTTGCTCATAAGTTTATTTGAATGTTTTTCTGTCTATACGAACATTTGAATCATGGAGAAATGTGCCACTTACTTGAGCCTCTCTAATTACATGTACTATGAGAATGTACTATTGTACTGCCATTAAGCAGTGGTATTCCACCTGGTCATATTTTGCAAAGATAATTTGTTCATTTTGGATTGTCACCTGCTTCAGCAAAAAGGGAACACAATTTGAGAGTACACTGACACACAGCTGTTTTCACTCACTTATTATTGCATTAAATGTGTGTATTCGGTTTAATGTTTGACTATTCACATTATTATTATTATTAGAGATTATTTCTTTATAAACTTAAACTTAAATGCATTCCCTGTATAAATGTAATCCCTGGTCAATATCAAAATCCTTAACGATAATAATAATGCAAATCTCATCACTGTATTTGAAACTTTTTAGGTATTTTAGCCTGTTGTAGATGTATCCCAGAAATATAACTGTTTTGTTTTGTAAAATTTTAAAAAGTTTTCATTTTAGCCACAAGATTTGGATGAGAATCATTAGAATAACTTGGTCTTAAAATCTGACATTTTGATTGTTATTGTGTGTTTATTGTTATTGTGTGTTTACCATTAGCGTTAGCATTAGCGGCTCCATAGACCTGTCCCATTTCCCTAACGGCCATGCGGTCTGCGGAGGGCAGTTTGAGGGCTGCACCATTCGCACACTTCGGAGTTCCCTTAAAACCACAGAGCTGCAGAGTGTGCAGCCCTCGAAATGGCTATAGTTACCTATATGCTAGGTCGCCATGGATACAGGAAAAACAAACTGCTCAAAACTTCCCTTTTTGAACTGCACAAACTGTACTTCTTAATTGGGCAAGATCCCATATTAAATATCAACTTAGTAATGAAACTTTTTTTTCCAAGTTTAAAAACTGCTCAGTGTGCTAGCTACTCAGTCACAAGAGCAGCCAATCATGACCATAACCACAGAAGGCCAAACTACTCCTGGTATGTATGGAATGCGTGTAATCCGAGTGTGTGATACTGTGAAAAATACAAATATCAGACCCTCCAGGAATTCGCGATGTTGCGATTTGCAACTTCAACGCAACTTCAGCCAATCCCCGTGAATTCAGGGCGGTGTTGCAATTTTGATCAATCACCGCAACTTTCACGCAATTTTTACTAATTTTGACCAATCATCGGTGACGTATTGAACGCCGACCAACTTCCTTCTGCTTTACTTCCGTGTGACAAACGAAACTGCAGCCGTGTCCCAGTTCCCAGAGCGCACAGCTCGGAGCGCGGCCCGAAGGGGGCTCAGACTGCAGTCAAGGAGGTGCACACTTGCTCAGCCCCGACTGCAGTCCGCGGACCGCTTAACGACTGCGGTCTTCGGACCGCGTGTTAACTGTGCATGGGACAAAAAAGAAGTGGGACAGCAGTCGTCGCGCCGGTGTTCTGGCGAAATGTGACGCACATGCCCTTCGGGCCACGCTCCAAACTGTGCACTCTGGGAATTGGGACACGGCTTCTAATGGCAAAGAAACATGTCTGCGGCGCCATTTGCCCACAAAAATAACAGCAAAAGACCGAAACAGTTCCCCTCCTAGTAGTAATTTATTTTCGATGTTGGTAAGGTTGTTTTAGGACCATATCTGTGATCTCTGTGTCTTTGTATTATTCTTTGTCAGTAATAACTCAGTATTCAAAATATTACTCAATTTTAATTACAAAAAGGGAAAATCGCAACTATTTATCGCAACTTTCACTTCCTCCCGCAACAAAATCGCAACAAAAACCTTAAAAGCACCGCAACTTTCATCACAACTTTTTGGAAAAGCTCCCGCAAATTCAGGCATTTTAGCCCGAAACAATCACAAAAAATGCCCGCGAAATCCTGGGGAGTCTGAAATGTGTTCATATGTATTTCAGGGAGCATAAACCTAATATTGTCAGATGTTAACCCTCTGAGAGTCGCCCGCAGTGCTGGAGGAGTCTGAGCATTCAAATAAAGGTCACACTAAAGCGCTCCAGCTAAGCCCTTCTGTTGATTTACTGTGCCCAGGCGGTGTCCTCAGGGGTAAGGTCTGACTGTAGAGGCCAGTTCTGTTTTACAATCTTAGGGGCCGTTTAGACGAGGACGACTGCGACTGAAAACGACAAAATATTCTATCGGAAGTGTCTTTCGTTTACACGGCAGCGGCGCCGTCGGGCTCTGAAACCGCAAAAATCTGAAGACTCCTTCCAGAGTGTGGAGTTCTGAAGACGGCCCGGGTCGCATCTCCGTCTAAACGGCAAGAAGCGCAAAACCTGTTCACGCCACATACACATGACCTGATGCGCCAAGCCGGTAAAAACAATAACAATACGTCGCAGGCGACAGAGGCGAGTTTGGACAAGACCGGGCAGAACCAGTCAGTGGTGGGACAGTTTTGAGAATGGATTAGTTGATGACGGTGCTTGGGGGGGAAAACTTCAGAATGACTAAACAAGCTCTTGTTGGCACTTGTGGGCAGTTCTGCGCACTTCTGTGCTGGCATATTGTGAACTAAAGTCATAACTGATGCTGGGTTAGCGTTGGCTCTTTGGGCATTATTCTGCGCAGTTATCTGGCATATTGTGGAAACACACACACACACACACACACACAGCTCTGATAAAAGTGCAGGCATATTCCCATACTTTCCTCTGTCCGAGCACCACCAAGTGCACTTGTCTGTGTTCTGTGTTTCTCATAGTGCTTTAGCACTTTAGCATCGACTCCCGAGGTGCTCTTCTTGTGCATTTTATGCTGTGTGGCTCTGTGCTGGTTGACATGACTGAGATACGCATTACGTGCCTGTCCGTGTATAATGTAGCCTATAGGCTATGCATTATGTTCGACCAAACATTTCGGTGACACCCTCTTGCGATTGTGGCCCCCCCTAGTTCAAATGCGTTCCGCGGTCTATGCTCTTGTTGCATTAAGCGAAGAGCTCCAACCCGACAACGAGGGCGAAACAACCGTGATGAGGGCCCCTGTGGTGTCCTGAAAAAGGCTCTGACATTATATTAGCGGCCTGGCATGCATATTCAATCGAATTCGCCCACTTTTGCGTCTTTGTATAAACAAACATTTCCTGTTGAGAACGCTCGTCTAAACGATTGAAGACGAGACGCCACTTTTGCGTCTTCTGTTTTGATCGTCGCCGTATAAACGTAGCCTAAGCTCCATGTGTCCTGCCCTCTCCTCTGAATCTGCCTCAAGAACAGACACTGACAAAATCAGAGAATATTCAGGTACATGGGCCAACTGAATCCTGCAGAAGTACTATAAGCATGTTGAAATAACACAGGGCTGCACTGGGGGAGGTCTGGAACTCAAAGCCAAAAACAAGACACACTTCTAATGAGAGTTATATTAGCTGAAACCGTTAACCACTTCCTCATGTGGCCTGCTGAGACGTTTCTTTGAGATGTTTCTTCAATAGCCTCAACACACTGAAATTAAGAGGTGAGGAGGGTGATGAAAAGAGTATTGATACTTCATAATATTACGTAAGAAAAACAGCAGACTGAATGATGTGAAAGAAAAGCCTGCACATGAGATTAGAACGGAAATTCTGTCCAACGAGCAGCAGTTTTCTCCATAAACATGATCATAATTTTTACATCTGTGCAAATTCACAGCACCTGCAGCTGTCGACTTTTATTAACTTACCTTTTTCATGTATGTACTACACCACAAATGCAATGTCATCTATGCAAATTATGCAAGAAATCATACTTAAAGGAAACGGGCCGGGCTTTTCACATCCAAAAAAAGGAACACCAAAGGAATGTGAAAAGGAAACATCAGGGAGACTCACCAGAACACAAAAAGACAAAGCAGAGAAGGAAAACCTAAAATCCGCCATATCAGATCACTGTAAAAGAAATAACCACATTATGGACTGGGACAGGGCCTCTGAAATCAGGAATTGAAGCTCCGTGATGACGGAGCGTTCCTCCTCTCACACACCTGGGACACCCTCCTCCAGAGAGCACCGGGGGATGGGACGGGGTCAGTCTGAGTGACCTGCCAAGTCCATCAGGCTGACCACACCTACAGGAAGTAACAACAGCTGATATACGACACGTCACCACCAACACCGGGGACAGTTCAGAAGATGGCAACAGCAGCAGCCGAAACATGTCAACAAGGTAAATACATGTTACTGTATTGTCTTTAAAAAAGAACCCAACAAGTTTTTGTACATACTACAATTTAGCATAGTTATCTACATATGTGACCCGCCATGGCGAAAGCCGCCACAACTCCGGAGGGGTGAACATGAGAAAATCTTTTTTTTTTTAATTTGTGATTTTCCTTTTTTTGCAGAATCTGCTAGTTGAGATCATGAAGAAGCTACTCCATGTTTCAGATAACAGCATTGGTTGTTTTAAAAGCAACATTTTGTCTGTGAAATTTGCTAGTTTTTCAGAAAGAATCAGGGCGTGATTCTTTCTCCCGCTTTCTCCCTCTGGACACTTTTCTGCTCCTCTCTGTCCCCTGAGCTGAAAGCCCTTTTCTTCTGGTTCAGGAGGGCTTTAAGCTCAGGGGTGACCCAGGGGTGGTTGCTGGAGAAACACCGTACCCTCCGGTAGACCTGCGTGATTTATCGATTAAATTGATTAATTCGACTTTACAGTTCAGGACTATGTGTTTTTATGAAAATCGATTTTTTAGTTATTTTTTACATGCGAGCGGAACTAATGCGCGGCCACGTTTTACACGGGTAAGTAGCGGGGCGTACCCAAACATTGTACGGGCTAGCACAGCTAGCGAGTGAGCTAAAGCCGGAGCTTGTACCAAACAAAAGTGTTTACATCTGTTACATGGAACTGGTTCGGTTTTCTTGCGTCGGACTGAGAACAAACGAGTGCTCGCTGTAAAGTCTGTTTATGCTAGCACCGAAAGCTGTTGCAGCACGAAAAATATTATGCGAGCGCCGAAAGCTGTTGCACACAGCAGAGTGGGAGAAGTGCAGGTCCAAACGGAATGAAAATAACCACCGTCCAGTCCCTAAAACATTTTCGAACTGTTTGCAGTGTGATAAGCACGGCCCACGACGGAAGGCATCACACACACTGTTGTATGTTTGACCAAAAACATGATGTATGTTGGAAAAGACATGGTGTCCATATAAACTGTGGAAAAGCCCGGATTCATTAACATGGTGAAAGTTTTGGACCCGAAGTTTGTGCTACCAAGACGCAAATATTTTTCTTGTGTTGCCACAGCTGTGTACAAACTGCACAAGCTACACACATGAACACAGACAGTGGCTTTTCTGCATCACTCGAGGAAAAACTAAAACTAAAACACAATACTCCCCACTCCAGTTTATATAACTGTGATATATATTTTTTTAAACAATAACAGCTTAATTGACGCTAGGTGTAATGTATTTGTTTTATAAAAGAACGTTGCATTGTTTTTAGATATTTGTCATCTGTTATTTGTTTTTGAGTAGGGCAGAGAAAAATCGATTAAAATCGGAAATAAGATTTTTTTTTTTTTTTATCAGAGATTTTATTTTTAAGGTTTTAGGCCATATCGCCCAGCTCTACCCTCCAGGTTTCTCCATGCAGAAGTTGATGTAGTCCGTGATGCAGTGGGTCAGGATGTTGATGTCGTCTCCATAAGTCCCTGAACATGTCCCAGTCTTTGTCCTGGAAACAGTCCCTCAGACTCGTCAGTCCAAAGCTTCACACACATATTCTGCACAATCTCCAGGTCCAAAAGTCTTCTGAAACAATGGAGTTTGGAAATTAGCATAATTTGTTCTGTTTGTCTCACATTTTAAAACCAACCAAAGATGTAGTGTAATAAGAGTGTAAATAGAGCATGCTGAAGGAGCGGCCTGTGCTCCAGGTTAGTCCCTGCAGTGAAGACATGGGAGCACAGCGCCCTCTGCTGGATACACCACAGTACTACACTAACCCCATCAGACTGGAGAGTTTAGGAGTACCTCTGACTGTGGATTCGGTTTGTTATATGGGATGGGGGGCTGTAGTGTGGGATGAGGATTTATGGGATTGGGGTTTTTATAAAGAACTATTGAAATACGCTTTTGACATTTCTTGGGCACTGCCTGAGCTGGAGCGTTTATGTGACTTTTGAGACACCAGCCGCTGTAAAATCCCACAGAGGAACAATACAAGAATACACTTTTAGTAATCCACTTTAAGTATTTTTATTTTAATATTATTGTGTTGTACTTCTTTGTGAATCTCGTCTCTATACAGAGAACATAAATATCTTACTAGTTTCAGTGCTGAAATTGCAATCTACTGTCACTTGTTTTACACTATTTTGCATTACTTGGAGTTACTTTTAATTATTGTCAATTTACATTATATCTTCCTGACATCACTTAACTCGTTGCCACTGTATTTATAAAAATGTCCATATTTCATTTGATCAAGGAAATTTAGGCTTCATATGAGCCAAAAGAAAGAAAACAAACAAACACATATATACTGAGTTTAACCTTTGCCCCCTTCTTGGACACTGACCCACAGTTTGAGAACCACCTTAAATCAGTAGTCACATTTGTAAATTTATAAAGCCAATTACACTCATCAGTGCACATGATCAAATTCACAAAACTGGAGTCACACGGCAGTTACTCAGGACTTCACTTTATGAAGAAAACCAGGACATGACGTTTCTCCGCTCATTCGAGAGGCTTCGTCAGCCTCTCGGATGAGCGGCGAAACGTTTTCGACCAAACAAACTTTGTTCAGTTGACAAATTGAACTTCTCCTTTTATCATGGATTCTACCTGGACGACTGAGGGACTCTTCATGCAACTCAACCATTATTCACATTAATTGCCCATCGCAAATCAAAAGTAGCTGTAATGGGCAGTTTGGCGAGTAATGTTGCCAATGTTGACAATTACACAAGCCCCCTGCTTTCAGCTAAATATCTCCCTTTGATGCAGAAATAATATGAGCACACAGAAGCTGAATTAGTATTTAAACATGTCCTAAAGTCTGTAGTGTTTAGAAGCACTTTACTCACCCCATAAGAAAGAAATGTGTTCCTGCAAACATCCTCGGAGACACGGTCCCCTCCGATGTAACTAGCTCGTACCTGCCTCGTTATTCGTGTATCCTGCCTCTGTCTTTCAGCAGCTAAAGAATCCGACCACATTCTGTACATGAGCTCCGGAGAAAGTCTGGCTGAACGTGTCCTGAGGAGAGCGTTCTCTTCTTCCTCCTTCCAGCCTCCAGTAAAACAACTGTGATTCTTGAAACATTTTCACATCTTTACATGCAGCTCCGCAGCATAAATGTTCACGAGGTTAGCTCAGAGCTGATTGGCGGAAAAAGAAAACAAAAGAGCACTAATCGTCACATGAACGGCCAGTAGCGTCAGTAATATACGCCCTGATTCTTTCCGAAAAACTAGACAATTTCAAAGACAAAATGTACACTTTTAATGCAACAATGCTGTTATCTGAAACATGGAGAGGCTTCTTCATGATCTCAACTAGCACATTCTGCAAAAAAACGAAAATCACTCATTTTGAAAAAAAAAATCTTCTAACACGATTTTCTCCTGTTCGCCCAGGCAGACTTGTGGTGACTTTAGCTGTGGCCGGTCACATATATTATGCAGTGATAAACTAAAGCGAGACATCGGATTCAGAGAATCTCTCCAGATGAGTTCATAAAATCCAGTCAATAAGAGATTTGGAATTACAACTGATTCTTGTGGGTTCATTAATCAACTGTGTTGAAATCTTCAATAATTAAGTGTTTATTTCATGTAAAATTAATTTAATAAACAAGCTTTCAAAATGTACTGATTTCTCCTTTGGACAAACTGTGACTGTAGAGTTGATGACTCCTCTAGACTAATGTCATTATCAGAAATATTAGAGAACCATGTTTCAGTTATTTGTTGTAAGCAGGCCAGGCCCTTAACTGGTTGATTTTAGGTAACAGGTTACTAATATTTATATAATTTGGATAATTTGAAGACTTGTAACCATAGTCTAAAGAAATAAAAAATATAGTGACAAATAGAGGATATAAACTATATAAGAGCAAACAGTCAAGTCTAATTACACAGGAGTCCACCAGACAGTCACAGCTACAAAAGGCTGTTACTTAAACCCCTTCCCATTTCCTGCTGTCAGCAATGTAAAAGAAATGACACAACAACTTTACACCAGAAAGGTGAAGGCTACAAGAAGATCAGCATAGCCTTACTTATTAGTAAGAATACTGTTGCAAATCTGGTTCAAAAATGTAATAAAGATGGAGCTGCAACCATCTCACAGAGACGTCCAGGTCGGCCATGGAAGTTCACACTTGTCAGGAGCGTCTTCTGATGAGAAGGGGCATGCAAGTTCCCTGCATTTATCCAAGGAAGTAGAAAGCCAAACTGGGGTTTCCTGTGACACAATACGCCGCACAGTGAGGAGGAATGGCATGCATGGGTGTGGTCCTTGAAAGAAGTTTCTCCTAAAGCCTCTACTAAAGCCCAGTCACAAAAAAAGCCCATCTAGAGTGTTCCAGGGCCCATGCTGACAAAGATGAAGGCTACTGGGACTCTGGACTCTGGAGTGATGAGACCAAGATCAGTCTTTTTGGAACTGATGGCTTCAAAACTGTGTGGCGTTGCAAAGATGAGGAATACAAAGAGAAATGCATGGTGTCTACAGTGAAAATGGAGGGGTAGTGTTCTTATGTGGGGCTGCATGAGTGCTGCTGGTGTTGGGGAGCTGCATTTCACTGATGGCATCATGGATTAAAAATGTACTGCTCTATACTGAAAACAAAGATGCTTCCATCACTTTGTGCCACTGGTTGCTGTGCACTTTTTCAACATGACAATGACCCATATCATACATCTAAGGCCACTGCTGGCTTTCTGAAGCGGAACAGGGTGAGGGCAATTCCGTGGCTAAGTATGTCCCCTGACCTGAACCCATTGAACATCTTTGGGGAATTCTGAAGCGAGAGAAGTTGAGCATCACTCTCCATCCAACATCAGGCTTCTGAAAGAGGTCACTGTTGAAGAATGGAAAAAGACAAATGTTGCCAACTTATTTATTCCATGTCTAGAAGACTTGAAGTGGTCATTCAAAGTCCTGGAGGCCATACAAAGTACAAGGTGTAGGAGTTTTTGTTGAGGGGTGTACTCATTTTTACACTAATAAAACTGAAAATTATGTATTACACTGGAGAAACAAAACAGCCACTTCACAAGAGGATGTACCAACACAGACGGGCGTGCCAGAGTGGACCGTCATCTGCCGTACATCTCCACCTAGAAGCCACGGGCCATTCTTTTGAGGACAGTGAGGTTCAGATCTTAGCCAGGGAAAAGAACTGGTTTGAGAGGAGGAGTTAAAGAGGCTATTTTTGTCAAAAAAGAGAATCCTTCTCTGAACAGGAATGGGGGAGTCACACATAACTTGTCTCCCATAATTCTATAATTCCATTCTCAAACGGAAATCAAAACAAACAAAGGAAACAATAGGGCAGACAGGTCAGGGCCAGAGGTGTGAAAACAGACATTAGGGTTTGAATGGGTATGCTAAACTAGACGCCAGAGAGAAACTGAGAAACAAAAGACAGAAACTCAAAACAAATAGGTGGGATAATTTCAGAATAATTTCAGTGTAGTGAGCTCCTCCCTGCAGCGAGATATAAACAGTGTCCATCAGCACTCGAACCAGAACTGACGAAGCAACTCGGATGAGCTGCGAAATGTTTTCGACCAAGTAAACTTTGTCCAGTTAACAAATTGAATTTCTCCTTTTATCATGGATTCTACCTATATATATATATTGCTGTGGGTCAGGTTACAATAACGAATAAAAAAGAAAAATCTACCCTTACAGAGCAGCTTGTCAGAACTGCTCCGCTGAACATTGTGAGTGTTTTTGCAGTGCAGTGAGTGTGGTTGAGCGGTTGGAAAGTTCGGATGCCACAGGATGGTTCTGTCATCCCTTTAAGCCCCGGGGTTGTTAGCGTTAGCATGTTAGCGCGGTCAGGACACACGAGCTCCAGCTGAGGGAAGCCGATGGGAAAACAGAGAGTCTAAAGAGCGAGCACTGATCCTGTGTCAGCCATTTTGGGTCAAACAGATTATGTCTGGTTTCTCGGGCGGCTCGTGGTTAGAAAGAGTTTTCAATCAAACAGAACCGCTGGATTCACTCAACATGTTGGGCTAATATGAGGATAGGAGCTGGTTTAGACTTAACACAGCAGAGGAGAATTCAGCCACTCGTACAGAAAATCAGCCAGGATAAAGTTTTGGTTTTATCCGGGGTGGTTGAAAGAGGTTTCAGGAATTTGATTTAAAGTCGACATATTGAGCAAAACAGACTTTTAGAATGTTTAACCCACTCAGAGTTGTACAGTGATTTGTGCATATTTGAGTAACCTTTATTTCCCTGTATTCAAAACGTCACTGTTACAATCCACCCTCGTTTCCACCGCCGCCGATACAAGCCCACTGAGACATGACCACAGACGGTGTATATAAATGGACATAGCTAACCTGCTAGCCACCGTGTTCCAGATAGGAAGTGTTCATCCGTGTTCATTTTGGTCTAAATGTTCGTATTAACCCCCTCTACATGATCTTGGTGTTTTTATTTTGCGTTTTGGTTTACAGTGAACCCTCGTTTATCGCGGGGGTTAGGTTCCAGAAATAGCCCGCAATAAGTGAAATCCGCGAAGTAGGACAATTTTATATTTTACAATTATTCTACATGTTTTAAGGCTGAAAACGCTTCACCAGACACATTATACACCTTTCTGAGACTGGTATTAACATTTTCTCACATTTTTCTCTTGTTTAAACACTCAAACTTTTGTAGATTTTCATTAAAATATATTAATAGTGGGGCGGGGGCACGTGACACGCGGGCACGTGCGCGCGGGCACGTGCGCGCGGACACGTGCGTTTGTTTTGGTACCACATATCCATGCCATGTGCGAAAGTCGAGTGGAAAGCGACCTGGATATCATTTTGGGCAAGACTCAAGCCAATGCTAACAGTGCCAAACCGCTAACAGACGCCTCTGAGCACCACAAGACCAGGTAAGACTAACCTGCGCTCACAAGAGTTGGTTGCATTTCACCCCGGCTCCAAAATCAGTCCGCTATCAATGCGTCGCCAATACTCCACAGAGCTGTGGAGTATTGTGGAGTATTGGGTTCGTCCTCTCGTCCTCTCACGGGGAAGAGCCACTGTCTCCTCTGTGCGCGCGAGTGTCCTCTCCCCGCTGCGGCTCCCCCGGACGCTCCATGTTGATTCTTGGCTCTTCCATTTGTCCGGCTCGCACTCTCTTCCATGGCTCGTGCAAGTAAACAAAGGCCACACCCCCTGTCACCCAGGCGCTCTCGTGAAGGAAATCTGAGACTCTGTCCCTACCATCCCTGGTCTAGACCTGGTTTAGTCCTGGTTTAGACCTGGTTTAGTCCTGGTTTAGACCTGCTTTAGACCTGGTTTAGTCCTGGTCTAGTCTCTTAGCTAATCAGGGCGCAGGACAGAATGTTACACTGTAAAAAAAAAGTTACACTATAAAAAAAATTGAAAAAAAAAAAAAAAAAAATTGGAAAAAAAAATCCGCGAAACAGCGAGGCCGCGAAGAGTGAACCGCGATACAGCGAGGGTTCACTGTATATATCAGATCACACTCTTAATATAGAGCTTGGATCCAAATTTGGACATATAACTGCTATCCTCATGAGCCAGGAGCCGAATCCTGTGGGTCACTCCATCCAAAAGAACTCTTTGGATCGATTTTGGATTAACATTCTGAATGTTTTATTATGTGTTATGTTTGTTTTGATTATTTAATGTATTCCATTACAATCTCCAGAGAGCTGCTCAGACCCGAGGAATATGGTGATTTTATACATGGATAAATACAAACATAATACAAATGCATAAGTCTCTCCATGGCCGAGCGCTTAAGTAAATCTGTGACATGTTAGAGCCACATCTGCACTGTGAGGATCACAGGGACTGGCCTTCAGCTGTAGTCCTGCTGTAGCCCTCGTTTAGTCCTAGTTTAGTCCTGGTTTAGCCCTGGTTTAGCCCTTGTTTAGTCCTGGTTTAGCCCTGGTTTAGCCCTGGTTTAGCCCTCATTTAGCCCTCGTTTAGTCCTGGTTTAGCCCTCGTTTAGCCCTCGTTTAGTCCTAGTTTAGTCCTGGTTTAGTCCTGGTTTAGTCCTAGTTTAGTCCTGGTTTAGCCCTGGTTTAGCCATGGTTTAGCCCTAGTTTAGTCCTGGTTTAGTCCTGGTTTAGCCCTCGTTTAGCCCTGGTTTAGCCCTCGTTTAGCCCTCGTTTAGTCCTGTTTTAGCCCTGGTTTAGCCCTAGTTTAGTCCTAGTTTAGTCCTGGTTTAATCCTGGTTTAGTCCTAGTTTAGTCCTGGTTTAGTCCTAGTTTAGTCCTGGTTTAGCCCTAGTTTAGTCCTGGTTTAGCCCTGGTTTAGCCCTAGTTTAGCCCTAGTTTAGTCCTAGTTTAGTCCTGGTTTAGTCCTGGTTTAGTTCTGGTTTAGTCCTGGTTTAGTCCTGGTTTAGCCCTCGTTTAGTCCTAGTTTAATCCTGGTTTAGTCCTGGTTTAGCCCTGGTTTAGCCCTGGTTTAGTCCTGGTTTAGCCCTGGTTTAGCCCTCATTTAGTCCTGGTTTAGTCCTGGTTTAGCCCTCGTTTAGTCCTAGTTTAGTCCTGGTTTAGTCCTGGTTTAGTCCTGGTTTAGCCCTCGTTTAGCCCTCGTTTAGTCCTCGTTTAGCCCTCGTTTAGTCCTAGTTTAGTCCTGGTTTAGTCCTGGTTTAGTCCTGGTTTAGCCCTCGTTTAGCCCTCGTTTAGCCCTCGTTTAGTCCTGGTTTAGTCCTGGTTTAGTCCTGGTTTAGTCCTGGTTTAGCCCTGGTTTAGCCCTCGTTTAGTCCTGGTTTAGTTCTGGTTTAGTCCTGGTTTAGTCCTGGTTTAGCCCTGGTTTAGTCCTAGTTTAGTCCTGGTTTAGTCCTGGTTTAGCCCTGATTTAGCCCTGGTTTAGCCCTCGTTTAGTCCTGGTTTAGTCCTGGTTTAGTTCTGGTTTAGTTCTGGTTTAGCCCTCGTTTAGCCCTCGTTTAGCCCTGGTTTAGTCCTGGTTTAGTCCTGGTTTAGTCCTGATTTAGCCCTGCTTTAGTCCTAGTTTAGTCCTCGTTTAGCCCTCGTTTAGCCCTCGTTTAGTCCTGGTTTAGTTCTGGTTTAGTTCTGGTTTAGTTCTGGTTTAGTCCTGGTTTAGCCCTCGTTTAGTCCTGATTTAGCCCTCGTTTAGCCCTCGTTTAGCCCTCGTTTAGCCCTCGTTTAGTCCTCGTTTAGTCCTAGTTTAGTCCTCGTTTAGTCCTAGTTTAGTCCTGGTTTAGTCCTGGTTTAGTCCTGGTTTAGCCCTGGTTTAGCCCTGGTTTAGCCCTGGTTTAGTCCTCGTTTAGTCCTCGTTTAGTCCTCGTTTAGTTCTGGTTTAGTCCTGGTTTAGTCCTGGTTTAGCCCTGGTTTAGTCCTAGTTTAGTCCTGGTTTAGTCCTGGTTTAGCCCTGGTTTAGCCCTGGTTTAGCCCTGGTTTAGCCCTCGTTTAGTCCTCGTTTAGTCCTCGTTTAGTCCTCATTTAGTCCTCGTTTAGTCCTCGTTTAGTCCTCGTTTAGTCCTGGTTTAGTTCTGGTTTAGTCCTGGTTTAGTCCTGGTTTAGCCCTGGTTTAGTCCTGGTTTAGTCCTGGTTTAGCCCTGATTTAGCCCTGATTTAGCCCTGGTTTAGCCCTGGTTTAGTCCTCGTTTAGTCCTGGTTTAGTCCTCGTTTAGTCCTAGTTTAGTCCTGGTTTAGTCCTGGTTTAGTTCTGGTTTAGTCCTGGTTTAGTCCTGGTTTAGCCCTGGTTTAGTCCTGGTTTAGTCCTGGTTTAGTCCTGGTTTAGCCCTGATTTAGCCCTGGTTTAGCCCTCGTTTAGTCCTAGTTTAGTCCTGGTTTAGTCCTAGTGTAGTCCTGGTTTAGTCCTAGTTTAGTCCTGGTTTAGTCCTCGTTTAGTCCTGGTTTAGTCCTGGTTTAGCCCTGGTTTAGCCCTGGTTTAGTCCTGGTTTAGCCCTGGTTTAGCCCTGGTTTAGCCCTGGTTTAGCCCTGGTTTAGTCCTTGTTTAGTCCTCGTTTAGTCCTCGTTTAGTCCTCGTTTAGTCCTGGTTTAGTTCTGGTTTAGTCCTGGTTTAGCCCTGGTTTAGTCCTGGTTTAGTCCTGGTTTAGTCCTGGTTTAGCCCTGATTTAGCCCTGGTTTAGCCCTCGTTTAGTCCTAGTTTAGTCCTGGTTTAGTCCTCGTTTAGTCCTAGTTTAGTCCTGGTTTAGTCCTGGTTTAGTCCTGGTTTAGTCCTGGTTTAGTCCTGGTTTAGCCCTGGTTTAGTCCTGGTTTAGTCCTGGTTTAGCCCTGATTTAGCCCTGGTTTAGCCCTCGTTTAGTCCTAGTTTAGTCCTGGTTTAGTCCTAGTTTAGTCCTGGTTTAGTCCTCGTTTAGTCCTGGTTTAGTTCTGGTTTAGTCCTGGTTTAGTCCTGGTTTAGTCCTGGTTTAGTTCTGGTTTAGTCCTGGTTTAGTCCTGGTTTAGCCCTGGTTTAGTCCTGGTTTAGTCCTGGTTTAGCCCTGATTTAGCCCTGGTTTAGCCCTCGTTTAGTCCTAGTTTAGTCCTGGTTTAGTCCTAGTTTAGTCCTGGTTTAGTCCTGGTTTAGTCCTGGTTTAGCCCTGATTTAGCCCTGGTTTAGTCCTCGTTTAGTCCTAGTTTAGTCCTAGTTTAGTCCTGGTTTAGTCCTAGTTTAGTCCTGGTTTAGTCCTAGTTTAGTCCTGGTTTAGTCCTGGTTTAGCCCTGATTTAGCCCTCGTTTAGCCCTCGTTTAGTCCTCGTTTAGTCCTGGTTTAGTCCTCGTTTAGTCCTCGTTTAGTCCTAGTTTAGTCCTGGTTTAGTCCTGGTTTAGTCCTTGTTTAGTCCTAGTTTAGTCATAGTTTAGTTCTGGTTTACTTCTGGTTTAGTCCTGGTTTAGTCCTGGTTTAGCCCTGGTTTAGCCCTGGTTTAGTCCTAGTTTAGTCCTAGTTTAGTCCTGGTTTAGTCCTGGTTTAGCCCTGATTCAGCCCTGGTTTAGCCCCGGTTTAGTCCTAGTTTAGTCCTAGTTTAGTCCTGGTTTAGTCCTGGTTTAGCCCTGATTCAGCCCTCATTTAGCCCTCGTTTAGTCCTCGTTTAGTCCTCGTTTAGTCCTCGTTTAGTCCTCGTTTAGTCCTAGTTTAGTCCTGGTTTAGTCCTGGTTTAGTCCTGGTTTAGTCCTAGTTTAGTCCTGGTTTAGTCCTGGTTTAGCCCTGGTTTAGTCCTAGTTTAGTCCTAGTTTAGTCCTGGTTTAGCCCTGGTTTAGTCCTAGTTTAGTCCTGGTTTAGCCCTGATTTAGCCCTGGTTTAGTCCTAGTTTAGTCCTAGTTTAGTCCTGGTTTAGCCCTGGTTTAGTCCTAGTTTAGTCCTGCTGTAGCCCTTGTTTAGTCCTGGTTTAGCCCTGGTTTCGCCCTGGCCTCCTGTTGGTGTCCAGTCAGGACTAAACATGGAGAGTCAGTGTTTCAGTTTTATGCAGCTCTGAACATGTGAGACAGGCCTCTACTTTGACACTTCCATAACGTCGTATATGATCTGAATGTCTGTCTGATTCTGTAAAGCTCTTTGAATTACTTTATGTCTTGTGGTATACAGATACATTTGTGTTGTCTTCCTTGAATATTCTGTTTGGTGTTGCCCTGGAGGCACTTGGACCCACAGAGGCAGTAATAACACAGGACTGTCACAATAAGAGCAGAAGGTCCCCAACAGCAGACAAGATATTAAAATGTACCCGAGCTCAGGCTCACAGGGGTTGGATGGAGATCAGGGCTCTGCTGCTGGGGAAGTCTACCGAACCACACAAAGAATGAAGACAGAGTAAAAACTACAAACCAAATATGGCTATAAATAGACATTAAATTGCAGTCATGTCCTCACACTCATGGGGCCATAATGACAGAAGCAGACACAAAAGTCATCCAGCAGAGTTGTCACTCATGTAGCTGAGTGGTTTTATTAGACAAACCATGAAGGATGCTATGATATTTTGTGGTTAACCCCACACTCTCTTTTGAAACTGTTTTATGTTACACCTCCACCTACAGCATTTGTAAACACAAACAAATACAAAACTTATGAATTTGTTAAAGGTCCCATGGCATGAAATTTTCACTTTCTGAGGTTTTTGAATGTTAATGTGAGCTCCCCTACCCTGTTTAGCCCCCCCCATGGCTAAAAGTTGCGAAATGTCTAAACTGAGCATTTGCGATCCTTTTCTGCGTTAGAAAAAATCAGAGCTCAAACGGGCGAGTTTGAACAAGGAAACTTATTGACGTCAGATCGAAAAAAAGAAATGCAAATGCAGTTCCACCCCCGTCTGTCTGTACTCAGCGTCTCTGTAAATCACGCCCAGAGAGTTTGGACTGCGAATGTGCTAGGCAATGCGAAATGTGTTTTTTTATTTGCCTGGAGGCACGTCCGAGTGTTTCTAGGCTCAGAAGTCCTTTATCTGAGCCTCTGGACCTTTGAACAGCAGTGGTTTAATTTTATTTTATGTGGAAATGTGTTTATTTTTCAATGGAACACTTTAAATCTCTTCTCCGCGCAAAAACGCGGAAATGGATCAGAGCGGACAGCTGAGAGCGGAGAGTTTGGCCACGCCTCCACCCTCTACTATTGGCCATCTCTTTTCTCCTCATTTGCATTCAAGAAACAACGCCCATTATGGAGTGTTCAGAGAGAGAAAAATTACTCTTTCTCATCTTATCTCTGTTTCTCATGCACTGAGTGTTGATTTTGAAGAAGGATTAATTTACAGAACCATTAAGGAGCCATATAAAAGCATCAAGAAGTACCATGTCATGGGATCTTTAACAAACCTTTAAAGAGTCTATTCTGTGGAACATTTCAAGCAAAGTGACTTCTCCAACAAGCAGAAATCTGCCACCCACCTCCTGGCAAAGGGCAAAGGACAAGGTCGATTGAATAGTAAGAATGCATGTTTAAAACACACAATTCAAAATACAAACAATTTATTTTAGTTGATGTTTTGGCTCAAATATTTCACTATGGGGCTGACACAATGTCAAGTCAAGGAAACTCTCCAGGTCTGTGCCAGGCTGAAGATGTGAGGACTTCACCTGCGGATGCACTGAGGAGTGCGCGGCGGAGCACATCCAGGACAGCCGACAGATGACGAAGAATGTTGGAGTTACAGTATTTTGATCTTTGGAGAAGCCTAAACACACACATTTATGAAGTGATTATAACGTGCTGGGTTTATGCTCAGTAAGTAACAGGTGGGAGAATGTCCCCCTCCGTGGCCGGCTGAGGATCACAGCTCTTCTGTCCGTCCTCCTGGAGCATAAGTGGGAGCAGATGAGGAGAAGGCAGAAGTGACAAGTGGACCAAACTCCAAACACATCGCTCCAATCAAAGGCCCCAGACCCCATCCAGATGTAGACCAGCCTAAACCGATTCAGACTAACCCGTCCCATGTGTCCTGCAGCCCCTCGGCCCGTAAATGCACTTTATTAAGGCTACAAAGTGCACACACATGAAAGAGCCGCGGGGTTGCCTGTCTCGGGCCTTTGCCAATAGATGCGTTCTCAAACGGCTAATGAAAAGAACAGGGGCTGCAGAATGTCCCCCACGAGCTGCACAGTAATGACATGGAGCAAGATGGAGAGGGGAAATTAGACAGGAAATGAGACAGGAAGTGGTGAGGGTACAAGGAACAAGGAAGGAGGAGGGATGGTCAAGCAATCACATGACCCCGAACCTGTTTTTAGAATTAAATGTACAATATTGTCCCAGAAGGTAAAAAGATAAACTATTGCAACACCATCTCTCTCTCCCACATGGTGATGGTGGTAGAGAGATGGTACAAGGTCCTGGTCCTGGTCCTGGTCCTGGTCCTGGTCCTGGTCCTGGTCCTGGTCCTGGTGCTACCATGAACACAGGGCACTGACACATGGTTCTGGGCCTTGATGGACACAGTGTTCGAGCCTTCGTGGGCCCCAGCACACCCAGCACTACATAAACACAAGCAAAAACACTAATACATGACTGCATTGTTACTGATGTGATTTGTCAAATAAATGAATTCCTGGGAGCAGAACGAGGGAACAACATGGAGACAACAAGGAAATGAGTGAGGTCAGATGGGAAAGGGTGAAGACGGAGGGCTTAGCACCCTCATACTACCACATAATGACAATATGAGCATATACTCTACACTGATGCACTAATAAAAGTCATTTAATTATCATTCAATTATGAAACAAATGACAGACGCTGGTACACAACTTGAAGCAACTTGTGAACTAGTAGAGAAAGACCAAAATAATCATTATTCCCAAAGTACCAGCACATGGACAAGAAAACCTTTTCTTCTTTTTTAAATATTTTATTGTTTAAGTGACATATTTTAAAACCACAATAACATTTGCAAAGTACTCAGACGACACATTGGGGGATGTGGGCACCACTTGGGGGAAATACAAGGGGGTCGAGAAAGAGAAACAGGGGGAGTGGAGAGGTCCAAAGGGATTGTTCCAGGTGAAGAAAGGGGGTCTGAGGGAGAGCAAGGAGGAGGGCAGGGGTCAGAAGTCCAACTGAGGAGAACGGGTTCGGGAGATGGAGAAAAGTGTATTGTCTGGGGTGAAGGTTTTGCAAAACTCTGTTTCTCTTGCGGAGTGGAGATGGCGAACGTGGGCGCTAAGAAGCTGTGAAGAGGGGCCAGAGCCAGAGCTGGTAATACTGCTCTATCTGCTCTATAACAGAATGTGTGCTCACAGTGTTTTTAAAGACCAGTGTTGCTTCTGTGTGTTCTGTAATTATCATCTGTAATCCCCGTGGCTCATTATGGTAAATGGTCACATTTGGTCACCCAACACAAAACATGCTCCAGGTAAAATCCTCCAGCTGAGGTCCTGACCAAACTGAAGCAAGAAGATCATGGAGATGGTCTCCTGGCGCAGGAATGTGCTGCCCACTGCTCCTAATAACAGGATGGGTTAAATACAGAGAAGAATTTCTCCTGTGTGAGATCAATAAAGTCACTTCTTCTTCTTCTTCTTCTTCTTTTATAGAACGCTTTTCCAACTTCAAGGCACCAAACGCTTTACAACAAGGAACCACTCACCCATTCACACACACACTCACACACCAGCGTCTGCAGACACTGGGGGCAAGGTGGGTTAAGTGTCTTGCCCAAGGACACAACGGCAGCATTCATCTGTGGGAGCTGGAATCGTACTGCCAACCTGTGGGTCTGTGGATCTGACCGCTCAACCAATTGTTTTTATGTCTAGAGCGGGATATTCATCACAATATTCATCTAAAATGACTGAACAGAAGAAACAAGCGCCACCTGCTGTCGGCTGTGGATCAGTGCACACATCACACCAAAGAGCTACACGACACAGTCAGATACTACATTTATCACAGATTAAGAAAATTAAATACAGTATGTCATAGTGGACGTGTACCGGAGGTGAAAACAGAGGTTGATCTACAAAATAGCTTCTTGAAAATAAACATTTAAAGATTGCTCAAACACGAATCACTCCAAGTGCAACTTTGGGTGAGTAAATGATTAAAATAATCCGAGACGTTGCTTTTGCAGAATAGGTCTGCTTTAAACCACTAGAAAACCATTCAAACCTAGTACAGTACAGTAGATATTTTCTTTTTTAACTGTATTCAGTTCTGGCAAAAGGAGAAATTCAGTTTGTCGACTGGACAAAAGATTATTTGGTTGAATCCGTTTCTTCTGCTTCTCCAGTTCTGGTCAGACACTGGTGGACACTGCCTATATCTGCCTGAAGGGGGCGCTCACTACAATGAAATGACTGTGAGACTCCCACACCTGTTTCCAGTTGGCGTTAGAGGGCATGTTGGCGTTAGAGGGCATGTTGGCGTTACAGGGCAGGTTGGCGTTAGAGGGCAGGTTGGTGTTAGAGGGCATGTTGGTGTTAGAGGGCATGTTGGTGTTAGAGGGCAGGTTGGTGTTAGAGGGCAGGTTGGTGTTAGAGGGCAGGTTGGTGTTAGAGGGCATGTTGGTGTTAGAGGGCATGTTGGTGTTAGAGGGCATGTTGGTGTTAGAGGGCAGGTTGGTGTTAGAGGGCAGGTTGGTGTTAGAGGGCAGGTTGGTGTTAGAGGGCAGGTTGGTGTTAGAGGGCATGTTGGTGTTAGAGGGCAGGTTGGTGTTAGAGGGCATGTTGGTGTTAGAGGGCAGGTTGGTGTTAGAGGGCATGTTGGTGTTAGAGGGCATGTTGGTGTTAGAGGGCAGGTTGGTGTTAGAGGGCAGGTTGGTGTTAGAGGGCAGGTTGGTGTTAGAGGGCAGGTTGGCGTTAGAGGGCATGTTGGCGTTAGAGGGCATGTTGGCGTTAGAGGGCATGTTGGCGTTAGAGGGCAGGTTGGCGTTAGAGGGCATGTTGGTGTTAGAGGGCATGTTGGTGTTAGAGGGCATGTTGGTGTTAGAGGGCAGGTTGGTGTTAGAGGGCAGGTTGGTGTTAGAGGGCATGTTGGTGTTAGAGGGCATGTTGGTGTTAGAGGGCATGTTGGTGTTAGAGGGCAGGTTGGTGTTAGAGGGCAGGTTGGTGTTAGAGGGCATGTTGCATGTTGTAAAGTCCTGATGTAAGGGGGAAGATGGCGGCGCCGGGTGCGGCAGGCGTAGCTGGAGCTCTGCTTGTTTATGTACTGTTGTTGACAAGTAACTATCCTTATCCTGATAGCGGTCAAACTCTTAAAGACTACTACTTTAAAGACATAATCAAGCCATCATCTATACGCAAGCTGCCAATACACATAAACAATAACTTTAACTTTGGATTTGGGAGATGCGCACTAGCTGCCACCTTCATTAACCCGTCACTTTTTAACCGGGCATCGGCGCACACCAAAACCATTTTGAAGCCACAACAAAGCCTTTCTCTCATCATCGCCATCTGCCTCTTGTTATCCGGTGACATCCATCAATGCCCCGGTCCGATCAACAGTCCAGCAAAGGACCCAGCCCTCGTCACACCCGCTAACAGCAGGTGCACCGCCGTTAACCTACAGGTACGATCACTATGTCCACACTACACAACCGAGTTACAAACTCACCGGAGTTTTTCCATTCCTTCGGGGAGCGCTGTGGCGGCTGGACGGAGCCATCGGGGACCGGCGTGCTCACCTGGGACGACGAGACGCGCATCCTAACTCCACTTCAGAGACCTCCAACATCGGCCAAAAGCTCCCGAAAAGTTACCTCCGGGGATGCCCATGGTCTAAAAGTCCAGGAGAAGGCCTTGGGTGTTTCTAATATTCCAGGTGACAGCTCACCAACTCGACATTTGTCTCAAACACGGCTTTCGTCTCGGATTAGCAAAGTTAACTCTGACAATATATTACCCGGAAGTTCAACAAAACAAAACAGGAAGCTGACCTCCGCGGTTTTAAAAAACAGGAGGTGGAACGTTTTTAACACTGTTAACAACTCTAAAATAATATGGGATGCCAGAGTAAAACCAAAAGGTTTATTTGGTGGACATCTCAATATACGCAGCCTCATCTCCAAACATGATCAAATACACCATTTATTGACTGACTCTAACTTAGATTTCCTCTGCCTGAAAGAAACTTGGCTTCATGCAAACTCACCACCAGCAGCACTTACTGTACCAGGCTATAAAATCTTCAGACATGATAGAATGAAATCTAAAGGAGGCGGAGTTATGGTCTACATAAAACAAGACATACATTGCGAGGAAATAACACTGTTAAATAGTGATTTAGAATGTGTTGGATTAAAAATAATTTTATCTCCACAAATGTATTTTAGCTTAATTGTAATCTATCGTCCGCCTTCTGCAAATATTGATTTTTATGAAAAGTTGCGTACTATGCTAGCAAATTGTAATCTTGACAAAGAAGTAATTATTATGGGTGATCTAAATGTAAATTGGGAAGACAAGTCAGCCAGGAAAAATCTTAAACAAATAAGTGACCGTTTTGATCTAACACAGGTAATCAAGGGCCCAACTAGAATAACCCAGACTACAAGAACACAGATTGACCTAATTTTTAGCAATAAACCAGAAAGGATTACTAAAGCCTATAATATGATCACAGGACTCTCCGATCACAACTTAGTTTTGATCACAAGGAAATTGACAAATAAAAGATTTGGTGCTTCTAGAGCTAGTGTTAGAAAAACAGAATCACTTAGAATACCTAATGAGGAGCAGGAACTTTTTAAAAATGTAATTAACAGTCTGGATTGGAATAACCTATTTGCAGGAAAAGAATTACATGAGGCAAGTAACGTATTGTCAAGCACAGTCCAACATGTTATCAAACAGTCCACTCGTATCTTTAGGAACAGTAACAAAAAGAAAAGTCTACCAAAGTCTACCAAATCTACCATGGGTTAATACTAATATCCTAAAACTGATGAAAGAGCGTGATCGTGCACTGAAAAAAGCTAACAAAACAAAATCATCTCAAAATAAATACTATTTTACCACATTGAGAAATAAGGTAACCACCATGCTTAGAAAGTCTAGGGCAGACTACTTCCTGATTGTAATAAACCAAGCAAATGGAAATTCTAAACTAATATGGGAACAGTTAAAAATGTTAATGGGGCAAGATCAGAAGGAAAGAAAATCTATAGAGCTCTCATTGGATGGAAATCGGATTACTGATCCTACTAATATTGCTGCAACATTTAATAGTTACTTTATTGATTCTGTTGCGGTTATTGCACAAAGCTTCCCTCAAACAGTCATACAACTTTACACACCCCCAGCACTCAAGCCCAGCCTTACCTTTGCTTGTGCAGCCGAACAAGATGTCAGAGCCTTAATTGGATCACTTAAGCCTTCAAAATCTAAGGATATGTTTGGGATGGACACAACAATACTGAAAAATCTCAGCTCATCCTTAGCTTGTCCTATTACAAAACTGAGTAATCAATCTATTAACCAAAATGAGTTCCCAACTGCATGGAAATCAGCTGTAGTCTCCCCAATCTTTAAATCAGGGGATCCACTATTAGTTTGTTATTATTATAGACCCATTAGCATTTTGCCAATCATGTCAAAAGTCCTTGAGAAGTGGGTATCACAGCAGATTAAAGACCACCTCAACAACGCTCAATATCTTCATCCGCTACAATTTGGATCCAGACCAAATCATTCGAATCAGCAAATTGTTATTTTATTGAGAAACTCAAATACTTACTTGATAATAACAGTGTTGTTGGTGCCATATTCTTAGATCTCAAAAAAGCATTTGATACAGTTAATCACAGGATTTTACTGTCAAAACTTTCTTACTTTAACTTTTCAAACAATGCAATAAAATGGGTGGAAACCTACTTGTCCCATCGCTCACAAACCGTACGAATCCAAAATCATCAATCTGTCCCTCTCTTCTTGTCAACTGGTGTGCCACAAGGGTCAGTACTGGGCCCTCTTTTATTTTGTATGTACATAAATGACTTGCCACTTGTGTGTCCTGAAGTCAGAATTCAAATGTACGCAGACGACACGGTCCTGTTTGTTCAAGGCTCTTCAAAAACAGAAGTTGCAAACAAACTCACAAACGCAATGGTTAAAGTTACCACATGGCTGAACCAATGTTGTCTTCAACTAAATGTGTCCAAAACAGTTGGTATGTATTTCACTAAAACGGTTAACTCTACTGCTCACCCTGACATATTAGTATCTGGAAAAAAACTACAAATTGTTGAAGAATATAAGTATCTTGGAATCATTATAGACTCACACCTCAATTTTAAGTCACACGTTTCACAAACTATCAAAAGGATCAAATTCAATCTATCAAACTTCAGATTTATTCGAAATTCAATGTCCACACAAGCAGCCAAGATTTACATGCACTCCATGATTTTTTCTCATCTGACATACTGCCTCACAAGTCTATCCCAGGCCAACCATACCACACTCACACCATTACAATCACTGTACAAGCAGACACTTAAAGTACTGGACAAGAAACCTCGTCACTTTCATCATTGTAACATCCTGTCTAAATACAATCTTTTAAGTTTGGATCATCTCATTAAATTCACAGATACTTGCCTGGTTTATAAAATCCTCCATGGTCTTGCTCCTCCACCCCTTAGTGATTTTATTAGCTTAAGATCCAGCTCCAGTCGTGTCACCAGAGGTGCATCAAGAGGAGACTGTCTAATCCCATTTAGGAAGAAACATTCAGCCAATCAGCCTTTTCCATTAGAGCCTCCAAAGAATGGAACAGCATCCCAACAATAATGAGGGAAAGCCCAACATACAGCTCAACGTTTTCTCTTAACAAACCAGACCTGTCAGCACTAAACTACTGCCGCTGCCATCTTGTGTTCACCCTTGCATGTTTTTTATTGTTTAATATTTTACTCTTTTTTGTATTAACGTTCTTTTAACTCTGTCTTGTTTTGCTTTTATCCTGCATTTTCTTTTTAACTTGTGCCCCTTGTTTTGCCACTGCTCATTTTACTGATTCTTATACTTTTAACCCTTGCCTGCAACTTTTACTACACTGTAAGATTTGTGATTATGTGTTAATTAATATGTATTTTATTGATGTATAACAATTATTGCACTTTTTCCAGGGAGCCATGTGTCCACCAGGCATCGGACAACAGATGAAAACTAGCCTTTTGGCTAATTCTGGCATGTTATACAGTAATTGTTGGTCAATATGCACTGTCCGTTATAAATAAATAAATAAATAAATAAATAAATAGTTAGGTGGGCCTGTTAGATCTGCAGTGGGAGTGGAGTGTGGGTCTTGTTAGAGCCATTCAGGACCATAATGGTGTTTTCACACCTCTGGACCTGACCTGGCTAAACCCTGTTGTTTTCTTTGTTTTGATTTAGGTTTAGATTGTACCTGGACGACTGAGGGGTTCTACACACGTCTTCAGTTATCATAAAACACTGCTGCTGATATCTGACCCTCTCATTGCTTCCCCATCCTAACATTATATTTGCAGATCTGTCCTGAACATCAGGGCTTCTCCTGCCGGCTGTGTGGAGAGGGGACAAACAGCACCCAGGGGCCCCCATCTCAGGGCCCCCACCTCAGTCCAGTCCTCTCATCTCTGGGCCCCCACCTCAGCTCTGGGACTGATCAGCCGCTGAGTCCACATGAAAGACACATATGAGTCGGACTGTGGAGAACAGCTTATCCAAGAGCAACAAGCAACTGCAACAAAGGAGGGAATAAATCTGAGGAGGAGAGAGGAGGAGGGGCAGACTGAGAGTATTATTAGTCTGTCTACATCTCCAAAGCTCAAAACGTTCTGCTCCACCTTGTGATGTCATGAAGTGGTAGTTTAAAACTTAACTTTTGTCTTTAGTTCAGTGGGGACTGGGAATACCAGGGCTGTGAAGGTGTGTAGAGATTAAAAACAGAGTGTTACACCTGAGAGAAGAACTAAATGTGCAGGGTTTGGGAGTTAAACATGTTTGAATGAAACAAAACAATAACTCTAGGTATGTTTTTGATGAGGAAACATTATAACAGAGAAAAAATGAGCGTAATATGGGCCTTTAAACAGATTTGGCAGGTCAGTGTGAGCACTATTCTGAGGATTTTTGGGCGACTCGTGTGGACATCCTGCATTGGTCAGTTGTATCATCTTTAAATGAGAAAACTGAGCAGACACAGAGAGGGACAGAGCAGTGCTCATCAAAGTGTTCTTTATTTAGCTCAGATCTGGTCTACTTGGAGCTAAAGCAGGAGCAGATGTTCAGAGGAGCACGCACAACTCAGCGTGAGCCAGAGGAACCAGGAGGAACCAGGAGGAGAGTTATGGAGGATCTGCTCCATTAAATGAAAACCACATGCCCCGATCATAGAACACCTGCTGAGTCAAACCATTCAGATCATGGGGAATATGTAAGAGGATCTGTAGAGCTTCAGAAATAACAGTTTGTCATTTGTTTTTCCAACATGTGAAATCACACGTGGCAGAGCGGAGCGTGTTCCTCAGGGATTCAAAAGTCTCATGTAAATGTGGCTTTAGGCTCAAGGTGGTCAGAGGGTCAGTGAAGCGCTTTCAAATCAAATGTGCACTTCGGTACAGGCTCTCTCCTTTGCTTTAAAAACATGTTTTTGTTTGATGAAGTTTGCTGATGACGCTGTGACTGTGAGCCTCCTTTGGGGCACTTTGTCCAGTGGTGTGAAGAGTTCAAACACACAGACACACCAGAGGCACCACTGTCCTGCAGAGTGTGGAGCTCGTGTGAAGTTACAAACATTTGAGTACTGCGATTGACAACTCACTCAGCTTTGAAGAAAACACTGAAGCTGAAGAAAACACTGAAGCTGAAGAAAACACTGAAGCTGAAGAAAACACTGAAGCTGTGTGTAAAAAAACGACCTCTTCTGTGTTCAGAAGTGGTCTCGTTTTAACATAGACACCACAATACTCACACTCTGATGTAAATGTGTTTTTCTCACTGTTCCCATGGTTTGACTCTGGGACAAGAGTCCTGAGGCCCTGTACACCAACAGGTGCAGCCCTGTCCGCAGACTGGTTTAGTCCTGGTTCAATCCTCTTTTAGTCCTGATTTAGATCTGATTAGTCCTGGTTTAGTCCTGGTTCAGACCTGGTTTAGTCCTGGTTCAGACCTGGTTTAGTCCTGGTTTAGTCCTGGTTCAGTCCTAAATTGTGGGCCGGTCTCTAAGTAAAAAAAAAGAAGGGCATCGGCCCCTGGGGCTGTCGGCCCACCGGGAAAATGCCCGGTATGCCAAATTACCATTCCAGGTCTGGTCTTATGGTTTATTCTTAAGTCTCCAACAGGAATTGTCGGTGTTAATTTTATCTGTGGCAAACACTGATACTGCAAAGTATCACTGACAATGTGTGAAAAGTCCCTCAGTCGTCCAGGTAGAATCTATGATAAAACCAAACAAACAAACAAACTTTGTCCAGTTGACAAATTGAACTTCTCCTTTTATCATTATCACTGACAATCTGTTTGGGCCACTCCTCCAGGTTTAGAATGAAACCTGGAGTAGACAGCTCTAGTACAGCAGTGTCTCCATGTGAGAGACCTGAAGATCTCCTTATTCACTCCTCCTCAGCTCTACTGTACAAACCTGTGATTCTTCTCCCAGCCCAGTGAAGCCTCACAGCAGCCACTTCGTACTGGCATCCATGTTCAATGATATATTATTGGACAAACAGGTTAAGAATACGATTATAAACTGTTTGGTTTAAGGGCATATATGACCTCCTCATCACAAACATACCTAGAGTTGTGTTTTGTTTCGTTCACACCTTCTCTACTGAAGTGAAGGTAAAAGGAGCTGTTAACTTGAAAGCTTCATGACATCACCAGGTGGAATAGAGCATTTTGAGCTTTGTAGACAGACTAAATCAAAGATTCCAACTCAGTGAGTAATTTTGATGAGGTAAAATTATAACATGGTTTAAAGCTCACAAGAGTCAAATATAATGTGGAAAAACAGAAATAAGCACCATGACGCAGCAGATTACTATGATAGGCACTTTTATTGAGTTTTATTAGTGTCTGACAACACAAATATGTAGAAGGACATAAACCGTATATGAACCAGAGTTCACAGTGGTTAGTCCTTCGTACACATCTGCTCCGCCGTACGTTCTTTGGCCGTATAAAAACAGGAGGTGCTTTGAAACATGGAAACCACAGAAATGAGGAAATGTGCCGTTCTACGATCCAGTCCTGCTGAAGTTTATTCTCACACAGAGGTACAAAGTCAGTACAAAGCTATGAAAACACATGATGTAAAGGCACAGAGAGAGAGGGGAGAGAAACTACACTCTACATGAGTCCAGAGGCTCCTAGGGGCCCGGGCACACGGCTCCTGCTCTGAAGGGCTGCACACTGTTCTACAGCTAATAGAACATATGATAACAACAGGCTTAAAGGCCAAACAGTGCAGGGAATCTCGTACTTTGTACACTAATATTTGGAATATATTCACATTTTCTCATTTGCTTTGACTTAGCCAAGACTTAAAGTAAATGAAGAACATCTACACAGGATTTGGAGACAGATGTTTAAGCATTTCTATATGAAAACATAAATTATAGCTCTCTCTAAATAGAATTCTCCTGCAGTGTCGCCTTAAGCCTTTAGTCTCATAATCAGCGCATCATGAGCTTATTCAAATTCAGTTCTGTATTCTTTACATTTAACATTTATTATTGTGTTTTAGCAGCTCTACAGAGCAGCAGCCGTCTGCCCCGGGGCCACAGACACTTTTACTTCTAGAAACTTGGCCTGCCAAGTCTGACCACTAGAGGACGCTCTGGTGCTACCAAAAGCACCAGTGCCACAGCAAATCCAAGGACACACACAGCATCACTCACACAGCTCCACAGCTCCACCACAGCAGGAGTACACGGACAGTACACAGAGAGTACACGGAGTACACGGAGTACACGGAGAGTACACAGTGAGTACACAGAGAGTACACAGAGAGTACACGGAGAGTACACAGTGAGTACACAGAGAGTACACAGAGAGTACACGGAGAGTACACAGTGAGTACACAGAGAGTACACAGAGAGTACACGGAGAGTACACAGTGAGTACACAGAGAGTACAGGGGCAGCAGCAGGATTCTGTAGGCTGGAGAGTACAGAACATATCAGGCACACGGGTTTCTACGACTTCAGAGCTCTTGACTTGGAGAAAAAGGTTTGAATTAATGTTATATTTAGCACAGTGCTTCTCAAATAGTGGGGCGGGCCCCCCTGGGTGGGCGTGGCGTGATGCCAGGGGGGGCGCGTATGACCCTGGGAAACATGTTTTTTTGCTGTACTGTACTAGAACTAAGTGTAATTGCACATCAACAACAGTAGTTGGCAGTGGCGTTCTCACATGCGATTTACGCACAGTCTCACCATTAACAGAACATCCTCTGTCACAGAAAAAACACGTATATTCCACTGAGTCGTGTCCTTTAGTCCGACAGAAGCTGACGCATCAGTGGCACAAGGAGAGAGCGTTTTTTTTTCAGTGCTTTTAGCTTATGCAAATGAGGTGGTTTTAAGTTTCATTTCTGTAAAACGTAAACAAATGTGCGCAAAGCTGCATTAAAAACACATTAATATTTGAGTCCTCAGTGCAGTCTTTGTTGTAAGTTTCTTTCTTTTTTTTGAAGTTTCTTTCTTTTTTTTGTTTATAATGTTAATAAAAGGATACAGTGGTGTTCTCATAACAATTTTCTAGACAAATAATACTATTTATAGTCGCGCGCAGGAAGGGGGGCGTGAAATTTTTTCTTCTTCCTAGGGGGGGCGTCACAGAAAATAATTGAGAAGCACTGCATTTAGCATGAGGCATTGTCTGTTAACTGATTTTTACTCACGCTAATCACCACTGCCACTAATATGATGCAGTAATTAATTATTCTATGGCGCATCAGGTTTAAAAGCACAAATTTAAGTCTGTTGAGTCATTTATGATCTTATTTGCCATATTTAGGTAGAGAAATGGAAAGCTCTTCCTTCAATAATACACTTTTCTTTTTAAATGTTTAAAACAACAGGATCCATGTGTCCAAAACCTACAGAATCCACCGGCTGCACCTTTACGCTCGTTTGGCACGACTGAAATGTGAGTGTGATTATTTAGACTTTTACATGAACAAACGGAGGCGAGTGTTGAAATGAAGGATCCTGAACACTGAAGCAGAGAGACGGGGGGAATGTGAGAGACGTGAAGAGGAGAGGAAGAGAGAGGAAGAGAGAGGAAGTGAAGAAGAGAGAGGAAGAGAGAGGAGGAGAGAGGAAGAGAGGAAGAGAGAGGAAGTGAGAGGAAGAGAGAGGAAGAGAGAGGAGGAGAGAGGAAGAGAGGAAGAGAGAGGAAGAGAGAGGAAGAGAGAGGAGAGAGAGGAAGAGAGAGGAAGAGAGAGGAAGAGAGGAGGAGAGAGAGGAAGTGAAGAAGAGAGAGGAGAGAGGAAGAGAGAGGAAGAGAGAGGAGGAGAGAGGAAGAGAGGAGGAGAGAGGAGAGAGAGGAAGAGAGAGGAAGAGCACCACTTCAGCTGAGCCCAGGGTGTTAAGTGTGTACACTGAATATGCACACACACACATACACACACGTGCACATACACGTGCACATACATACATACACACACACACACTTTGAAGTGGGTGAGCCGAGTGACTTGAGTCCTGTTGTGGTTCTTGTGGTTCTGATTGTTCTATTGGTTCAGTTGGTTCTGGTGTTTGGTTCAGATGGTTCTGGTGTTTGGTTCAGATGGTTCTGGTGTTTGGTTCAGATGGTTCTGGTGTTTGGTTCAGATGGTTCTGGTGGCTGTGGTGGTTCTGGGCCTCAGCACACAAACTCCTGCCTCATGCGGATGATCTGCAGCAGGGCAGCCTGGACGTCTTCATCCATGTGACCCTGGAAGGCAACAGGAGTGGAACATGTGTGAAAACATCCGTCTCATGAGAGAACAGAATCAAACATGACTAAACATACTAACCCCGACCCAGTGTGCAAAGTCTTATCTCACCTGAGCGGCGCTGAGCAGGTGAGTGCGGTAAATGGAGACCACCTCTCTGTGCTGCCTCTCAGCATCCTGAGGAGGAGAGGCACAAGTGTTTTATGAGAGCCCAGCCCCTGCCAACATCTAACACAGAGGGGGTACTTACAGCCAGCTGCTGCTGGAGGTTCTTGACTTGGGCCTGCAGTGAGTCTGTGTGCCTCTTGGGGGCGCTGCTGGTGTAGGCCAGCTGAGACAGGCCGTTCAGAGCCTGCTTCAAACGCTCCACGTCTGTCAGCAGCTCTGTGATCTGAAACACAGAAAAAACAATTACACCAAATACGCAACAGGACTGAGGTGGCAACAACTTCAACTCAGACAAACAGGTTCTAGCACCTGGAGCCAGCAGGAGACCAGCTTCAGATGCACTGCGGAACATTACAGTAGGATGAATGTAGAATATCAGCCCTGAATACCTCCACCTTCACTCATCCTTATTCTCCTTACTACAGAGTACATCTAATCTATGCTCGTGACATCTTTATGACCTACAGCAGCTGATCTTCCCAATCTCGTCTTTGAGTCAGTTCAGGTTTAGGGAACTGTCGTATTTGACAAATGAATAAATGGGGTGTAAGAGAGTAAAAGTGGTATTACAGTAGATATATTTCAATTATCACCACGTACTTTCTTGTCCTTGGCCTCGGTCTGCTGGGCTGAGGCCTGGATGCTCCTCTGCAGTTCCTGAATGGTGCTGAGGGACTGGTCGTACCTCTCCTTCAGCTCTCCCACCTCCTTCTCCACGGCACGGCTCTTCTCCTGCAGGCTGTTGGTCTCGCCTCGGGCCTTCCTTTCCTGCTCCGAGGCCAGAGCGGCGTCCTCCCTGGCATCTTGCACCTCCTCTGCCAGCAGCAGCAGCTTCTCACGCAGCCCGCTCACCTCCTCACCGAGCTGCTGCCTGTCCTTTTCCAGCTGGGTCAGATCTTCGTGCTTGTGCCTCAGTTCCTCCAGGGCTTGCGTGGCCTGCAGGAGCTCAGACTGGAGTGTGGCTACGTCCTCGGCTCTCTGGGCATTGTTCTCCTCCTCCTCCTTCAGTGCTACCTTGAGTTTCTCCACCTCTGCCTCCAGACTCTCCTTGGTTCTTGCATACTGCTGGTTCTCCGCTCTTCTCTCCTGAAGCTCTTTTTGAAGGACACTCATCTTCTGAGCTTCATCTTGATGGGCGGCTCTGGCCTTCTTGCAGTCCGCCTGAGCTTGCTGTACCTTTTGGTTAAGTGCTTTGAGTTCTCCGTCGTAGTTAGAGATGCGGGTTAACTCTGATCTCAAACGCTCCTGTAGACTCTGGACCTGCGAGGCGTAGTCTGCGTTCTCCTTCTGTAGCGCGACGTTCTGACGTTCCACCTCCTCACGCTGCTTCTCCAAGTCGTGAACTTTGCCGATTAATTCTTCAAATTTACATCTGTACTCCTTCTCCAGCTCCTTCTTCCTTTCAACCAAAGCCAAGTCTAGTCTGTGGTTGACTTCTTCAAATTGAACCTTCAGCTGCTCTTTCTCATGTTCAGAGGTCTCCCTAATCATCTTCTCATGGTTATATTTCTCCTCCATTTTGCTCAATTTCACGGTGAGCTCATGCAGTTGCTTCTCGTAAGCCTTCTCCTTCTCCTCTATTGCAGTTCTTGGGATGAACCTAGCCTGGATTGCCTCTTGAATGGTGTCCAGCTCTTGCTTCTGAGCTTGGAGTTCCTGTGTCAGCCTGGCGGTCTCATCTTGAGCCGTAGCGTACATCTCGGCAGCTTTGTTCGCCCGGTTCTCCGCCTCCACCGCTGCTGCCTTCAACTGATCCGTGACTGTGTCGTGCTCCGCCACGCTAATATAGTCCTTCTGCATCTCCAACCGCACCTTCTCCAACTCTCCTTTCAACTTGTCATTTCCATCTATCACGTTCTGTAGTTCTTCACCACGTTCTTTCTTTCTTGACTCCAGCTGGGACACTTGAGACCTCAGATCTTCTATGGTGGCCGTCAGCTCTTTCTGGATCTGCTCCACCTGCTGCCTGGGCACATACTCTCCGTCCATGGTTTTCTTCAGCTCCTGGCTCTGTGTGGTCAGCTGGACACACTCTATGTCTCTCTCCTCAAATCTTCTCTGCGTCTTTTCGAGTTGTTTGACCAGATCTGTGTTCAGAGCCTTCAGCTGATCCATCTCGCTCATCTGCTGGTCCCTGGTGCTTTGGAGTTGGTGGAGCTCGTCTTCCAGGGTAGATTTGTCTGACCGCAGCTTCTCGACCTGTGCCTCAGCTTTGCCGTAGCGCTCACTGGCCTCCACCAGTTTGTCCTCCAGCTCCTCCAGGGCTTGGACCATGTTGTGCCTGGCCTCCTCGTGAAACTGGACGGGGATGAAATCTGTCTCCATCTGGCTATTGAGCTTCTCCAGCTGCTCACGCAGAAGGTCTCGTTCCTCCTCGCTCTCCTCCACCTGAAGAAGATGAGACAGGTGTGAAGTCAGGATAACTGGAATAATCGTGACTAAAAATAGAAACTGGGGATGTGGGTGGGATTCCCAGGTGGCCAAAGCCCTTCTGTGTGACTCTTTTGGGTACTCTGGTTTCCCCTCCACCCAAAACAACACCCACGTCATGTCATAGATTAGAACTATAAAGAAAACACGAGCACAATATGTCTTCTTTAGAGCTGTCACCCTTCCTGCTACGACGAGAGGGATTTTCAGCTCCGGTGAATCACAAACGCATTACCAAACACTATTTGTTTTGTTGCACTCCTGCCCTGAGTGTGGGACAGCTCAGGTACAAGTACACAAATCCTCGTCTCCTCTCAGACGACAGTAAAAGACATAAAAGATGACAAAGTGGTGCGGAGGAGAAGCACCTGGGCCATGAGTCAAGCTCTGTACACATGATCTGTGCAGCCTCGTGTGGCTCTCAAGCTGCAGTGGAAACACTTTACAACCTTAAAGAAGACGTATTGTGTTTGTGTCTGCTATATGTTTGTATAAATCATATAAACTATGACATCTGTGGGTCTTTGTTATAATTTGGACAATTTAACACACAGTAAAGGTGTAGAAAAGTGTGGAGCTCAATGGGAGCAGACGTTCCCGTAAACGTCATCACAACAAAGCGCTGCGTTCTGTCGGCATCTCCTACGGGGAACTGCAGAGCACACGAGCACGCTGCCAATTATTATTTCTTTTGTACCAAAAATGACTACACACACTGCCAAATCCTGTATCAAGAAAATAAAAATGGTGAAAACGGGGATCAGCAAAATGCCACCTTGAAAATACAGTGGCTCCTCACCTTAAGAAAAACCCAACAAAAGAAAAACCCAAGTTACGAAACGCCTTCAGGTTAAATTTTGGTCTCTAAATACGAAAGAAAATTCAAGTTACGAAACGCGAAATCTCAAAAATGCAATGCGCGCTCAGATGCACGAAACGTAAATACACTTTATCAGCACACACGGGGTTAGGTTCCAGAGGTGGCCCGCGGTGGGAGAGGTCCACGAGGTAGGACAACTTTGTATTTTGCAATTGTTCTACATGTTTTAGGGCTGTAAATGCCTCACCACACACATTCTACACTTTTCTCAGACTGGAGTTGGGCTTTTCTCGCATTTCTCTCTCGTTTGAACACTCGAACTTTCATAGATTTTCAATGGAATGTGTTGATAGTGAAGCGTGGGGGGGGAGACGGCTCAATGTAGCGCCGAACGTGTGAGGGGAGCGGAGCACCACGAGCACCACGCTCATCCGGCGGTGCTGCCGTGTCACGGGAGAGGAGAGGTGCGCGACACGGCGCGAGGCCGCGCGTACACCGGGGCTGCAGGCCCGGGATGGAGCCGTGGCGCCCGGGCCGTGCCTCCCCCTCCACGCGGGCCGAGCATGAGCACGTGCGGGCTGAGCATGTGTGGGCGAGCGCAGGAGCCGCACAGGGTGATTTAATCCTGGTCCGGTCCTGGTTTGGTCCGGGTCTGGACCTGGTCCGGTCCTGGTTTAGACCTGGTTTAGTTCTGGTCTAGACCTGGTCTAGTCTCTTAGCCAATCAGGACGCAGAACACAATGTTACACTATAAAAAAAAGTTACACTATAAAAAACAACAACCTCGAAACGGAAAGATCGGGGCCTTGGAACGGATCAGGCCTTTTCCATTGAAATAGCTACTCAACTTACGAAAAATTCACGTTACAAAACCACTTCTGGAACAAATTAATTTCGTAAGGTGAGGTACCACTGTAATTGCTCAAACATGCACAAATCTTACATAATAGGTTCACTTTAAAGGGACAGTGTGTAAGATTTTTACCTGTTAATTACTGAAATTGAAGATACCCATTCAAAAATACAGTGTTTTCCAAGCCTTTTCACTTCCATCATGAAATCAAAGTATTCTTTTGGACTTAGATATAGTCACATAAAAGGGGGATCTTCCCCATATAGAGGCAGCCATTTTGAATACGAGAGCCGCAGAAGGACATTTGGGCTCCGCCTTCGCCTCGGCTCCTGCTAACAGCTGCTCATGTGGGAGAGAAGGAGAGAAGGAGAGAAGGGGAGGGGGGAAGGGGGGAGCCTCGTGTAAAGAAGCATGCTGCCGGATCACACATCGTAATGGATATAACACGTATTTTGGACTAAATTGTTTTACTGGATTTTATTCGCTGGATCCTTATGGACAGATTGAGACCAAGTTTATGATGAAATACAGAGTTTGACCTGTGCAGAGCCTTCAAAGGTAAGCTAAGTAAGCTAAGTTTTGTGCTTTTCTGTATAAAAGCCCCATGTGCTCGGGGAGTGATTGTTTTGCAGGGAAATGAATTGCATAGTCAAAAAGAGGAGACTGTAAGGTTTCATTTGATGTGTAGATTGTCATGAATCATGATCGGGATTGTGTGTTTTCATGCGAAAAGAAAAAAAAAAAGTGAACGGGGGACCGCGTTTTATGTATACAGCGGTGCGCGGTTCGTGCGCGGGCACGCGCGATGTCGGCGCTACGTCGCGCCCGGGTGACCCTCGAGGTCTGCCATAGCCAAAAGAGGAAGTGGAATAGCTAGTAACCACCTATGCGCCACGAATCCTACACACTGTCCCTTTAACAAAGTATGAGATTTATAATGAACAAATAGTAAAAAAAAAAAATAGTAAAAATAATCCAAGTTTAGTTACTAGTAGGGATGTCAACAATTAATCGATTAACGGTTAATTGTCGATTAAGACGTTGGTCGATCAAAATGCATTAATTGTAATTAACCGCTAACCGCGGACACGCGGACATGCGCACCCGCGTGGTCATGAAACAAGGCAACCGCGCTGCGCCAAGCTCGACTCACAGCCGACCGCAGGCGCCAACGGCACTGCTCAGCAGCCCCGGGTGTACCGCGAGGCGAGATCTAACCCGGAATGCGTGCCGCCGCTGCCGGTTTCGCCGCAGCCCGCGCCCGAGCCCCGCGCCCCGAGCCCCGCGCGGCTGGCCTGCGGCTCGGAGCGCGGGGCGCGGCGAAACCAGCACGCGCCCCAGTGGTTTAATCCTGGTCTAGTCCAGGTCTAGACCCGGTCGAGTCCCGGTCCAGTCCAGGTCCAGACCTGGTTCAGACCTGGTCCAGTCCACGTTCAGTCCTGGTCCAGTCTCTTAGCCAATCAGGACAGAACACAATGTTACTCTATAAAAAAAATTTTACACTATAAAAAAAAAAATTGGATAGAGCGAGGGATTAGTGTATTTTGTTATTCAGGATCAATACATTTGTCTGCTTTTTACTAAGGAATAATTAATTGAGGAATATACAATATAATAATACTATGATATATTTATGACTCAGTGTTATGTTACTATAGCTTATATTCTTAAAGACCCTATTGAAACACTCAAATTCAGGTGAAAAACGCCGCTTATCAGTTAATCGTTAATCGACCGATAAGGTCAATCAACTATCAGTTAATGAATTAACCGATAATTTGCATCCCTAGTTACTAGTTAATTAAGGGGTTCATAGACCATTTTCTGATGGAGGTTATAATGTCGTTTCCTCACTAAAAACATGCCTGGAGTTCATTCACACAGATTTAACATACAAACCCTGCATATTTAGCTTTTAGTTCTTCTCTAAAACTGAAAACACTTTGTTCCACCTTGTAATGTCCAAGTGTTAAAACAGGAAATGCTCCACTGTATTTTTTAACTCCACACACCTTAACTAGAAAGATGATCATTCTCTACTGGTAGAGATTGGCAATTTAAATTTTAAAATTTAAAACTGCCACTTGATGACATTGCAAGGTGGAACAGGGCAATTTGAGCT
Source organism: Paratrypauchen microcephalus (assembly GCA_036785185.1). Lineage (NCBI taxonomy): Eukaryota > Metazoa > Chordata > Actinopteri > Gobiiformes > Gobiidae > Paratrypauchen > Paratrypauchen microcephalus. Next base: position 523,633 of record JAVJIX010000303.1, on the reverse strand, counting down.
TTGGAGATGTGTGAAGGAAACAATCCAGGTATGTTCTTGAGGAGGTAAGAACATTCTAGCCCAGAACAGTACATTTGGTGTAATCTAGGACTTCTAAGGCTTAAGTTAGGCCACAGTAACATCTGCAAGTTCCATGTTAATATGATCATTTGGTGCCCTCTTGTCAGCAGGGTTAGGGTTCCTTCCTATAACAGACCAGTAGATGGACCCACCTCCAGGATGAGTGCCTGGCTCTTTGCGGTCACCTCCAGCAGTCTCTTCTTGAGCGAGGCGTTGTGCTCCTCTAGCACCGCCCTAATCTTCTGCTCCTCCTCCGAGCACGCCGACTGGGCCGAAGGACTGTCTATCCTCCTGTGAAGGTCCGCCACCTCCTCCAGCACACGATCATAGTCCTCTCGAAGCTCGGCGATCTGCCTCTCCTTCTCATCCACCGCGTTGGTCAGCAGGTTCTTCATGTTGTCGAACTTCTCGGCAGGGACGGTGTTGCCCTGCTTGCTCCTGGCCTCCTCCAGTTGGGTTTCCATTCGGAGGAGCGTGTGTGTGAGCTCGTCCCTCTCCGTGCTCACCGCTCCCAGCTCACGGCTCAGTCTCTCGGCCTCGGACGCCAGCTGGCTCTCGCTGGACTTGTACTCCTCCAGGGCTTTCTCGCTCTGCTTGAGGCGGTTGCGGACGCGCCCCACCTCGGCTGACGCGCCCTCGTACTTGGTTTTGATATCCTGGAGCTGCGCCCGGAGCTCTTCGTTAGCTTGTCCTCCTGGCAGGGATGGGACGGACAGAAATATTGTTTATCATGATAAAAAGGGTAGACAATAATCAGACAATACTATAAGCTCCATGACACAATTATTATTCATACTACTGAAAGGAACAGTGCATGCTGCATACACTTACTTCAACATTATAATTATTAATATTATGATGTTAATTCACGGGAAAAGTCCCTCAGTCGTCCAGGTAGAATCCATGATAAGAGAAGAAGTTCAATTTGTCAACTGGACAAAGTTTGTTTGGTTGAAAACGTTTGGCCGCTCATCCGAGAGGCTTCATCAGTTCTGGTTCTAGTGCTGGTTAGACCCTGTTTATATCTAGCTGCAGGGAGGAGCTCACTACACTGAAATCATTCTGAAACTATC
>JAVJIX010000303.1:515000-517500 GCA_036785185.1 Paratrypauchen microcephalus | reverse complement strand
TGGTCGTGCAAACAAATAATAATGACAAAGAAGGCACACAAATGTATCATTTATGATCGTACAAAATAAACCACAATGAATGAATGACTATAGAGAGTATTTATGATGTTTTCTGTTGGTTTTCTATTGGAATACTGTCACCCCTCTCTCTGTAACTGCTGCTGTGGGCTTAAAAAGTTCATATTAATCTGCTCTACATCATGCTGTTTTTTTTTATTCTGCTGTTTTGTCCGTTAAAAAAAAAAATCCTATTCCTAACAGAGAGTCTGGCTCCAAACTCGCCCCTGTAACCTCGTAGCGAGCTTCATCTGAGTGGAGCCGAATGCTCAGTCCACTTTGTTTACAGTCTGTGATGTGTGAAGAATCCCTCAGTCGTCCAGAATCCAGGGTAAAAGGAGAAATTCAATTTGTCAACTGGACAAAGTTTGTTTGGTTGAAAACGTTTCGCAGCTCATCCGAGAGGCTTCGTCAGTTCTGGTTAGAGTGCTGATGGACACTGCTTATATCTCGCTGCAGGGAGGAGCTCACTACACTGAAATTATATTTATTACTATGAAACTATTACACCTCTTTGTTTTACAGTTTCTCTCTGGCGTCTAGTTTAGCACACACATTCAGGGCCGTAAAGGGTGTTTTCACACCTCTGGACCTGACCTGCTGCCCTATTGTTTCCTTTGTTTGTTTTGATTTAGGTTTGAGAATGGAATTATATAATGGAGACAAATGACGTCCGAGACCTCCATTCCTGTTTAAAGAAGGATTCTCTTTTTTGACAAAAATCGCCTCTTTAACTCCCCTCTCAAACCAGTTCTTTTCCCTGGCTAAGATCTGAACCTCACTGTCCTCAAATGAATGACCCGTGGCTTCTAGGTGAAGATGTACGGCAGATGACGGTCCACTCTGGCACGCCCGTCTGTGTTGGTACATCCTCTTGTGAAGTGGCCGTTTTGTTTCTCCAGTGTAGCGCTCACTGCAGTCTTCACTACACTGAATGGAGTAGACCACATTGCTTTGTTTGTGGCTCGGTGTTTTGTCCTTTGGGTGGACGAGTTTTTGTCTTAAAGTGTTTGTGGGTTTGAAATAAATAAACTGGGATTTCATATTGTCTGAAAATCCTCCGAAACGCCGGCCAGGTAAGGTGTAGTGATTCCTTACCTGGCCGGAGTTTCTGAAAAACTACAGAGGATTTTCAGACAATATGAAATCCCAGTTTATTTCAAACCCACAAACACTTTAAGACAAAAACTGGTCCACCCAAAGGACAAAACACCGAGCCACAAACAAAGCAATGTGGTCTACTCCATTCAGTGTAGTGAAGACTGCAGTGAGCGCTACACTGGAGAAACAAAACAGCCACTTCACAAGAGGATGTACCAACACAGACGGGCGTGCCAGAGTGGACCGTCATCTGCCGTACATCTTCACCTAGAAGCCGCGGGCCATTCTTTTGAGGACAGTGAGGTTCAGATCTTAGCCAGGGAAAAGAACTGGTTTGAGAGGGGAGTTAAAGAGGCTATTTTTGTCAAAAAAGAGAATCCTTCTTTAAACAGGAATGGAGGGGTCAGACACAATCTCTCTCCCATCTATAATTCTATTCTCAAACCTAAATCAAAACAAACAAAGGAAACAATAGGGCAGCAGGTGAGATCCAGAAGTGTGAAAACACCCTTTACGGCCCTGAATGTGTGTGCTAAACTAGACGCCAGAGAGAAAGTGTAAAACAAAGAGGTGAGATAGTTTCAGAATAATTTCAGTGTCGTTAGCTCCTCCCGAGACATAAGCAGTGTCCATCAGCACTCTGACCAGAACTGATGAAGCAACTCGGATGAGCTGCAAAATATTTTCATCCAAATAAACTTTGTCCAGTTGACAAATTGAATTTCTCCTTTTACCTGTACAGTCTATGCCATGTACCGAGGGACAGAGAACACACTGTGACAGTGGTGAAGTGGAGAGTGGCTCTGATACTGACCTCGTCCAACTTTTCCTACAAAACAAAAGAAGGGTCATTAAGAACACAAAAATATGACTTCATTACATATTATTTGTATGAAAAACTCTTGAACAGTAAATAGACATTTGTGCATTCAAATGTTGTTCGAGGGCCTGGTCATTCATATCAGAGATCAGGTCAAATGTGAATTCACAGTTTGGACATTTCTTATATAAATATCATGTGATCTGCAGGTTGTGTTTATGTGAAATTCCACTGTGAGCTGAGGACAGGCCAGAAGACTTCACTGTCCACATGAGGATGTGGATGAGTGTTGACTTTGTGTGTACCTGAGTGAGCTGCTGCTGCAGCTGGGACACCTGGTCCAGAAGTCCTCTCTGCTCCTGGTGAGACCTCCTCAGACTCTCCTGGAGACTCTCGTTCTGAAGCTCCAGCTCCTGTGCACATACGAGCACAGGTCACACACATGGACAAGAGCACGGTCTCACACACACACACACACACACACACACACACTATACACACACTATAGACACAAACACACAC